>OX123191.2:2040426-2640426 GCA_944739405.2 Euclidia mi | reverse complement strand
CTGTGAAGTGATTGTCGCGTTGGAATTTTCTGCGGTAAGTTTGGATTTTATTTTTAATTATTGTTACCTTTTTGGTTGTTCTTTTGTTCTGTTCTGGAAAATATGTTGAGTATTTTTTTTTAATGCGGTGTTAGATCCATTTAACTGTTATTGTATTTTTCGACGGTATTTTTTATTGTAACCTTTTTATTTTGTAATATTTGGTTGCTGGAAAATATGTTTTTGTTTATGAATTTTTCAATTCTATACCTGTATCATACTACTGCAGTCAAATTAATAATTCATTTCTGTAGTAAAATGTATGCATGCTGTCGTGTATATTTTTATTCTCCTCACATTTACAAAATAGATGTCTATTTTATTTTGTTGCTGACGACTTACGTAGCAATTATATCATCTCATTGTTACTAAGGTTCTAAATTAATACAATACAGTTGTACATTCTCTCCCAACTATCTAAGCTAAGACAACTAGATCTTAGATTTGAAATAGCTAAGGCTAACTACAAACTATGTATCAAAGCGTATACCATTGTTTTCTTATCCGGCTTTCTCATTCAGGAAGCTTGTCGGCAGCTTGGAACCATTAGTGGTTATCTGCACAGCATTGTCTATCTGCATGTCAATTCAGAGTTTCGTTAGGACAGCATCTGGCTATGCCCGAAGTTTGATATCGGAATAATTGAAACGTAAATAAATCTATCAATGACATTATTTAGTTATCTATATTTGTCGTTATTGATAGATTAAATAATATATCGTCGTAGTGACTATATTACTGAAGCTATGAGCTTAGAATATGGACAGTAGGTTTTTTATGACTCAAGCATTTAGTAAAGACAGTTTTTTAAAGTTTCCATGCGAAATATTGAAAGATTTATGAAAATCTGTTAATTTCCAAGCCAGTGCTATGACAATGTGCTAGCTTAGCCATTAATTATGAAAATGTATTTTCGACCTTTGTAGGTTATTAACTTATTATGCTGTGAAGGTTAAACGTAAAGTTTGAAATGCTTTTACTAAGGTGTGTTGTAGAAAAATTGAAATATAATGTTGATTTTAGTTTAAAGTAATTTACGTAATCGCAGTAATAGCAGTCAATTATGAAGTACAAGCTTTTATTATAATATGTTATGATCTGAAAGCACGCTACTTCTAAAATGAAACTTTATTTTCTTTGATTATTTCAACATTAAACTCAAATTATATCGCATCCAGTTTTGCACGCGTGTTTGATAAGCAGTTATGTAAATATTGTATTTTTATGTGTTTTATTTACTTAGTATACAATGTGGTTATACAGGCGATTATAGACGCGATATGCATCGAATACACTATATCTAGAATACGGTAAATAATATATGATTAAGAAATAGTGTTAATGGAAATATGCCTCATATTCCATTAATACTATTTCTTAATATTGTTGGTTTTTAAGTAAATGCTTTAACGCATAACGCTTAGTCAAATAATCAATCTTGAAAAATATTTTATCAAAAAAATATAGAATATTCTCAATGTATCTCAGGCGATAAGTGTATATGACCCGGTAGTGATTACATAACTCTTTATGAATTACTTTTATTTTGAGCGGCTTGCATGCTCGAGGTCTAGTGCCTCTTAATACTTTGACAAGCGTAACATAATTATAAATATGATTTATGGTCAGTTTTTATAGAGCTTCTAATCAATTTAAAATAAATAATTGATCATTATGATAGTAAATTATTTACCTTATTATAAAATTTGTTTCATAACAAGAGATAAATGCCAAGCCGTAGTTCATAATTTACAACGAAATAGTTCGACTATTTTCAACCGACAGAGGGCAAAAGCCAACGGCAGTCCCGTAGAGTTTGATTGGTAAATAAATTTGTTTTAAGCATAGCTGAGGCATAACAACTTAATTTGATAGAACAGGGGCACAAAGATGGTTCTATAAAACCAGCAGTTTTATGTGTAGTATAAATAATACTTTGAAACACACCGCTGTGATGTTTTTTCGATTCTCGATGATATTTCATGATATATTTAGTTACATAAAAATGTTTACAAATAAGATCCCAGTAAGGAAACCATTCTCAGTTTTTAAATTTATTTATGTATTTAGTTCGTTAACAAGTAATCATAAAATTTTCCATTAAATCTTAACTTTTCAAAATATAATAATAATAAGTATTTAGTAATAATAAATTAAATAAACGTATCTTTATTTTTGGAACTGCATATATACATCCAGTTGAGATCCGTGTCACTTAATATCAGCTCAATATAATAATGACTTACTTTACTATATAAATATGTGTTTAGACAAATTCTCATTGAAAAATAAATTATGGTTTGCCCGTAAAACGTAAACAAGCTGTAAAATAATATTATGTAATGTTCGTATAATATAGTGACGAAATGTGGCGTTACCGAAGATTAGTACAATATTTTTGTGATTTACGTTTTCATTTCAAGCAGTTTATGAGCCAATAAGGTGCGGCATGTTTATTGTAAATTACTCACTTGGATTTATTTAATTGTATTTTGTTTGTTTATTGGTTTGGTTTGGTTATTATTTTTGTAGCATATTGTAAATATTGGTATAAATGTTTGTAGGTACAGTTGATAATACTTTATATTGTTAAATTCCATCGTATTTCACTGCTTTTTTATGCCATAAAATTGAACACAGTTATCGGGTTTTCCGAGTTGTAATAAAATAAATAAATAAAAATGTTTATTTTCAGTAACAAAAAGTACATTTTTACTATTTAGGTAATTGAAGTCACCCGTTAAGCTAACATTATGCTCGTGATAGGTGGCTCCGCTCCTCAGAAGAACCGACGACGAGTACTTTGTATAATTAACAAAAAAAAGCTAGTAGCTAGTTATAGCTAGTGTAGTTGTCCAACTACAGCCAGCTACTGTGCCTGGAAGGCTCATCGAATATTACTTTATCTAGGTTCTCTAAATGCTACAAACATCTAAGTCGAGGCCTGTGCAAGCGTTGCTTAACTTTGTCGATTTAATACAAACGGCAAGTCAAGTTACGCGATGAGTGCTACTCCAGTAATACATATTATGGCAGAATTTCAAAAGCTCAAAGTGATGAGAAGAATCCTAACAAAAGAAAAATAGCTCAATGCCAAAGTCGGTAGTCAGCCAACAAACATAGCCATTGCATTGCAACTGTATTAACTGCATCCCGTTGTATTGAGTCTCTACGTGCGATCGTAGCGCCAAAATTGTGGGAAATAGTATCGGAACTACATTAAATTTAGTCGACTGTTTGCTTTCTACCGGTTTATCTCATTTCAGCTTCTTCGAGAATTTTCAGACATGCAGGTTGCATTGCGACGTCCCTCTTCACCGTTTAGCAAGCAAAATTAACAATTTAATACGTGCAATATAACTTCGAAAAGTCAGTGGAGCACGCCGTAGCCACGTGGTTTTGAACCTGCGACTCTCTGCGCAGCAGTTTGTTGGTCTCTCCACTAGTCTATCGCTGCTTCCTACACCGTAATAACAGTAAATTAAGTAAATAATTGTCTGTGGAACGCCGGACGCCACGGCAATTACGTATTTCCTTTGGCCTTGAACTTTCTAACACAATATTGGTGTAAAGTAACAATAATTGTTCTTACCGTCATTTTCCAAGTAATATTATCCGTACTAATATTGTAAGTGATAAAGTTTATATATGTTTGTATGTTCCGCTTCTGGAGACAATTTTTAAGCGAGAGACATAATGAATATCGCTAAATTCAAAGTCAAAATTCTGTATTCTTTTAGGTCATAATGAGACACTTATGAAGATAAATTAAAAAATGAATTAAGTACTTAAAGTTTCTACACATACGGTATTGTTTGATTCTAGAATAGAACCTTTCCGCAAGAACCTATTCCTTGCGTGGAGCCGCGGAAAGTACCTAATTTGTCAAAATACTAGCGACCCATCCCGAATTTGCAGTCGCAGGTGGTGTCATAAATGTATATAATTTACACTAAATAAATAAATTAAACGTCCCCGAATTTTTAGGTCCCACGTAATACGTGGGAGCTAAAAATTCATGGCGAAATGTGGGTGTAGTATTACACCTCTGCCTACCCCTTCGTGGATACAGGCGTGAGTCTATAAAAAAATAAACACAAACGAGGCAAAGCCTATCCACCACCAAATACTATTAAACATACTTATATATTTTTAAATCTAACTTATAAATAAATTACATTCCGACACAGAATATATAGATAGTCATGTTCATCATACAAAGATTTGTCTTAAATGGGAGTGGAATCCGTAACTAGTCTGCTACGTAGCTAGCCTGTCTCAACCGCGTAACATAAAAGTGATGGCCTAAAACACTCAATCCATAGAAACAGTTCGTGGTTTAAATCAAATTAGCATTCAATGTAACTCGTGCAAAAATAATGGTTGCAATGTTTTGAAATATTAAACGAAACTTCAAATATAAATGAGAAACCAATATTTGTTATCTAAAGATTATGGAAATTGCTTTTATTAATAACGATAGCAAGAAACGTAATAGCCAAATCTCAATCGAAATTAATATAGGTAATTATATTGTTTTATGTGTTGGCTCCGAGGTCCAGTGGATAGCGTATACAACTGCTGATCGGAGGTCCCGGTTGTAGATTCCCGGGTCGGGCAAAAATGTTACTGGGTTTTACCGAATTCTCAGTAGCAGCACGGAGTCTGGTGATGTGCCCGTTAACGGCAATAGGCTCACCCCCTAGTAGGTGGGACCTAAAAGTTCATGGCGAAATTTTGGTGTTATATTATAAGTCGGCATGTAACCTAAATATTCCTCATTTGATCCCGGATCCAGGTTAAGATGTCTGACATATTTGTTCTCTAGGCCATCACGATGAGGCCTAGTGCCATCATTATTAAAACAATATTGGTATTATGGAGTCCCATAGTAAAGTCTATGGGACTCCATGACTGCTCAAGATCAGACGCATGAAGTTAAATTTGATAGGCAATTAACAATATTTTTTTATAGACTCACGCCCGTATCCCCGAAGGGCTAGGCAGAGGTGTATTAAACACCCACACTTCACCAGTTAGGCACTAGGCACATTGTTAAGCGAGCGATAATTAACATTTTTAATATACACATAACTTCAAAAAGTCAAAGGTGTATGCCCGGGGTAACTCGGGATCGAAACCGAGACCATCGTCTAGGCACCAGTATAAGTGTATAATCTATGGTCTAGGCAGTCCGTTACATACACCACTGGGCTAATGTTGCTGTTAGAAAAGACCCAAGTGGAAGAAAGACGCTTATCTTACGTTCTTGCTCGGCCCTTCAATGTGATAACGTTGTGAAAATGTTACCTACCTAATACAAAATATAGCTAGCAGCAAATAAAATTAATTCCAAAACACTACATCACTCAATTAATATCAATTTAATCCAGTAAGGATTTAAAGATTTATTGGTTGAAGAATTTTAACAAGGTGGAATGAGATTTAGGGCAACAGAAAGTAAAATTTTATTAAATATTTAAAGTAGGGATAATCGTATTACCTGTAGTAGACATTTTTACGATCTCATTTCTCGGGAAATATTAATAACTTGTAGAAGTAATTTAAACATAACTTCACGCCTCTTATCCCCGAAGGGGTAGGCAGAGGTGTATTACACACCCACATTTCGCCAGTAATGTTTAGGGGGCAATGTAATAGGGGGCGAGCCTATTGCCATCTATCGGGCACAATATTAAGCGAGTGATAATTAACATTTTAATACATACATAACTTCGAAAAGACAGAGGTGTATGCCCGGGGTACCTGGGGATCGAACCCGAGACCATCGTCTCGGCAGTCCGTTACGTACACCACTGGGCTATCGCTGCTCTACACCACTGGGCTATCGCTGCTGTAATTTGTAGATGTTTATAAATAGATTTCATAACGAAGGTATTATTCGCTTCTGGAATGGCACAGACATTTATAATCACACCGTTGAAAAAACTTGCCGACTACTGGACCACGGGATCAAAAGCGACACGCGTCTTGGCTCGCAACCAGGACAACGCTTAGATGATGATGATGATGACCGAATGATAGTATTAATTTCATTGGTTCGTACAAATAGTAGTGTAGTCCAGTGCTGAAAGGATGTTACACTGTGATTCCTGGGTAGAAATCAAAGGCGAAATCCACAATTTTTTTGAGTTACATGCGTATTAAATTATTATTTCCGCTTGCTCCGTGCTTCGGAGAGCACGTTAAGCCTTCCGTTGCCGGTCGTAGTTCCGGAAGTTATAATAATCTTTAACAGTCATTATGGAATGTTAGTAACCCACAAATATGGTGGTCTAAACTAGATACCATAGCTATCAGTGACAAGGGGAGACGACAGTCAAACAGATAGTTTGTTTAGCTAGTCTTCTCCTATTGTAGTAACAATGTTCTGTGAAAAACATACCGTCAGATCAGCTAACGTTGAAAAACACAGTCTAGAATAAATAAAGTGTAAACTATGTCCAGCAGAGGTTCATTTATAAACAAGAATGATTATGATGATGAAACTAATCGGTACAGGAATTCACTGTATGCTTTATACAGCTGACTATGATGGGAAGCTTCGGACGGTAACAGTTGGACCAGTCAAAGCAATCTCGTACGGTACGACAAATCCGTCTCACGAGCTCGCACGGTCGCTCCGGATTCACATTAGCGTGGACATTTGATAATCCGTTGACAGATTGAAATGTGAACGAGCATGACACGCTATGGCATCAAATGAACTGTGCGCAAATGGACTACTGGCAGTTATTTTGGACACTTCTGAAGATACATTAGATCTTTAGTTCACTATTTTAAGTCACAATCATTGACACATGTCAATGTGGGACTCTTATGAATAGTTAATTTATAGATTAATTATTTGCAATTTTTTAACTAGAAGGTGTTCAAGAAAAGGGGAAAGAAGACATGCAGATCATGTAGAAGCAGAAATGTAATGCAAAAAAAATCCAGTGGAAATTATATCACATCGGTCTCTTGTTTTGAAAAGAAAGGCAGTTTTGTATCACCCGTTAAATGATCTACGCCGTAAACAGCCAATTCATTTGTGAATATAATTATCGCAATTGCTCCTATTGCAAACTCAAAATTGACAATTTCCTTCCATTAGGTCAAAATGACAAGCCTTAAGTTTATAATCTTAAAGACGTTTTTGGTGGTTGGTTTAAAAAAAACAACTTAAAGAGGCAGGTATTCTTTGGCGAAGAATTCTAAATGTTTACAATTCGGCAAACGGTAAGGCGCTAACCACTGCAGTCATTTTCGGCTCAGGTAACTTCTTACAATACTTTATATCTGTTTTTTTTTCTATTGAGATGACAAGGACGTGGTTTTGTTCCGCAGTGAAAGACCGACGATCGCTTTCAATATAGGATTTAACAACCTGGCCTTTGTCCAATAGTGAGATACTGTAACAATACAAAATTTATCCTGAGCCTAAATCTCCGAAAAAGATTTGGAACATTTTGGGATAGTTGCCTATGTTTATTGTTTTATAGACTCACGCCTGTATCCCCGGAACAGTAAGTAGAGGTGTAATATTACATTTCACCGTATTATAAACTATTTGTTCCTATATAATGGGCGAGCCTATTGTATATAGTCCTTCAAATTATTAATGTTATTATAAATTTTGAGAATAAACCCTTTATCAGATATTAAAGACGATTTATTTTGTGCCTGCCAACTCATGCTGTTGTATATAATATATGGGGTGTAATGCATTGTTCTCTATCCTCTCCAAGGCTCAAGCGTGAATTTAATAACTTTTATAAAGTGAAAAAAAATAAAAGCAATTATTCAACTCATTATCTCAAAAACGTTTTCTAATAAACCTTTTCCGTTGCTAAAGAGCTACAGTTTAGGTTTTATAATAAATACAAGACAAGATGAATTTGTAGTAGATGAGTTTTTTACGGTTTAGAACGCAAAGTTGTCAACAAATTGTTTGAGAGTTAGACAGTTAATCCAAGTCGTAAGTTCTCGGCACTGGTTTAATGAAAATACTTGGGTTTAGGCATAACAAAGACGTCTAACATCTAGATAAATATAACAGAGAGATTGTAACAGTGATCATTACGAGGAAATGATGGTATTTGATAGTGTTGTTTATTTTTGTTACGAAAGACGTACCAACCTGGCTATTTTTGAACTTATGTGGAAACTTGAATGGGACAGGAGGACGGGGAAGACCTAGACGGACGTTTTCTGACCAGATTGGAGACATCCTATAAAAAGGACAGGTTAGAAGTACCCTTAACGGAAGAGCATGCATGAGAAATTTGATGGGAGGGAGTGAAGCGAGAGAGATAATTGTCAGGATCGTCGTTGCAAATGGCGCGGCGTTACGTAGTCTCTGCCTACCCCTCCGGGAAACAGGTCTATGTATGTATGTATTGAAAGATAAATATTCATTTTACGGCATGATTCGTATTCAAGGCAGTTTAAAAACGTATAGCTACTTTGAATGAATATAATGTGTTATATCTTGTACCTAGGTAGTGTGTAAAGTGACTGTGTGCGACAACACTTTCTTTTCAGTCTAGGTGTTTAACTCTAAATAAATAAATAAACTCAGTTGGTTGAACAGTTGTACAATTCCTGTGATGCAGGTTATCTTTCGAGTAAGAGCACCGTATTTTCAAAAAGTCGACATTACAAAAAGTTACGTCCTAGAATACAAGCCAACTTTATAACTTGGAACATAAATACTTCTGTTATTACACTGAAACAGGAAGCAAAAACATTAATTTAATATTAATAGAGGTATAATTTGATCCAAGAAGCGCCAGTCTAGTTAATATATTCCTTAAAAAAATCAAGTACATCCTATGATTAAAAAATAAGAAAAAATCTAATTAAATTATACCTGAACCAACTATAATATAACGCGCACAAAAACATAATTCCCGAAAAAAATGTCAATTACTTCCATTCACCGTCTGAAATTGGTCTCATCGCGAATTTTCTTTACAAAAAATGTAAAGAAGAGCTCTTTACGTGTAATATTCTGGCCTTTAATAAATGGCGGAAGAAATACGGCAGGGAGGTATTTGGAGAGATTTTTTTAAAGAATTTTCATTGTGAGTGGTCGTCCACAAAGACGGGAAGCTCAACACCAATTAGTGTCACTCGTTTATTAGTTTCGCGAGGCTTCGGGGAGGCGGTAAACCCCGGCGTGTGGAACAAGCGAGGACCGGTAAGAGACTGAGTTGTTTGAGTTCAACAACTTGTAATAAATTAAAAAATAATGTTCTTAATATAATGAAATAGTATAATTGATTATAAAGTGTCTTACTATTGGTTTCGTGAATCTCCGTGCTACGAGAAGGCCATAAACCATGCTGGCTAAGAAGTCATATTCTATGACTAGTTACATTCCCTATACAATATATTCACTTGGAGTTGCTATTCAAATATGTATATTGTCCCTTTTTTACTCTTCGCAAAGGACCAAAAAAAACATTTTATACCTGATCACACTATAATAAAACCTTTAAAAAAAATACTTTTATGGACAAATTAAGACACGATAGGCCAAGATTTAGGCAGCGGTAGCCGAGTGGATATACCAACACACTGCCATGCAGAGGCTATCGGGTTCGAATCCACGGTGCGCACCAATGACTTTTCGGAGTTATGTGCGTATTGAATTGTTAATTATCGCTTGTCCCGTGCCTCGGAGAGCACGTTAAGCCGTAGGTCCCGGCTGTCATGAAGATCTTTGACAGTCGTTACAGGGCGTCAGTACCTTCTAAATAAACTGACACTAGTTTAAACCATGGAATATCGCTATCCCTTCGGATTGCGGAGGTCAGACAGGCAGTCGCTCTGTGGAAAAGCTAATATTCAGCAAAATCCGGTTAGACTAGTAAGCGGATCCCAGATTGAAACTGGGATAACGCTGAGAGAAAGAAGAAGGTCAAGATTTAATAAACGCTGGCATCGTATGCCTTGGCAACAATAGATTGGTTCTTTGGCTATTTTGCAGGCTAAACCTACCCACATAGATGTTGTAAATAGATGTTGGTAGTGGAAACAGTATCTAACGAGAACCGCAGCTAAATACCAGAATAAATACATTGAGATTATAACAATTACTCTAGTATTCTGCGCAGAAATCCCACAAGAGATACTGGGATGTTGGTACGTGTTTGCGCGTACGAGATTTCTGTTCAAAGTAATGTTTGTATTTGGTTGTATTTTCGGGACAAATAATAGAAAAGAAGGGCTGAATAAAGCAGATTTTGGTGGCATGTAGATTAAGAAGGCTGATTGAAAGTATTTATATATTTGTTTCTAGTAATTATTATCTAGGGCCCAAGTTAGTTGTCTGTATTTTTTCCTTTTATCACTTTCATTATTGATTATAGCTTCATCTTTGGATATTGCGTGAGAAGGAGTTTGATGTTTGTATTAAAATTAAATATAGCTTTTTGCTATTCTCTACTATAAAAGCGCACACATATTTGGAAGATTTGAGGTTGTGATAACTTTTATTTCATTTGAGGATACTTCTTCAAATTGCGTTATAATAATCTAAACAAAATAATACAAATGTCAATAAATAATTAAATTAATTCATCATCCTCCTAGCGTTATCCCAGTTTCAACGTGGGGTCCGCTTTCTAGTCTAACCGGAATTGGCTGAACACTAAGCTTTTCCAGAGAGCGACTGCCTGTCTGACCTCCGCAACCCGAAGGGATAGCAATATCAGATAGACAAGTATCAGTTTATTTAGAAGGTACTGACGCACTATTACAACTGTCAAAGATCTTCATGACAACCGGGACCGACGGCTTAACGTGCTCTCCAAGACACGGGACAAGCAATAATTGATAATTCAATACGCACATAACTCCGAAAAGTCATTGGTGCGCGCCGTGGATTCGAACCCGATACCCTCTGCATGGCAGTCTGTTGGTATCTCCACTAGGCTATCACTGCCTGCTAAATAATTTAATTAATTGTTTACGTTTAAAAAAAATATTGTGCTCTCAGTAATCTTAATATATAAAATCCTTGCGTTACTGACTGACTGACAGACACGCTACAGCCGAAACTATTGGGCGCAGGAAGCTGAAATTTGGCATGCATGTTCCTTGGGGACCGTAGGGGTGCACTAAGAAGGGATTTCCCGAAATTCCCACGGGATCGGCCAAAACGGGTAAATTAAAAAAAAATGCAGACGTAGCTGCTGGCGTCGTCTAGTTAGCAGATAAATGGTTTGAGACTTGAGTCTTCACTGCATAACTGACACAAAACCCCCATGTATCCCCATTAAGTAACTGTTCTACTTTAAAAATTAAGATATAAAATGTAACTTCTCATAAAAAATATTACCTTCTAAATATCATAACTTATCCTATTCCGAAGGCAGGATAGAATCTCAGTAAATAATTCTGTTACCTCAAAGAAAGCTTATGTTAATGAAATATTTTTTATCAAAATAACACAGGAAAATTCAATAGTAACATTTTTATTGGAAAATGCAATATATGCCTGTTCAATCAGACAACTTAAGTAAAATATTGACTATGTGGGTGTTGTGCTATTAAAACTATAAAAGCCTTCTTTGGAAGAAACTGGATTTTGCCACACGTGGGACGGCTTATACAGGCAGTAGATGCAGTGTTTCTAATCCAATGTCATCGACAAAACGAGGAACGTCTGCAGCAAAGTACCACCGCTGTGTGCCTTGAAGGGTTAAACAGAAAGGCATGTCCTGTTTTAATAATCAGCACTTGTCATTTAATCCTAGCAAGACTGCTTCAAGCTGAAGTTCTGCAAAGGTACCTACAATACTGAAATAACGTTGAGTGTGGTGATTTTAAGTATTGAACTGAAGTGACTGCTTACTGAGTTTTGAAATCAATATTTCAAAGGCCACTGAATGATTTGTTGACTGGCCGTTTGGCTCAGGTATTCCATCCTCACCCAGACCCAGAGCTATAAATAGAGCGGAATGTATTTAGTAATATAGAAGTATGATCCTTCGCTATCAGCATGTCATAGTGTTTACGTACACAATATTTTAGCATTATTTCTATTTATCACTCAAACAATCTACATTTTTAAATTTGTAAATACCACCGCATATAAATAATTTGGCCTAACACAAAAATAGCAAAGCTTTAACGCAACGCAAAGGCTAACAACATCACTTCTATGAAAATACAACAAAAAATATTTACCCTCTTATGGTTATCAAGTACTATGACAAATAGAAATTCCACAAGCGAGTTCTCTTAAAAACCCTATTTATTCAACGTCAGTGCAACACTGCTGTACGCCATATTTTTATTTAGACGCTGCTGCAATTTTCGTCGCAACAAAGAATTTATAAAACATGCTTTCTGCCGCAAGCTGCTAGATAATTGCCTACGAGCATACTACTCTGAATGATATTATAAAATGTTTAATCTATCGACATAAAGTGGGTTCAGTTTGTGGTTTAAGGCGCTTAAAAGTATTGTAAATTGTATATTTTGTTGGTATAAAGATGTGATGTTTGGAAGACATTTTTCTCATGTAATCTATGGTACTAGACTAATAACAGAGACTCTGCCAATGATATGCCTGTGAATCTCTTATTTCTGCGCATTTTTACGTAAGTCTGAGATTGAAGTGTTCTCTGCAGTCGTATTAAATTCTTGAAGACGTGACTTGGACATATCTTGAGACTGCTAAATTTTCCTGAACATTTTACCTTGCAGCCTTTGACCTACAAGCTCACAAATTCTTGATGTGCGTGACGTCTTACTGCTCAGCTGGTCCAAAACAAGTTCAGCTTGTTATGTGTTTGTTGTAAACATGTTCTACATCAAAGACGAAAGCTTTTTTGAGACAAGATTTTTTTCTATTATTAGTTTGTCACGTGCATTTTTTTCATCACGATTCATAGAAATGGCTTTCACAATAAAGTACATACATACATACATATACTCACGCCTTTTTCCCGGCGGGGTAGGCAGAGACATCAGAACGCCACTTGCATCTATCCTTACAAACCTTACACGCTTCCTATCATAACTAACTTCATAACTTTTTTCATACAAGTTCGCCGGTTCCGGGTGCTTCGGACCTTTGCGTTTTTTAAACGGTTTAATATAGTAGGTATGTATTTTTTTCAATGTGTTCATTCCCATCACTTTAGTATTGTTTGTATGAAATTTAAGTACTTTCATTACTTGCTATATTCAGTTATTGGCAGTTCTTGTCATCGAATTCACATCAATGCAAAAAATATATTCTGTCATGTCAAGTAATGTCATGTCAAGTCCCGTTCTAATAAAAACAAAAAATATGTTGAATACAAATCGCGGCAGTTTAAAATCGATTATTCTGTCATGATGTTGAATTTTCACGTCTCTTCGTGAGAAATGCTCAAAATCTATCTATCTATCTAAACGTCACGGTTGTCTCCCATTGGGGTAGGCAGAGATTATGGCAAACATACCTCTTTTGCTTCCTCGACATTCATTAACCTCGTCATACATCTCGTCGGTTATGGGTAGGTACTTTTGATATGACCCTTCCGCAGTACGTCACCAATTTGGTCGGCGTAAGTCCGTCTCGGGCGTCCTCTACCGACGTCTCCATTCATTCTTACTCGATACACTTCTTTCGTAAATCTTCTTTCACCCATCCGTTCCAAATGTCCAAACCATCGCAACATACCTTTCTCAATCTCTGTCACTATATCTCCTTTCAAACCACACCTTTCTCGAACATCACTATTTCTCACTTTATCTGTTATGCTCAAAATATATCGTAAAATAATGTTATATCCCGAATAATGTCCGTGTCATATTTTTTCGGGCGCAAATAAATTATAAACTGTTGTTTTATTAAGAGTTGACAACCGTCAAATAGTTCATGATGTGAGTGCTGTCCCTTGTTGTACAGTGTTTTTGACGTTAACGTTCGGCAAATAATTTTATTTATATTCAATAAACCGTTTTTAGATGATGGACTGCAACTCCATATTTTTGAAGATTTAAATTTAGGCTGTATACAGCATAAATGTAAAAATCTCTGTTATTTTCTGTCAGCGATTGCTTAATGGGGAACTGCCATAATATAACTTCGTACCGCCATCGCGCGTCGTTTTTAAATATCTGCAATTTTGTTTCATACAAACCTTCGACTGCCTATAACTAACACATTAAATAAAGATTTATCTTTCCCATATATACCTTCTCCTGTCAATAATTAATACATAAAAGAATGATTTACTCCATTTGGTGCAGCCGTGCTTAATTTGTGCGCGTACAAACATTTCAGTGATACATTTTTATTTATATAAATTCTTGAATGAACTGTTAAATAATTCAATAATTGTCAACAATTGTATGACGTACAACCAAATTTAATTCACAAATATTAAAAACTAAATCCAAACAACTGTAACGTTAATTAAAATTTAATATAAAACTTTTATATCTCTAGGCGAAGCTATAATTATTTGGCATACCTACAACAACCCAGCTAACATAAATAATACTAAATTAGAATTATTTAAACCCGGGAGAGCAATTTAACCTACGTTGATCCAGTGGATCACCTTCTATGATTTTGTTCTGAGTTTATTGAAAATCGCTCGTAATTATTCTAAGCCTATTCAAGGTTTAGGTTCATATTATAACTGTCTGGAATAATCTACCTACGCACTAGCCGAAAATCCCAGCGTAGACAGCGAAGATTTTCAATGCTTAATGACACAACATGGTCTCCTGCCAGTAATCACAATACCTACCAGAGGAAATTCATGCCTAGATCATGCTTTCGTAAGTTATAGAGCCCAAAATGTTGTTTGAATTGTTGCTAAATGTACCTTGACAGATCACGATGCAATCATGATTGGGATAGCTACTGAAAAAGTCATAAAGAATATCTATACCTAAACAGACCTAGAAGCGCTTAGACTTGACATAAATGCAATAGATTGGTCTCCTGTCACCAGAAGTCATAACGTCAATGACGCATTAACTGCATTCGAAGGTATATGTCGGCGATACGCCAGGGTTATGGTGTCCAGACTCTGTAATAAAAACACTCACGTAATATTATTTGGTTTATTTTCAGACGATTTCTAGCACAGAATTGAAATAAAATGCGACCTGCAGTCCTTTTTATACACTAACCGTCATTACACTTAATGTTTAACAACTGCGACTTCCTTTACAACATATAATTTTTTTTTTTTTTTCGTGGTATGTATGTTTCTTTTAAAATATTTATTTATTTAAATAACAAAATAAATTAATATTAGGATAACACAATTAATTATAACTACTTAAATACTACATTACATATAATTGAAATTACTTTACAATTAATTATAAAATATAGTTCAAAAATCAACATTAATATTGTAATGAATTCTGCACAATACCAAATGATTTATTTTATACGAATAACAAATTTATTTTATTAACCAATCGCTGCTTTACAATATTCACCAACAGATGGCAGATATCATATATATCAACAGGATGTAAATATAATCGCATTTTATTTATTACGGTAAACATAAAAATAAGTGTCAGAATAATGTTATATAATACCAATTGATTTAACTTTGAAAGTTTCTGGAGTTATCTTAATAACTAAGCGATAAATTTAATACCCAATCTTTATAAAACAGTTCAGCAGCCAATACAGTGTCTAATATTGTAAAGTAGTGAAGTTCTCAGTTCTGTGTTCACAAATAGTTATTTAAATATCAATCTTAAATATTATTAACATTTTCGTAACAATATAATCATTATATATTAATTTGCGCCCTCAATACTAAATGCAGCAGTAACTCGTAACACTAGAGAAGCTAGGTGCAGCCGCAAAAAGTACAACATAAAACCTTAGATCACTCCTGGCTTAATGCGATGTTTGCGTTTTAGGGATAAACTTCATCTGCAAATTAAGAACGATCCCAATAATGAGACGCTCAAAGTAACGTACACACGATACAGAAATTTCTTCTCTAACCTTCTTCGAAAAGTCAAAAGTAACTATCACAGCACAATTCTACAAAAACATCAACATAATCCTAAAAAACTATGGGACTCATTATAGGAAACATATGAAACGCCACGAAAAACCAATTATAATCAAGAACTCCTAAAATCGCACGATTGTCCTAAAACTGCTCTAAGTCACTGCAATAATCACTTTGTATCAGTGGGAAAAAATTTAGCGGACCGAATTCTTGCAAAATTATCTACAACAGAAAACGAACTAGCTGCCAATATTGAAAACAGGACACATTGCAGCGTCTCCATGTTCCTAGTTCCGACTGACATTGACGAAGTAAACGCAGTAATACTCAATCTCAAGAACGACAGCGCCCCAGGACTGGACAGTTACAGAGCATACTTAATCAAATACATCCGAAAATCCATCCTTGAACCTTTTACTTTCATCTGTAATCTGAGCATGGCCACCGGAGTCTTTCCTAAAAGCTGGAAAGTAGCTTCTGTTTCACCAATTTACAAGACTGGAAATAAAGGCTGTCCTGATAATTACAGACCTATCTCACTACTAAGCATCTTCTCAAAAATCTTGGAAAAGCTAATCAACAACCGCCTGGTGAAGTATATAGAAAAAACGTCTCTCTTATCCCAACGGCAGTTCGGGTTCAGACAACGAAAAAGTACCGAAGACGCGGTCAATTTTCTCACAAGCACAATCTTTGACCACGTTGATAAAGGAAAACGATGCATTGGAGTTTTTATCGACCTGGCTAAAGCATTCGACACTGTTTCCATACCAATTCTTCTTAAGAAAATGGAGTCGATGGGCAACAACAACAAGCGACGGCAATGTGTAAGATTAGGAAATCACTACGGCGAAGAACAAAATATATACTTTGGTGTACCGCAGGGTAGCTTAATAGGTCCCACTTTATTCACCATTTATATAAATGATTTATTCAAAATAGATATTCCAAACGCCGAACTTATCTGTTATGCTGATGACACAGCTATACTTTTCCATGGAACTGATTGGAATGAAGTCTTTGCCAAAGCCAAATCAGGTATGAGCAAGGTCATCAATTGGATTAATTTTAATTTACTCACAATTAACATAAACAAAACCAAATTAATAGCATTCAGTAAAACACAGAGAACGAAACCACCTGACACCTGCATAAAACTGCATAGTACAACATGTTTAACAATAACACCTCCAAGTCAAGCTGTCATTGTCCGGAAATTGGACAAGTCAACCATTTAAAATATCTGGGCATAATCATTGATAAAAACTTGTCATTTAAAGAACACATTATAGTCCTAGGGAAACGTGTACGCAAAATAATTTATGTAATGAAACTAATACGCGAGTGCGCATCCATAGAAACAAGAAAATTGGTATACACAGCTCTGTGCCAATCAATTATTCAGTATTGTCAAGTGATCTGGGGTGGCGCCGCTAAATCTCACATGTTAGTATTGGAAAGAGCACAACGAGCCGTGCTCAGGGTCATGTTGCACAAACCGTTCCTTTTCCCAACTGATAACCTGTATTCAGAAGCAGCAGTACTCGAGGTTCGGAAACTTTATGTTTACAATGGAGCGTGTAAAATGCAAACAAAGATATCGCTAAGGCCCAGCCTCTTACCTCAAAACACACGCAGGCCTAGAATACCTCCAGTAGCAGTCAAATCAACATTCACCCAACGTCTACCAATATTTTTACATACACATATTTATAACAAAGTAATTACATTTCTTAACGACACAAATCTCACATGCAGTCAAATGAAAAAGATACTAAAGATCCGTCTTCTGGATATTTCGTACATTGAAACTGAAAATTACTTCCTAAATTTAATTAGATAGGTACCTTCTGTGCACCACAGTAACATATTTCTCACACACACAACACCACACGCACACACACTACACACTACACAGCACTCACTTACATAATATAATGTTACAGTTTAAAATTTTCCAATATTTTATTAACTAATTGTGTTATTTAGTATGACGTTTGCTTAGAATTATTTTTCCCCATATTGTACTTACCAATAGATATTGTTATTGTTAAAGATTCGATATATGGTGCCCAAAATACAGGCATAGCCTAGTTTGGGACCATCTACACTTAATTTGTCAACTGTTTTATTGGAAATAAATATACTTACTTACTTAGTTATCGAGGTCTTGAATGACAAGTATTATTTTAATAATAAATATGTATTATTTGAAACTTTACCATTTTTCTTTGGACTTCTTTATCAGTAAATGTTATTCATGTATAATATTACATTGAAGATAATGTGTAACTTAAGAAACTGTGCTAGAAGCTTTTTATTTTTGTAAAAATTTACCGCGTTATTTTATAGTCTTTTAATTGTAATAATATAAGTAACTAGCAGTTTACTTTAGTTTCATAGTGCTAGTTTCAATATGAAATAATTTTCAAACATTTTCTCTGTCCCTAAGTTATGCCTATGGAGGGAAATATTCACAAATATTCCTTTACTAGCTTTTGCCCGCTGCTTCGCTCGCATAAAGGCTTCGATAAAATCTTTTGTACGAACTCCTCTACACTCCTCAAGGAATATACATGCCAAATTTCACCTACTTGCGCCCAGTAGTTTCGGCTGTAGCGTGTCTGTCAGTCAGTCAGTCAGGCAACGCAAGGATTTTATATTATACTAAAAGACAAAAGGTGCCTTCTTTATAAAAGTAACTGCGAGAGTCGTGGGTTCGATCCTCACAAGTGGCAACACTGTGATTCACAAATTTTCGATTCGAGTCCCGGGTGTGCTTTCTGTCCATTGACAGAGTGTATGTAAAGTTCAACACGACACAATAATAGTTCTTATTTCAAGAAATATCTTTAAAAAAATATTAATAGAAAAGTCAAAAAATAAGGGAAACTAGTGGACACCTAATATTACTATAATCACAGATCACAAATAAATAAGTAATGTGAAAATGAACTTAAATAAACACACATAATAACTTAGGGCTAAGTTGTCTATAAATGTTTTTCAACTCACACATTAGGAACGTAAAGTTTTAATGAGATTCCGAATCAGAAATATACATCAAACTAACAAAATTAATTAAGAATATTGAATTCTCTTGTACTAAGATCTAATACAGCTGCAATATCGAACAAGGGTTGGTAAACCGTAATCTAATAGTTCAGCTCTATAACTTTGATAATTTGGAAGATAACGCCAATTGACTTCAATCCAAATTATGCTTTGTTTCCATACCCTTGCTTTAGCAATGAGTGTAGAGAATCCATGCAGTGATGAAGATCGAAAAACGCAGATTGAGCAAAAAAGATAGATACAACCACCATTATTTTCAGCCTTGTTTATAATCTGTCTCACTGTTGTTACTTCTTCGGTTGAAGGGTTAAGCCACAGTCCACCACGCTGGTCAAGTGCACCTTCGCAGACTTCACATGTCTTTCGAGAATATTATGGAGAAGTTTTGAGGCATGCGGATTTCTTCACGATGTTTTCCTTTGCCGTTTAGCAAGCGATAATTTTACTAACAAATTCTAAAAGCAGTTTTGAAAAATCTATTCTCCGTGTCGTAGGATTGATCTTGAGACCCTCTGCGCAGCAGTCTTTTAGCCTTTCACGTGGTTACCGTAGATAGATTTATAGCATCGATGCTGAGCCAGGTAAACAGGAGACCTGATTTTTCTTGATTCACTCATAATATTGGGCATGCTATATCTACTTTTTACTTAATCTACCATTTCAATCGTCAACATACTCACATTTATTATTCTGTGGTTCGTATTGGATGTAATATAAAAAAAATCCGATGACACATTGACAGGTAGCGACTTTTTATCAGTCATGTCATCAAAGCGTATATTTATTTCATGCGGTGTATCGACCCAAATATCAAATAGAATTTAGGCAACCTAGTTAATTTCGCTCTAAATATTACTATCGGCGAGTATTTAGATACAGATATAAATATGAAAACCTATATGTTTTTTAAGACTAGAGATTAAAGGTCTCTTGACTTTTTTCAGATAAGAATTTATGAAGATATTAAAATAGAAAAAGATTTAAGTCTACAAATTTAGTGACCAAGAGAGCTGTAGCGTGTAGCGCTCATAACGTGACTTGGCATGTAGTTCGTAATAGGTTGGAAAAGGTAAGCTACATTTATACAGATCGCCACTTGGATGGGTGACGGGTACGTCAGAGGCCTTTGCGTAGTCTGAATACTCCTACACCAGAGTTGGCCGTACATTCACGCAAAATAATAATAAGCAAGAAAAAAATTATTTTCTTAAAATGGACAACTCCTGCACTAGGGATAAATCCTGTGTTGCTGGGGACTTTGGAAACATTCAATAAACGGACAGAAAGCACAGTCAGACTTGAAACAACAATTTATGAATCACACAAAGTGTTGTCCGAGTCCGTGTTTAGGAATTGAATCCACTCGACGTGTCACGTGACAAGCGGTAAGGTGGCCGCTTAAACCATAACGCCAACCGTGCAGTCAAGCTGATTTTATATAAATCAAAATAAGCTGAATTATCGTGGAAGTTATCAATCTTGCACACAAAGCTGTGGCCATGTAAAGGTACTTACATACGCATTTTAAACAGCCCTCTTGCAGCCTATTTTTTTAAATATGTAATTAATATGATGCTAATATTAATCCAGGTTTTGTTTGTGTAGCCATTACACATACAGATACAAAACCATAGTCTCTACAATTAGTTAGTACGAATGACAAAATTAAGATAGCTTCAAAAGTGAATCTAGGAATAAGTCTAACTTTATATTTAGTCCTTGTTTTCAAATAAACCCTCTTGAAATTTATCTTACCCCGTATCTAACTGGTTGCAATATACTTCCAAAAACTTCGTCGAAATTAGAATGCGTCGAGCATTGTAGCAAGTTTTCGAAAGTCGCTGCCACAAAGCGGTCGTTCCTTCAATAAATACGTTCTAAAAAGCAAACAAAAAACCCTGTCCTATCTCTACACAAACTGTACACACCCTAAGTTAACGTCATAAACCGATGAGTCACAAACGCCACCTGCCTTCAATAATGTTATTAAACAATCTATATGTTTCGCCAGAAAGCAAACATGCCATTATTTGATTAACTTTGTATAGAAACGAAAGATTGAATTAAAATTGTATAACTTATTTTAGCATTATTATTTTGATATACATATGGTGTCGATCACGGTCTATATGCTAGTTAAAAATCTTTATTTAAAAAGTAACATAGTAACGAAATGCATTTGTGGGGAGTGTCTTTAGATGTTTTTATAAAACAAAAATATATCGTTTCAATTAAAGTAACCCACACAAAAATTTCTAAACGCTATTACATGACTATCATACGTTTCCAGCTTCAAGCTTTTAAAATACAGATATCAACATTGAAGTAAAATATATAAAGAAAATATTAAAATACATTACCTTTTTTAGCTTCAAAAAGATAAAGAATGTAAATTAGTCCACATTTGCTTCAGAATCGGTGCCGTTGTAAAATTTGATCAAATTACTGAAATATCCGGTACTTAGCGATATTAAACGTACAATAGACCATAAATATATTCAATAACCGCCATTCCATTATCTGTCCACCTGGCAAAAGGGTTTCATAAAATAATGAAATCTAATAAAGGTTCCCCTCACAATGAGAACAAAATTAGCTTTTTCTGTCTTAAGTCTTTGACAGACTGTCATTTCCGGGTTGGGGATAAACTTGACCCCTGTCTTTGTGACCTAGTACTGTCATCAGCAAATCGAGGGTTTAGGCCTAATGCATAGAAGCCTCTATACGGCTGTGATGAAAGATTAATGCTGCTACACACGCGCATTTATGGCGGTCCTTATCGACGGCCGGGCAAATAAGCTCGCGATGGGTTTATGTGTTATAAACTGCTCAAGTTGGATTAAACTCGGTTTAATCATACACAAGCTTGGATAAACTGAAAATTTTAATGAAAACGTTTGAGTATAGCCAAATTATCAATTATATTAACCAGCAATTTCGTCAAATTATTGGACAAATGATCAGAAGGTGAAAATGCCTGCAGATATCCTGAAGCTCTGTGTGTCACTCATTTAGCAAAATACTGGTAATTGGAATTAATTGGCGAATTCTGCCCAAGGGTTAATTCAATTAAGATTTCATTCAATTGAGTAACCGTTTATCATGAACTAAACGTGTCCTTTTCACCCAATTAAAAAGGTATTAAACAAAACTGTTCACTAAACAAATTTTAAAATAATGCAGAGGTATCTACGACGTTTCCTATTTCTGAATGTACTTACAACAAGATAGACTACACAATGTAACCCTTACAGAGCTAACATCAAAACACACTTAAACAGAGATTTTTTTATGTGTGTTGTTTACGAGTTGCAACCTACAAAACGGTTACTGCGTTGCTATTCTGAATTATTTTACTTCTAGCTTTAGCAAGTTTACTGAAACACTTGATAATATTTTAAAGATCAATTTATAGATACTTATTGACATAATTCATGACCTCAATAGCAACTTGGTAGGCTTCACAGAGAATAAAAGGCGAAATTACTACAAAGACATAACTGAGAATAATAAAAATGAATTTTAGGATTCTTTTTTTTTATAGGCTCACGCCTGTATCCCCGAAGGGGTAGGCAGAGGTGTAATATTATACCCACATTTCGCCATGAATTTTTAGGTCCCACGTAGTAGGGGGTGATCCTATTGCCGTTATCGGACACATCACCAGACTCCGTGCTGCTACTGAGAATTTCCTAACGGAAAATCCCAATAAGATTTTGCTCGACCCGGGAATCTAACCCGAGACCTCCCAATCCCAAGCGCACATTTATGCTGCGAGACCAACGTGGCAGTCTTTTATGAATTTTAGGATTCATACTTTACCAAATAGCGATAGTATTTGCATAGTACGATACCATGGCGTAAATTCCTAAGTATGGGTAATTAAGATCATTTTACAAGGGTATAGAAACAGACAAAACAACGTAACTGATCCAATCCAAACACAGATAGTCAAAATATACTTAACATCCGAAAACCTTGGAAATCAAATATCAAAGAGTAACATCAGAGAGCTATTAGTATGTTATCTTACTAAATACGAATGTCTTTAAGTTAACCCTACGGTCACTTGGGATCGCATATCGATAGATTTGTTTACTTAGGACGTAGATGAGGAACTTAATTATTCGAAGCTTGCTTTTTACGGGTGGCAAATAAATCTGATAGTTGGACTTTGCCTTCGGTTTTCCTTAGCGAGTTTTCCGGGTGATGTGTGAGAAGTTTTGATGTGCACGTGTGTTCATGAGTGCGAATTTTTGTAGGGTGGTCATGTGTGGGTAACCCACGCGAAGTGATTGTATGTGTTGATAAATCTGATGTATTTTGACGTTATTACTCTTATTCCTGCTATTAAAATTATTGTCATTTCAATAATAATTGTGTTTATGAAATAAATATTACCTATTTCTATATATGATTTCGTTCTTGCCAGTATTGACTCTCTATCGTTTTAGTTTAATTAGAATCCCAAAGAATCGTTGACAAGAGGATTAAGATGGGATTCAAAGTACAGATTTAAGTTCATTCGTTAAAACATAGTATCTATAATTCTTAACTATTGTGATTAACACTGCATTGAAATTCGCAGAGGCGATTTCTGCTGAATATCGTATATTTCGTCAAGAATATTTGAACAAAAAACCTAGTACATGAAAACGCTCTCCTAGGAAATACAGTAGCCGGTATGTACCAAAAATCACAAAATATTCAGGTCCATATTTCGTTGAAGTTGGCATTGAACCCAGAAAGCATTTATACGCGATTTTTTATTTATTTACCTAACACAACGAATTCTGTCGCATTTTGTTTACCGGTCCAATACACTCTATGTTACTGTCGAACTAAATGTACTATTATACATATGAACACTGACTAAATGAAAAAAGTTTAGCTTGTAATTTGTTCATGTTTTAGTTCCCAATTTTGTCAAATCTAGTTCAGAATCCGCATACTAGTCTAACTGGATTTGACTATTAGCTTTTCCTTTGAGCTACTGCCCATCTGAAAGCAGCGATTGCCTAGTGGAGAGACCGACAGACTGCTACGCAGAGGGTCCGGTTTCGAATACACGGCGCGCACCGATGACTTTTCGGAGTTATGTTCGTATTAAATTGTTAATTATCGCTTGCTAAACGATAAAGATAAACATCGTGTTCTCCATAATGTTCTCGAAAAACATGTGAAGTCTGCCAACCCGCTTTTGACCAGCGTGGTGGACTATGGTACCCTTCTCATAATGGGAAGAGGACCGTACCCAGCAATGGGATAGTATAAAGGGCTGATGATGACTGCCCATCTGACCTCCGCTACCCAAAGAGATAGCAATATTCCATGATTTAGACTACTGTGTCAGTTTATTCAGAATTACTGACTCCCTATTATAACGACTACCAAAGATCTTCACGACAACTGTAATAGACGGTGTAAAATACAGTTACTCTCCAAGGCATGGGGCAAGTGATAATTAGAAATTTAATACGCACTTAGCACCGAAAAC
Source organism: Euclidia mi (assembly GCA_944739405.2). NCBI lineage: Eukaryota > Metazoa > Arthropoda > Insecta > Lepidoptera > Erebidae > Euclidia > Euclidia mi. The sequence continues at coordinate 2,615,808 of OX123191.2, read as the reverse complement.
TGGGGTGCGCGCCGTGGATTCTAACCCGATACCTTCTACATGTTACTCTGATGATATCACCACTAGGTTATCGCTTGAGTTCCACCAACAGAATAACACATTTTTAAATCTTAAAGAACAATGCCCATTTCTGGCCCAGTTTGGAACTCATGAACAGCACAATAAAGTTTCAATTAGTTGTTGCATAATCCTTTTTATTTATAACTTAATTTATAGGCATTACTAAAGGTGTGCCGAGAAACTTATTAAATAAATAGATTTAAAAAGATGTGTTAACGTCTAAATAGCCAACACGTAATAGATCAGAAATTGCCAGTAAAGAAATCATAATATTAAATCGATTATCACTTCTTCTTTATCGATTTTACGTTTTCTCTACTCAAAATGATTTGAGTTAATAGCAAATCTCTACTTGGTCCTTAAACATTTAAAATGTGTGTATTTTTAAGGTATATATGCGATTAACTACAAATAAGTTCGATTTTGAACCAAATATATAGATAACCTATGTCCGAAATCCATATCGATTAATCGATATCATTTAAAACTGTGAAACGGCAACACTTTTTTGACTCGTAAATGTCAATAATGTCATATTCAGTTTATTTTGTTTGTTACCTATTTGTTTTGCTCGTGCATATTGTGAATGCTTTTTATGTTTTTGGATCTTTTACGACTTCTGGCTGTTTCTTTCGGATTTCTACCCTTACCAAGTGATAAACTCATTCCTTTCTACGCAAAACTACGAAATACTTTAACTATCCTAATAAAAGTGGGTACACACCTAATGTTTTGTGAGCATATAAAAGGCCTTCTTGTAATAAAGCTATGAATGTGATGGACCTCTAATCAATCTTAAAATTCTAGTTTAACACTCTTTTATCGAATGCAATAACAACTACTACGATTTTTGACTGTTCACATCTGGACCGGCGTCTCTAAGAAAAATGGGCATTGTTCTTTGAGGTAAGCGATCGAGTAACTTTCCATCCTATGTAAACTTAAACATATGTTTCACTGGACTCATATTTTATCCATTCCAATCCAACCAATTTGGACATATAAAGCGTATCAGTCGAAGCTAACCACTTAAATCAAGTCCGCTTTCATGCCATGAAGACGTGCTTCAGAGAAAAACATTATTGATTCACTTTAACATAAGGTCCTTACATCACTAAAGCAAATAGTAAAATTCTGCGAAATAAAATGTGGCGTAGGTGCACACTTCCAACGACAATTCTTTTTTAGATTTCTTTTAATACCAAGCTAGTCTATTGGTGTCAATTGAGGCCATTTACAGTGTCTGGGCAACAATAACTATTCTTGTAATAATAGAAATATCTGGTCTAAAGTTAGAATACACGTCATACCCTTGTGAGTTGTTGAGAACAGATAACAGTTAGTTCATAGAAAAGCTGATTCTCTACCAAATTGTGATGGACTGGTATACCTACAGTTTGTGCTCCACTCCACAGCCCAAACTAAGGATACCACCGAAAAAATAGCATTGTGTTTTTATGGCAGTGATCAGAAAAGATTAACTTAAGTAAATTAATTATGATGCAGGAATTGACCTACATTACATGATCATCAATCATAAATACTTACCTGTACCGCATAGCTTATTATATACATTATTTGAATAACGACCGATATACCGGTACAGACCAATCTTCGTCTTACTAATTTAATCCAATCAGTTGTTTAGATACTGCTGTTTGCGGTTTAAATGCGACAAATTATGACAAATACGCGGATTCTCAACATCTCAGATTTAATAAATTGAATAATAGTTTTTGAACTTAGGTTCTTGAGGTATTAAATTACCAATTAATAATTAATCAAATATTGTTTTATGTTATTAAAGAAATAGATTAGAACAATACTATAGTTTCTACAATTATATTTTAATATTAATGTTAACGCAACAACGAAGTTCCAGACGAAAACTTCAATGACACATAAAGCTCTTTTTTACATCAGAGTTTATTTTTTAACATTTGTACACTTTTGTATCCTTTAAGACACATAGTGTTTATACCCTAGGATATTTTGCCTAATAAAAGTTTAATTTCTAACCTCTAAACACAATTTATTTATAGTCATATCAGCCTTTTCTATGAACAGATAAATCTGTGGCCTCCAAATAAAAAATCAAAGAAGCTTCATAACTTAAAAGCTCAATATCCCCAAAGGGATAAAAGTATCAAAAAATATTTAGGGAACATTTTACAGCTATTGAGTCACTGTAAAAGGGTAGGTACATTAAACATATTTTTTGCTGTCCATATTCTGAAATCATAACAAATCCTCTTATCTCTGTCTGGAGTTCACCCCTAAATTATTTACATTACCTTGACTGTCCATTACAGAGCGTCCACTCCCCACTAGTTTTGGGAATCTACGCCCCGCGTCGCAGAGCCCAGTTGTCATCTGGCCCGCGATAAGGAAAGCACGTCTGCTGAGCTCCCGTCGCGAGAACAACTTTCCGTGTTCCCTGCATGGTGCGGTGTTCCGAACTTGAATTTTTTTGTGGTTTGACTGTGAAGTGATTGTCGCGTTGGAATTTTCTGCGGTAAGTTTGGATTTTATTTTTTATTATTGTTACCTTTTTGGTTGTTCTTTTGTTCTGTTCTGGAAAATATGTTGAGTATTTTTTTTTAATGCGGTGTTAGATCCATTTAACTGTTATTGTATTTTTCGACGGTATTTTTTATTGTAACCTTTTTATTTTGTAATATTTGGTTGCTGGAAAATATGTTTTTGTTTATGAATTTTTCAATTCTATACCTGTATCATACTACTGCAGTCAAATTAATAATTCATTTCTGTAGTAAAATGTATGCATGCTGTCGTGTATATTTTTATTCTCCTCACATTTACAAAATAGATGTCTATTTTATTTTGTTGCTGACGACTTACGTAGCAATTATATCATCTCATTGTTACTAAGGTTCTAAATTAATACAATACAGTTGTACATTCTCTCCCAACTATCTAAGCTAAGACAACTAGATCTTAGATTTGAAATAGCTAAGGCTAACTACAAACTATGTATCAAAGCGTATACCATTGTTTTCTTATCCGGCTTTCTCATTCAGGAAGCTTGTCGGCAGCTTGGAACCATTAGTGGTTATCTGCACAGCATTGTCTATCTGCATGTCAATTCAGAGTTTCGTTAGGACAGCATCTGGCTATGCCCGAAGTTTGATATCGGAATAATTGAAACGTAAATAAATCTATCAATGACATTATTTAGTTATCTATCTTTGTCGTTATTGATAGATTGAATAATATATCGTCGTAGTGACTATATTACTGAAGCTATGAGCTTAGAATATGGACAGTAGGTTTTTTATGACTCAAGCATTTAGTAAAGACAAAAAAACTTTTTAAAGTTTCCATGCGAAATATTGAAAGATTTATGAAAATCTGTTAATTTCCAAGCCAGTGCTATGACAATGTGCTAGCTTAGCCATTAATTATGAAAATGTATTTTCGACCTTTGTAGGTTATTATGCTGTGAAGGTTAAACGTAAAGTTTGAAATGCTTTTACTAAGGTGTGTTGTAGAAAAATTGAAATATAATGTTGATTTTAGTTTAAAGTAATTTACGTAATCGCAGTAATAGCAGTCAATTATGAAGTACAAGCTTTTATTATAATATGTTATGATCTGAAAGCACGCTACTTCTAAAATGAAACTTTATTTTCTTTGATTATTTCAACATTAAACTCAAATTATATCGCATCCAGTTTTGCACGCGTGTTTGAAAAGCAGTTATGTAAATATTGTATTTTTATGTGTTTTATTTCCTTAGTATACAATGTGGCTATACAGGCGATTATAGGCGTGATATGCATTGAATACACTATCTAGCATACGGTAAATAATACATGATTAAGAAATAGTATTAATGGAAATATGCCTCATATTCCATTAATACTATTTCTTAATATTGTTGGTTTTTAAGTAAATGCTTTAACGCATAACGCTTAGTCAAATAATCAATCTTAAAAAATATTTTATCAAAAAAATATAGAATATTCTCAAAGTATCTCAGGCGATAAGTGTATATGACCCGGTAGTGATTACATAACTCTTTATGAATTACTTTTTTTTTGAGCGGCTTGCATGCTCGAGGTCTAGTGGCTCTTAATACTTTGACAAGCGTAACATAATTATAAATATGATTTATGGTCAGTTTTTATAGAGCTTCTAATCAATTTAAAATAATTAATTGATCATTCTGATAGTAAATTATTTACCTTATTATAAAATTTGTTTCGTAACAAGAGATAAATGCCAAGCCGTAGTTCATAATTTACAACGAAATAGTTCGACTATTTTCAACCGACAGAGGGCAAAAGCCAACGGCAATCCCGTAGAGTTTGATTGGTAAATAATAGTGCTGCAAATAAATTTGTTAATTAAGCATAGCTGAGGCATAACAACTTAATTTGATAGAACAGGGGCACAAAGATGGTTCTACAAAACCAGCAGTTTTATGTGTAGTATAAATAATACTTTGAAACACACCGCTGTGATGTTTTTTCGATTCTCGATGATGTTTCATGATATATTTAGTTACATAAAAATGTTGACAAATAAGATCCCAGTATGGAAACCATTCTCAGTTTTTAAATTTATTTATGTATTTAGTTCGTTAACAAGTAATCATAAAATTTTCCATTAAATCTTAACTTTTCAAAATATAACAATCAAAAGTATTTAGTAATAATAAATTAAAGAAACGTATCTTTATTTTTGGAACTGCATATATGTATATACATCCAGTTGAGATCCGTGTCACTTAATACCAGCTCAATATAATAATGACTTACTTTACTATATAAATATGTATTTACACAATTTCTCATTGAAAAATAAATTATGGTTTACCCGTAAAACGTATACAAGTTGTAAAATAATATTATGTAACGTTCGTATATAGTGACGAAATGTGGCGTTACCGAAGATTAGTACAATATTTTTGTGATTTACGTTTTCATTTGAAGCAGTTCATGAGCCAATAAGGTGCGGCATGTTTATTGTAAATTACTCACTTGGATTTATTTAATTATATTTTGTTTGTTTATTGGTTTGGTTTGGTTGATATTTAGTAGGACAATGTAAATAATGGTATATACCATTATGTATGTAACGTTGAGATAATACTTTATATTGTTAAAATGTCACTGCTTCCCTGATGACATAGAAACGCGATGAGTGCTACTCCAGTAATACATATTATGGCAGAATTTCAATAGCTCAAAGTGGTGAAAAGAATCCTAACAAAAGAAATAATAGCTCAATTCCAAAGTCGGTAGTCAGCCAGCAAACATAGTCATTGCATTGCAACTGTATTAACTGCATCGCGTTATATTGAGTCTCTACGTGAGAGCGCAGCACCAAAATTGTGGGAAATAGTATCGGAACTACATTAAATTTAGTCGACTGTTTGCTTTCTACCGGTTTATCTCATTTTAGCTTCTCGAAAACTTGGTCATCCAATTGTATTAGTCGTTAGTATGTGGAATAAATTTCGTTGGCATCCGTATAGAAATCTGTATTATCCTACTAATTTGCTTATTTTTCTGTGACCAACTCTGGTTTCTGAATTTATAGGCCACGCCAAGGCTGCTGACATGGACTAACGAATCGTGACCTGAGATAAAACCGGGACTTTATTGTGAATTTCAATCTGCCCTTCAAAGCACTGTAGTGCTATTAGCGATCATTCATCAAAGTAGTGGCCTCTGCAAGCATTGCTTAATTTTATCGATCTACTACAAACGGCAAGTAAAGTCACGCAATCATCATCATCAACCTTTCACAGTCCACTGCTGGACTAGGCCTCTCCTTTGAAAGGAGGAATTGGATACTATACCACGCTGGCCAAACGGGTTGGTATAGGGTTTGTATCAAGTTTTCCTTCTCTTACAGTGCTGTTCTATGCACAATATGCTCCCTCTGTCGGCTCTTACGACAGCCATGGGATGATATGGGGTGGTGACAATCCGTATTCTTAATCCGTCACCACACGGACAGTCACACAATAGACAAATCAATTCCAGCAATACACTTTCCCATGTCTTTTGAAAAATAAGGGGAATTTTCAGACATACAGGTTGCATTGCGACGTCCCTCTTCACCGTTTAGCAAGCAAAATTAACAATTTAATACGTGCAATATAACTTCGAAAAGTCAGTGGAGCACGCCGTAGCCACGTGGTTTTGAACCTGCGACCCTCTGCGCAGCAGTCTGTTGGTCTCTCCACTAGGCTATCGCTGCTTCCTACACCGTAATAACAGTAAATTAAGTAAATAATTATGTCTGTGGAACGCCGGACGCCACGGCAATTACGTATTTCCTTTGGCCTTGAACTTTCTAACACAATATTGGTGTAAAGTAACAATAATTATTGTTCTTACCGTCATTTTCCAAGTAATATTATCCGTACTAATATTGTAAATGATAAAGTTTATATATGTTTGTATGTTCCGCTTCTGGAGACGATTTTTTTTAACGAGGGATATAATTAATATTGGTCAATTCAAAGGCAACATTCTCTCTTTTAAGTCTCAATGTGACACTTCATCATCATCATCAGCCCTATATACTGTCCCACTGCTGGGCAAGGGCCTCTTCTCACTATGAAGGGCAGGGTTGGCATACTTCACATGTCTTTCGAGAATATTATGGAGAACTCTCAGACATGCAGGTTTCCTCACGATGTTTTCCTTCACCGATAAGCAAGCGATAATTAACAATTTAATACACACTTAACTTCGAAAAGTTATTCGTGCGTGCCGTGGATTCGAACCCGAGACCCTCTGCGTAGAAGTCTGTCGGTCTCTCCACTCGGTTATCGCTCCTCTGTAATGTGACACTTATGAAGATAAATTTAAAAATGAATTACTTAAAGATTCTACTCATACGGTGTTGTTTGATTCTAGAATAGAACCTTTCCGCACGAACCTATTCCTTGCGTGAAGCAGCGGAAAGTACCTAATTTGTCAAAATACTAGCGACCCATCCCGAATTTTCATTCGCAGGTGGTGTAATATGTACATAATTTACACCAAACTTGTACACAGCACACAGGGACATCTGATCCCAAACGCGGCAAAGCCTATACGCTGCATAATCAGCTAATAAACATACTTGTATATTTTTTAATCTAAGTTATATTTATTTATTTATAGACCCACGCCTGTATTCCCGAAGGGGTAGGCAGAGGTATAATATTACACCCATATTTCGACATGAATTTTTACGTCCCACATAATAGGGGGCGAGCCTATTGCCGTTACCGGGCACATCACCAGACTCCGTTCTGTAAATCTAACTTACTATAAACAAATTACATACCGAGACAGAACAAATTGATAATCATGTTCATCATACATAGATTAGTCTAAAGTGGGAATGGAATCCATAGCTCTTTGGCTTACCAGTCCGCTTTATTAACTACTAGATCCAGCAGGCCTGTCTCAACAGCGAAACATAAAAGTCATGGCCTTAAATACTCAATCCATAGAAACAGTTCGTGGTTTAAATCAAATTAGCATTCAATATAACTCGTGCAAAAATAATGGTTGCAATGTTTTGTAATATTATTGAAATATTAAACGTAACTTCAAATATAAATGAGAAGCCAATATTTGTTATCTAGTGATTATGGAAATTGGTTTTATTAATAACGGTAGCAAGAAACTTAATAGCCAAATCTCAATCGAAATTAATATTATATATTTTTTTATTCCTGTCTATCAAATTAATTTCATGCCGTCTGATTTTAAGCAGTCAAGGAGTCCCATAGTAAATCATCATACCAATATTATTTCAATAACTATGACACTAGCCCTCGCCTTGATGGCCTGGAGGACAAATATGTCACACCCGTTAACCTGGACCCGGGATCAAATGAGGAATGTTTAGTCTAATTGCCTATAGTCTTGATATGAAATTACATCGCACTGGAATCACAACAGCATTGTAAAGTTCAAGATATTAAGGACACAAATGATTAGGCATAAATAATTGGATAATAATAGAAAGAGACCTATTAGTGACATAGAAGTTAAAGTAATTTAATGTTCAAATATGCAAGGATTCTCAATCGCTTTATCAATAGAACATAAATGTAAAAAATCATTTTACTGCGCTTGAGGTTTCGTTATAGGTAAAAGACACACATAACATATGTAACGCATGCTAAACCACAAATATTATATGTATTTGTACAAATCGCGAAATTTATCTACCATTATTTTATAAAGGTAACTTTTATTAAGTGAGTTACATTCGAATCAGCAGCATTATTCAACAGTCTTTAGTGCATGACTGGATACCAAATGGTTGAAGATTGAAAAATATAACCAAGTGGCTGAAAGAAGTTTATCTTACGTTTCTGCTCAACCCTTCATTGTGACAAGTCGGTTGGTCGTGAAGATTTTACTTACTTAATACAAAATATCGCTAGCAGCAAATAAAATTTATTCCAAAACACTACATCACTCAATTAATATCAATTTAATCCAGTTTGGATTTAAAGATTTATTGGTTGAAGAATTTTAACAAGGTGGAATGAGATTTAGGGCAACAGAAAGTAAAATTTTATTAAATATTTAAAGTAGGGATAATCGTATTACCTGTAACAGTAATTTTTACGATCTCATTTCTCGGGAAATATTAATAACTTGTAGATATAATTTGTCGATGTTTATAAATAGATTCCATAACGAAGTTAATATTCGCTTCTGGAATGGCACAGACATTTATAATGACACCGTTGACAAAACTTGCCGACTACTGGACCCCGGGATCCAAGGCGACGCGCGCCTTGGCTCGCAACCGGGACAACGCTTAGATGAGTATTATGATGATGACCGAATTATACATACATACATACATAGACTCACGCCTGTTTCCCGGAGGGGTAGGCAGAGACTACGGAACGCCATTTGCAACGATCCTGACATATCTCTCTTGCTTCATTCACTCCAATCAGATCCCTCATGCATGCTCTTCTGTTCAGGGTACTTCTAACCTGCCCTGTTTTTAGGAATTATAGTATTAATTTAATTGGTTCGTACAAATAGTAGTGTACTCCAGTGCTGAAAGGATGTTACACTGTGATTCCTGGATAGAAATTAAAGGCGAAATCCACAATTTTTTTGAGTTACATGCGTATTATATTATTATTTCCGCTTGCTCCGTGCTTCGGAGAGCACGTTAAGCCGTCGGTAGTTGTTCCGGAAGTTATAATAATCTTTGACAGTCGTTATGGAATGTTAGTAACCCACAAATAATAAGACCATAGCTATTAGTAACAAGAGGAGACGGCAGTCAAACAGATAGTATGTTTAGCTAGTCTTCTCCTACTGTAGTAGCAATGTTTTGAGAAAAACATACCGTCAGATAGATTAACGTTGAAGAAACACAATCTAGAATAAATAAATAAAGTCTAAACTATGTCCAGCAGTGGTTCATTTATAAACAAGGATGATTATGATGATGAAACTAATCGGTACAAGAATCCACTGAACGCTTTAAACATGTGACTATGATGTAGCTCAGATGGTAACAGCTGGATCAGTCAAAGCAATCTCGTACGGTACGACAAATCCGTCGCACGAGCTCGCACGGTCTCTCCGAATTCACATTAGCGTGGACATTTGATAATCCGTTGACAGATTGAAATGAGAACGAGCATGACACGCTATAGCATCAAATCAACTGTGGGCTGGACTACTGGCAGTTATTTTGGACACTTTTGAAGAGATATTAGAATTAAGGACTTAAGATATTGAAATCCTAAGTTTAATCAGAAATTAGTCAAAATCATTTATTCATTTAGGCCACAAAGTGACGCTTATGAACGTCAAAAATTTAAGTTAATTACTAGATGATTCTACATTTACATTTACAATTTACAATGCTTGAACTTAAAGATGTTTAATAAAAGGGGAAAGAAATCTCAAAAAATTAGATCGTGAAGATACACAAATGTAACGCATAAAGAAATCTAGTGGATATCATATCACTTTAGTCTCTTATTTAGTATAGACAGGTAGTTTCATATCACCCGTTATATGATCTACGCCGTAAACAGGCAATTCAGTTGTGAATATAACCATCGCAATTGCTCCTATTGCAAACTCAAAGTGACAAGTCTTAAGTTTATAATCTTGAAGACGTTTTTGGTGGTTGGCTTAAAAAAATCAACTCAAAGAGGCAGGTATTCTTTGGCGACGAATTCTAAATGTTTATTATTCGGCAAATGGTGAGGCGCAAACCATTGGAGTCATTTTCGGCTCAGGTAACTACTTACAATGAAGGAGGCTTATTTATCTCTCTGTTTTTTTCTATTAAGGTTGTCACCCTGGATGTGGTTCTAATCCATATTGAATGACCGACGATCGCTTACAATACCGGATTTGACAACCTGGCCTTTGTCCAATAGTAAGATACTGTAACAATACAAAATTTATCCTGAGCCTAAATCTCCGAAAAAGATTTGTAACATATTGGGATAGTTACGTAAGCTTATTTTGTTTAATTACTTGTTCCTACATAATGGGCCAGCCTATTGTATATAGTCCTTCAAATTATTTATGTTATTATAAATTTGGAGAATAAACACTTTATCAGATATTAAAGACGATTTATTTTGTACCTGCCAACTCATACTGTGGTATATAATATATGGGGTGTAATGCATTGTTCTCTATTCTCTCCAAGGCTCAAGCGTGAATTTAATAACTACTATAAAGTGAAAAAAATTAAAAGCAATTATTCAACTCATCCGTTACGAAAGAGCTACAGTTTAGGTTTTATAATAAATGGAAGACAAGATGAATTTGTAGTAGACGAGTTTTTTACGGTTTAGAACGCAAAGTTGTCTACAAATTGTTTGAGAGTTAGACAGTTAATCCAAGTCGTAAGTTCCCGGCACTGGTTTAATGAAAATACTTGGGTTTAGGCATAACAAAGACGTCTAACATCTAGATGAATATAGCAGAGAGATTGTAACAGTGATAATTACGAGGAAATGATGGTATTTGATAGTGTTGTTTATTTTTGTTACGAAAGACGTACCAACCTGGTTATTTTTGAACTTATGTGGAAACTTGAATGAGACAGGAGGACGGGGAAGACCGAGACGGACGTTTTCTGACCAGATTGGAGACATCCTATAAAAAGGACAGGTTAGAAGTACCCTTAACGGAAGAGCATGCATGAGAAATTTGATGGGAGGGAGTGAAGCAAGAGAGATATGTCAGGATCGTCGTTGCAAATGGCGCGGCGTTACGTAGTCTCTGCCTACCCCTCCGGGAAACAGGTCTATGTATGTATGTATTGAAAGATAAATATTCATTTTACGGCATGATTCGTATTCAAGGCAGTTTAAAAACGTATAGCTACTTTGAATGAATATAATGTCTTATATCTTGTACCTAGGTAGTGTGTAAAGTGACTGTGTAGAACTAGTTGTAGGTTAGATACCCACAACGCAGCGACAACACTTTCCTTTCAGTCTAGGTGTTTAACTCTAAATAAATGAATAAACTCCGTTGGTTCAACGTTTGTACAATTCCTGTGATGCAGGTTATCTTTCGAGTAAGAGCACCGTATTTTCAAAAGGTCGACATTACAAAAAGTTACGTCCTAGAATACAAGCCAACTTTATAACTTGGAACATAAATACTTCTGTTATTACACTGAAACAGGAAGCAAAAACATTAATTTAATATTAATAGAGGTATAATTTGTTCCAAGAAGCGCCAGTCTAGTTAATATATTCCTTAAAAAATCAAGTACGTCCTATGATTAAAAAATAAGAAAAAATCGAATTAAATTATACCTAAACCAACTATAATATAACGCGCACAAAAACATAATTCCCGAAAAAAATGTCAATTACTTCCATTCACCGTCCGAAATTGGTCTCATCGCGAATTTTCTTTACAAAAAATGTAAAGACGAGCTCTTTACGTGTAATATTCTGGCCTTTAATAAATGGCGGAAGAAATACGGCAGGGAGGTATTTGGAGAGATTTTTTTAAAGAATTTTCATTGTGAGTGGTCGTCCACAAAGACGGGAAGCTCAACACCAATTAGTGTCACTCGTTTATTAGTTTCGCGAGGCTTCGGGGAGGCGGTAAACCCCGGCGTGTGGAACAAGCGAGGACCGGTAAGAGACGGAGTTGTTTGAGTTCAACAACTTGTAATAAATTAAAAAATAATGGTCTTAATATAATAAAATAGTATAATTGATTATAAAATGTCTTACTATTGGTTTCGTGAATCTCCGTGCTACGAGAAGGGTAAGTCCACCATGCTGGCTAAAAAGTCATCTTCTATGACTAGTTACATTCCCTACACAATATATTCACTTGGAGTTGCTATCCAAATATGTATATTGTCCCTTTTTTTACTCTTCGCAAAGGACCAAAAAAATCATTTTTAAACCTGATCACACTATAATAAAACTTTAAAAAAAATACTTTTATGGACAAATTAAGACACGATAGGCCAAGATTTAGGCAGCGATAGCCGAGTGGATATACCAACAGACTGCCACGCAGAGGCTATTGGGTTCGAGTCCACGGTGCGCACCAATGACTTTTCAGAGTTATGTGCGTATTGAATTATTAATTATCGCTTGTCCCGTGCCTCGGAGAGCACGTTAAGCCGTAGTTCCCGGCTGTCATGAAGATCTTTGACAGTCGTTACAGGGCGTCAGTACCGTCTAAATAAACGGACACTAGTTTAAACCATGGAATATCACTATCCCTTCGGGTTGCGGAGGTCAGACAGGCAGTCGCTCTGTGGAAAAGCTAATATTCAGCAAATCCGGTTAGACTAGTAAGCGGACCCCAGATTGAAACTAGGATAACGCTAAGAGAAAGAAGAAGGTCAAGATTTAATAAACGCTGGCATCGTATGCCTTGGCAACAATAGATTGTTTCTTTGGCTATTTTGCAGGCTAAACCTAACCACATAGCTCCGCAAATAGTTGTTGGTAGCGGAAACAGTATCTAACGAGAACCGCAGCTAAATACCAGAATAAATACATTTAGATTATAACAATTACTCTCGTATTCTGCGCAGAAATCCCACAAGAGATACTGGGATGTTGGTACGTGTTTGCGCACACGAGATTTCTGTTCCAAGTAATGTTTGTACTTGGTTGTATTTTCGGGACAAAGAGTAGGAAATAAGGGCTGAATAAAGCAGATTTTGGTGGCATGTAGATTAAGAAGGCTGAGTGAACTTATTTACATATTTGCTTCTAGTAATTATTATTTAGGCCCCAAGTACATACGTTGTTTGCAATTTTTCCTTTTATCACTTTCATTATTGATTATAGCTTCATCTTTGGATATTGCGTGAGGAGGAGTTTGATGTTTGTATTAAAATTAAATATAGCTTTTTGCTATTCTCTACTATAATAGCGCACACATATTTGTAAGATTTGAGGTTGTGATAACTTTTATTTCATATGAGGATACTTCTTCAAATTGCGTTATAATAATCTAAACAAAATAATACAAATGTCAATAAATAATTAAATTAATTCATCATCTTCCTAGCGTTATCCCAGTTTCAACGTGGGGTCCGCTTTCTAGTCTAACCGGAATTGGCTGAACACTAAGCTTTTCCAGAGAGCGACCTGTCTGACCTCCGCAACCCGAAGGGATAGCAATATCAGATAGACAAGTATCAGTTTATTTAGAAGGTACTGACGCACTATTACAACTGTCAAAGATCTTCATGACAACCGGGACCGACGGCTTAACGTGCTCTCCAAGACACGGGACAAGCAATAATTGATAATTCAATACGCACATAACTCCGAAAAGTCATTGGTGCGCGCCGTGGATTCGAACCCGATACCCTCTGCATGGCAGTCTGTTGGTATCTCCACAAGGCTATCACTGCCTGCTAAATAATTAAATTAATTGTTTACGTTTAAAAAAAATATTGTGCTCTCAGTAATCTTAATATATAAAATCCTTGCGTTACTGACTGACTGACAGACGCGCTACAGCCGAAACTATTGGGCGCAGGAAGCTGAAATTTGGCATGCATGTTCCTTGGGGACCGTAGGGATGCACTTAGAAGGGATTTCCCGAAATTCCCACGGGATCGGCCAAAACGGGTAAATTTAAAAAAATGCAGGCGTAGCTGCTGGCGTCGTCTAGTTAGCAGATAAATGGTTTGAGACTTGAGTCTTCACTGCATAACTGACACAAAACCCCCATGTATCCCCATTAAGTAACTGTTCTACTTTAAAAATTAAGATATAAAATGTAACTTCTCATAAAAATATTACCTTCTAAATATCATAACTTATCCTATTCCGAAGGCAGGATAGAATTTTAGTAAATAATTCTGTTACCTCAAAGAAAGCTTATGTTAATGAAATATTTTTTATCAAAATAACACAGGAAAATTCAATAGTAACATTTTTATTGAAAAATGCAATATATGCCTGTTCAATCAGACAACTTACGTAAAATATTGACTATGTGGGTGTTGTGCTATTGAAACTATAAAAGCCTTCTTTAGAAGAAACTGGATTTTGCCACACGGTCGTGGGACGGCTTATACAGGCAGTAGATGCAGTGTTTCTAATCCAAAGTCATCGACAAAACGAGGAACGTCTGCAGCAAAGTACCACCGCTGTGTGCCTTGAAGGGTTAAACAGAAAGGCATGTCCTGTTTTAATAATTAGCACTTGTCATTTGATCCTAGCAAGACTGCTTCAAGCTGAAGTTCCGCAAAGGTACCTACAATACTGAAATAACGTTGAGTGTGGTGATTTTAAGTATTGAACTGAAGTGACTGCTTACTGAGTTTTGAAATCAATATTTCGAAGGCCACTGAATGATTTGTTGACTGGCCGTTTGGCTCAGGTATTCCATCCTCACCCAGACCCAGAGCTATAAATAGAGCGGAATGTACTTAGTAATATAGAAGTATGATCCTTCGCTATCAGCATGTCATAGTGTTTACGTACACAATATTTTAGCATTATTTCTATTTATCACTCAAACAGTCTACATTTTTAAATTTGTAAATACCACCGCATATTAATAATTTGGCCTAACACAAGAATAGCAAAGCTTTAACGCAACGCAAAGGCTAACAACATCACTTCTATGAAAATACAACAAAAAATATTTACCCTCTTATGGTTATCAAGTACTATGACAAATAGAAATTCCACAAGCGAGTTCTCTTTAAAACCCTATTTATTCAACGTCAGTGCAACACTGCTGTACGCCATATTTTTATTTAGACGCTGCTGCAATTTTCGTCGCAACAAAGAATTTATAAAACATGCTTTCTGCCGCAAGCTGCTAGATAATTGCCTACGAGCATACTACTCTGAATGATATTATAAAATGTTTAATCTATCGACATAAAGTGGGTTCAGTTTGTGGTTTAAGGCGCTTAAAAGTATTGTAAATTGTATATTTTGTTGGTATTAAGATGTGATGTTTGGAAGACATTTTTCTCATGTAATCTATGGTACTAGACTAATAACAGAGACTCTGCCAATGATATGCCTGTGAATCTCTTATTTCTGCGCATTTTTACGTAAGTCTGAGATTGAAGTGTTCTCTACAGTCGTATTAAATTCTTTAAGACGTGACTTGGACATATCTTGAGACTGCTAAATTTTCCTGAACATTTTACCTTGCAGCCTTTGACCTACAAGCTCACAAATTCTTGATGTGCGTGTCGTCTTACTGCTCAGCTGGTCCAAAACAAGTTTAGCTTGTTATGTGTTTGTTGTAAACATGTTCTACATCAAAGACGAAAGCTTTTTTGAGACAAGATTTTTTTCTATTATTAGTTTGTCACGTGCATTTTTTTCATCACTATTCATAGAAATGGCTTTCACAATAAAGTACATACATACATACATATGCTCATGCCTTTTTCCCGGCGGGGTAGGCAGAGACATCAGAACGCCACTTGCATCTATCCTTACAAACCTTACACGCTTCCTATCATAACTAACTTCATAACTTTTTTCATACAAGCTCGCCGGTTCCGGGTGCTTCGGACCTTTGCGTTTTTTAAACGGTTTAATATAGTAGGTATGTATTTTTTTCAATGTGTTCATTCCCATCACTTTAGTATTGTTTGTATGAAATTTAAGTACTTTCATTACTTGCTATATTCAGTTATTGGCAGTTCTTGTCATCGAATTCACATCAATGCATAAAATATATTCTGTCATGTCAAGTAATGTCATGTCAAGTTCCGTTCTAATAAAAACAAAAAATATGTTGAATACAAATCGCGGAAGTTTAAAATCGATTATTCTGTCATGATGTTGAATTTTCACGTCTCTTCGTGAGAAATGCTCAAAATCTATCTATGTATCTAAACGTCATGCCTGTCTCCCATTGGGGTAGGCAGAGATTATGGCAAACATACCTCTTTTGCTTCCTCGACATTCATTAACCTCGTCATACATCTCGTCGGTTATGGGTAGGTACTTTTGATATGACCCTTCCGCAGTACGTCACCAATTTGGTCGGCGTAAGTCCGTCTCGGGCGTCCTCTACCGACGTCTCCATTCATTCTTACTCGATACACTTCTTTCGTAAATCTTCTTTGACCCATCCGTTCCAAATGTCCAAACCATCGCAACATACCTTTCTCAATCTCTGTCACTATATCTCCTTTCAAACCACACCTTTCTCGAACATCACTATTTCTCACTTTATCTGTTATGCTTAAAATATATCTTAAAATAATGTTATATCCCGAATAATGTCCGTGTCATATTTTTTCGGGCGCAAATAAATTATAAACTTTTGTTTTATTAAGAGTTGACAACCGTCAAATAGTTCATGATGTGAGTGCTTTCCCTTGTTGTACAATGTTTTTGACGTTAACGTTCGGCAAATCATTTTATTTATATTCAATAAACCGTTTTTAGGTGATGGACTGCAACTCCATATTTTTGAAGATTTAAATTTAGGCTGTATACAGCATAAATGTAAAAAAAAACTGTTATTTTCTGTCAGCGATTGCTTAATGGGGAACTGCCATAATATAACTTCGTACCGCCATCGCGCGTCGTTTTTAAATATCTGCAATTTTGTTTCATACAAACCTTCGACTGCCTATAACTAACACATTAAATAAAGATTTATCTTTCCCATATATACCTTCTCCTGTCAATAATTAATACATAAAAGAATGATTTACTCCATTTGGTGCAGCCGTGCTTAATTTGTGCGCGTACAAACATTTCAGTGATACATTTTTATTTATATAAATTAAGATTTGAATCTGAAAACAACGGATGTTACTGCGGCTGTCGCATTGATTGTTATAGCCACCAGTGACAATGTTGAACATGTTGTTTACAGTCATCTGTTTACCAATAATGGTGGTGTGTCACATTATATGTAATGATATTGGTGCTATATTAGAGTAAAAACTATCGTGAGTTGTCATAATTAGAGTAACTGTAAACAAAAACAAAAAGTAGCTTCATCAGGGACTCGAAACATTTCGTCGACTTGCTGTCAGGAGTAAAGCTCAAGGACACAGAGATTATGGTTAGCTTCGATGTTACATCCTTGTTTACTAATGTACCAGTGGAAGAGAGCATACACATTATTAGCACCCTATTGCAAGGCACTGAAGTACCCACTGCATACATTGACGCTATAAAATTCTGTCTCGAAAGCGGCTACTTCTTGTGGAGAGGAGCATACTACTTGCAGCTGGATGGAGTGGCTATGGGCTCCCCTCTCGCACCGGTGGTGGCCAATGTTTTCATGGAGTGGTTCGAAGAGCGAGCGCTTGACACACCCTTGAAACCACGATACTGGTGGCGATACGTGGACGACATCTTTGCTATCGTCAACCGGGACTCTCTGCTGGATCTCACAACTCACCTCAACTCCATACACTCAAAAATACAGTGCACGGTTGAAGAAGAAAAGGATGGAGCACTACCGTTTCTAGACGTGTTGATCATACGTGACCTGGATGGTCATCTATCACATACCGTATATCGGAAGCCAACGCACACGGATAGATATCTACACGCCAGCTCTCATCATCACCCATCCCAACTGTCTTCGGTGCCAAGGTCACTGATTAATCGAGCTCTCAATATCTGCGATCCACAGTACGTGGACACTGAATTGAGTCACCTACGACGAGTGCTTGAGAGCAACGGTTATCGGTGGCGACAATGTATGCGAGTTGCTAGTACGAACAGCCGCCGTCGTCCAGCTGGAGCGGAAAGGACCCCCGCTTTCCTACCGTATATTCGGGGGATAACCGACAAGATTGGACACCTGTTACGCCGAAGGTATAGCATCAGGACAATCTTCCGCCCACCTGGGCAGCTAAGACAGCTACTGCGCTCCCCAAAAGAC
Organism: Euclidia mi; assembly: GCA_944739405.2. NCBI lineage: Eukaryota > Metazoa > Arthropoda > Insecta > Lepidoptera > Erebidae > Euclidia > Euclidia mi. Next base: position 2,597,374 of record OX123191.2, on the reverse strand, counting down.
CGAGATCCACTGGATGTTCCCGGCGTTTACACGATCCCGTGTGACTGTGGCCTGAGCTACGTAGGCGAGACTCGTCGCAACATTACGACACGGGTAAGGGAACATATCAGAAGCGTCAAGAGCATGGACAGCAACAGGTCGGCGGTCGCCGAACATGCCTCTGAAACGGACACGGCTCACTACATACGTTTCGACAAGGCCACCGTACTAGCGAGGGAGAAATACTTCATACCGCGGAAAGTACGGGAGGCCATCGAGATCAGCCGTCGTCCCAATTTCAACCGAGATAGTGGCTGGGGACTGTCACCTGCCTGGAGACCGGCCTTAAAACTGACCACACATCTGGATACCCCGAACCTAGAATGCGACACAGTCAGCACGGTGTGTACACATCCAACGTCCTTCACGGTGCAGCGGAACACGTTGCAAGATGACGTTCACACAGGCACACCGGACACGCCGGCAACGCAACCAACTTCATCGCAGGCGCCGGTGAATACGTCCTCTACACGCTCGCAACGACAAGCTGCGCGGTGGGCCCGCTTCAGTGGAGCGCCCGACGCCGACGCAGACGGTCACGCTTGCTCATGATTAGGGACCTCCGTATGGTCCGAAACTAGTCGGGCTACTCCGACCAAAAATAATACGTGAGTACAACCGTTTACAGTTACTCTGATATTGGTGCTGGTATACCTATTACCTGTGTATGTGAGTAGGTATATAATATAAATGTTGTGTCACAAGACCTTTCAAAGTCATCATTTTTATCGTCATCCCCAAATTCTTGAATGAACTGTTAAATAATTCAATAATTGTCAACAATTGTATGACGTACAACCAAATTTAATTCACAAATATTAAAAACTAAATCCAAACAACTGTAACGTGAATTAAAATTTAATATAAAACTTTTATATCTCTAGGCGAAGCTATAATTATTTGGCATACCTACAACAACCCAGCTAACATAAATAATACTAAATTAGAATTATTTAAACCCGGGAGAGCAATTTAACCTACGTTGATCCAGTGGATCACCTTCTATGATTTCGTTCTGAGTTTATTGAAAATCGCTCGTAATTATTCTAAGCCTATTCAAGGTTTAGGTTCATATTATAACTGTCTGGAATAATCTACCGACGCACTAGCCGAAAATCCCAGCGTAGACAGCGAAGATTTTCAATGCTTAATGACACAACATGGTCTCCTGCCAGTAATCACAATACCTACCAGAGGAAATTCATGCCTAGATCATGCTTTCGTAAGTTATAGAGCCCAAAATGTTGTTTGAATTGTTGCTAAATGTACCTTGACAGATCACGATGCAATCATGATTGGGATAGCTACTGAAAAAGTCATAAATAATATCTATACCTAAAACAGACCTAGAAGCGCTTAGACTTGACATAAATGCAATAGATTGGTCTCCTGTCACCAGAAGTCATAACGTCAATGACGCATTAACTGCATTCGAAGGTATATGTCGGCGATACGCCAGGGGTATTGTGTCCAGACTCTGTAATAAAAACACTCACGTAATATTATTTGGTTTATTTTCAGACGATTTCTAGCACAGAATTGAAATAAAATGTGACCTGCAGTCCTTTTTATACACTAACCGTCATTACACTTAATGTTTAACAACTGCGACTTCCTTTACAACATATAATTGAAATCAGTTTACAATTAATTATAAAATATAGTTCAAAAATCAACATTAATATTGTAATGAATTCTGCACAATACCAAATGATTTATTTTATACGAATAACAAATTTATTTTATTAACCAATCGCTGCTTTACAATATTCACCAACACATGGCACTATCAACAGGATGTAAATATAATCGCATGTTATTTATTACCGTAAACATAAAAATAAGTGTCAGAATAATGTTATATAATACCAACTGATTTAACTTTGAAAGTTTCTGGAGTTATCTTAATAACTAAGCGATAAATTTAATACCCAATCTTTATAAAACAGTTAAGCAGCCAATACAGTGTCTAATATTGTAAAGTAGTGAAGTTCTCAGTTCTGTGTTCACAAATAGTTATTTAAATATCAATCTTACATATTATTAACATTTTCGTAACAATATAATCATTATATATTAATTTGCGCCCTCAATACTAAATGCAGCAGTAACTCGTAACACTAGAGAAGCTAGGTGCAGCCGCAAAAAGTACAACATAAAACCTTGGATCACTCCTGGCTTAATGCGATGTATGCGTTTTAGGGATAAACTTCATCTACAAATTAAGAACGATCCCAATAATGAGACGCTCAAATTAACGTACACACGATACAGAAATTTCTTCTCTAACCTTCTTCGAAAAGTCAAAAATAACTATCACAGCACAATTCTACAAAAACATCAACATAATCCTAAAAAACTATGGGACGCATTAAAGGAAACATATGAAACGCCACGAAAAACCAATTATAATCAAGAAATCCTAAAATCGCACGACTGTCCTAAAACTGCTCTAAGTCACTGCAATAATCACTTTGTATCAGTGGGAAAAAATTTAGCGGACCGAATTCTTGCAAAATTATCTACAACAGAAAACGAACTAGCTGCCAATATTGAAAACAGGACACATTGCAGCGACTCCATGTTCCTAGTTCCGACTGACATTGACGAAGTAAACGCAGTAATATTCAATCTCAAGAACGACAGCGCCCCAGGACTGGACAGTTACAGAGCATACTTAATCAAATACATCCGAAAATCCATCCTTGAACCTTTTACTTTCATCTGTAATCTGAGCATGGCCACCGGAGTCTTTCCTAAAAGCTGGAAAGTAGCTTCTGTTTCACCAATTTACAAGGCTGGAAATAAAGGCTGTCCTGATAATTACAGACCTATCTCACTACTAAGCATCTTCTCAAAAATCTTGGAAAAGCTAATCAACAACCGCCTGGTGAAGTATATAGAAAAAACGTCTCTCTTATCCCAACGGCAGTTCGGGTTCAGACAACGAAAAAGTACCGAAGACGCGGTCAATCTTCTCACAAGCACAATCTTTGACCACGTTGATAAAGGAAAACGATGCATTGGAGTTTTTATCGACCTGGCTAAAGCTTTCGACACTGTTTCCATACCAATTCTTCTTAAGAAAATGGAGTCGATGGGCAACAACAACAAGCGACGGCAATGTGTAAGATTAGGAAATCACTACGGCGAAGAACAAAATATATACTTTGGTGTACCGCAGGGTAGCTTAATAGGTCCCACTTTATTCACCATTTATATAAATGATTTATTCAAAATAGATATTCCAAACTCCGAACTTATCTGTTATGCTGATGACACAGCTATTCTTTTCCATGGAACTGATTGGAATGAAGTCTTTGCCAAAGCCAAATCAGGTATGAGCAAGGTCATCAATTGGATTAATTTTAATTTACTCACAATTAACATAAACAAAACCAAATTCATAGCATTCAGTAAAACACAGAGAACGAAACCACCTGACACCTGCATAAAACTGCATAGTACAACATGTTCCAACAATAACACCTCCAAGTCAAGCTGTCATTGTCCGGAAATTGGACAAGTCATCCATTTAAAATATCTGGGCATAATCATTGATAAAAACTTGTCATTTAAAGAACACATTATAGTCCTAGGGAAACGTGTACGCAAAATAATTTATGTAATGAAACTAATACGCGAGTGCGCATCCATAGAAACAAGAAAATTGGTATACAGAGCTCTGTGCCAATCAATTATTCAGTATTGTCAAGTGATCTGGGGTGGCGCTGCTAAATCTCACATGTTAGTATTGGAAAGAGCACAACGAGCCGTGCTCAAGGTCATGTTGCACAAACCGTTCCGTTTCCCAACTGATAACCTGTATTCAGAAGCAGCAGTACTCGAGGTTCGGAAACTTTATGTTTACAATGGAGCATGTAAAATGCAAACAAAGATATCGCTAAGGCCCAGCCTCTTACCTCAAAACACACGCAGGCCTAGAATATCTCCAGTAGCAGTCAAATCAACATTCACCCAACGTCTACCAATATTTTTACGTACACATATTTATAACAAAGTAATTACATTTCTTAACGACACAAATCTCACATGCAGTCAAATGAAAAAGATACTAAAGATCCGTCTTCTGGATATTTCGTACATTGAAACTGAAAATTACTTCCTAAATTTAATTAGATAGGTACCTTTTGTGCACCACAGTAACATATTTCTCACACACACAACACCACACGCACACACACTACACACTACACAGCACTCACTCACATAATATAATGTTACAGTTTAAAATTTTCCAATATTTTATTAACTAATTATGTTATTTACGTTTGCTTAGAATTATTTTTCCCCATATTGTACTTTCCAATAGATATTGTTATTGTTAAAGATTCGATATATGGTGCCCAAAATACAGGCATAGCCTAGTTTGGGACCATCTACACTTAATTTGTCAACTGTTTTATTGGAAATAAATTTACTTACTTACTTACTTATCGAGGTCTTGAATGACAAGTATTATTTTAATAATAAATATGTATTATTTGAAACTTTACCATTTTTCTTTGGACTTCTTTATCAGTAAATGTTATTCATGTATAATATTACATTGAATATAATGTGTAACTTAAGAAACTGTGCTAGAAGCTTTTTATTTTTGTAAAAATTTACCGCGTTATTTTATAGTCTTTTAATTGTAATAATATAAGTAACTAGCAGTTTACTTTAGTTTCATAGTGCTAGTTTCAATATGAAATAATTTTCAAACATTTTCTCTGTCCCTAAGTTATGCCTATGGAGGGAAATATTCACAAATATTCCTTTACTAGCTTTTGCCCGCTGCTTCGCTCGCATAAATTTGGCTTCGATAAAATGTTTTGTACGAACTCCTCTACACTCCTCAAGGAAAATACATGCCAAATTTCACCTACTTGCGCCCAGTAGTTTCGGCTGTAGCGTGTCTGTCAGTCAGTCAGTCAGGCAACGCAAGGATTTTATATTATACTAAAAGACAAAAGGTGCCTTCTATATAAAAGTAACTGCGAGAGTCGTGGGTTCGATCCTCACAAGTGGCAACACTGTGATTCACAAATTTTCGATTCGAGTCCCGGGTGTGCTTTCTGTCCATTGACAGAGTGTATGTAAAGTTCAACACGACACAATAATAGTTCTTATTTCAAGAAATATCTTTAAAAAAAATATTAATAGAAAAGTCAAAAAATAAGGGAAACTAGTGGACACCTAATATTACTATAATCACAGATCACAAATAAATAAGTAATGTGAAAATGAACTTAAATAAACACACATAATAACTTAGGGCTATCTTGTCTATAAATGCTTTTCAACTCACACATTAGGAACGTAAAGTTTTAATGAGATTCCGAATCAGAAATATACATCAAACTAACAAAATTAATTAAGAATATTGAATTCTCTTGTACTTAGATCTAAAAACATACAGCTGCAATATCGAACAAGGGTTGGTAAACCGTAATCTAATAGTTCAGCTCTATAACTTTGATAATTTGGAAGATAACGCCAATTGACTTCAATCCAAATTATGCTTTGTTTCCATACCCTTGCTTTAGCAATGAGTGTAGAGACTCCATGCAGTGATGAAGATCGAAAAACGCAGATTGAGCAAAAAAGATAGATACAACCACCATTATTTTCAGCCTTGTTTATAATCTGTCTCACTGTTGTTACTTCTTCGGTTGAAGGGTTAAGCCACAGTCCACCACGCTGGTCAAGTGCACCTTCGCAGACTTCACATGACTTTCGAGAATATTATGGAGAAGTTTTGAGGCAAGCGGATTTCTTCACGATGTTTTCCTTTGCCGTTTAGCAAGCGATAATTTTACTAACAAATTCTATAAGCAGTTTTGAAAAATCTATTCTCCGTGTCGTAGGATTGATCTTGAGACCCTCTGCGCAGCAGTCTTTTAGCCTTTCACGTGGTTACCGTAGATAGATTTATAGCATCGATGCTGAGCCAGGTAAACAGGAGACCTTATTTTTTCTTGATTCACTCATAATATTGGGCATGCTATATCTACTTTTTACTTAATCTACCATTTCAATCGTCAACATACTCACATTTATTATTCTGTGGTTCGTATTGGATGTAATATAAAAGAAATCCGATGACACATTGACAGGTAGCGACTTTTTATCAGTCATGTCATCAAAGCGTATATTTATTTCATGCGGTGTATCGACCCAAATGTCAAATAGAATTTAGGCAACCTAGTTAATTTCGCTCTAAATATTACTATCGGCGAGTATTTAGATACAGATATAAATATGAAAACCTATATGTTTTTTAAGACTAGAGATTAAAGGTCTCTTGACTTTTTTCAGATAAGAATTTATGAAGATATTAAAATAGAAAAAGATTTAAGTCTACAAATTTAGTTACCAAGAGAGCTGTAGCGTGTAGCGCTCATAACGTGACTTGGCATGTAGTTCGTAATAGGTTGGAAAAGGTAAGCTACATTTATACAGATCGCCACTTGGATGGGTGACGGGTACGTCAGAGGCCTTTGCGTAGTCTGAATACTCCTACACCAGAGTTGGCCGTACATTCACGCAAAATAATAATAAGCAAGAAAAAAATGATTTTCTTAAAATGGACAACTCCTGCACTAGGGATAAATCCTGTGTTGCTGGGGACTTGACAAACATTCAATCAACGGACAGAAAGCACAGTCAGACTTGAAACAACAATTTATGAATCACACAAAGTGTTGTCTGGTTTAGGAATTGAATCCACTCGACGTGTCACGTGACAAGCGGTAAGGTGGCCGCTTAAACCATAACGCCAACCGTGCAGTCAAGCTGATTTTATATAAATCAAAATAAGCTGAATTATCGTGGAAGTTATTAATCTTGCACACAAAGCTGTGGCCTTAAGGTACTTACATACGCATTATAAACAGCCCTCTTGCGGCCTATTTTTTTAAATATGTAATTAATATGATGCTAATATTAATCCAGGTTTTGTTTGTGTAGCCATTACACATACAGATACAAAACCATAGTCTCTACAATTAGTTAGTACGAATGACAAAATTAAGATAGCTTCAAAAGTGAATCTAGGAATAAGTCTAACTTTATATTTAGTCCTTGTTTTCAAATAAGCCGCTGCCACAAAGCGGTCGTTCCTTCAATAAATACGTTCTAAAAAGCAAACAAAAAACCCTGTCCTATCTCTACACAAACTGTACACACCCTAAGTTAACGTCATAAACCGATGAGTCACAAACGCCACCTGCCTTCAATAATGTTATTAAACAATCTATATGTTTCGCCAGAAAGCAAACATGCCATTATTTGATTAACTTTGTATAGAAACGAAAGATTGAATTAAAATTGTATAACTTATTTTAGCATTATTATTTTGATATATGGTGTCTATCACGGTCTATATGCTAGTTAAAAATCTTTATTTAAAAAGTAACATAGTAACGAAATGCAATTGTGGGCAGTGTCTTTAGGTGTTTTTATAAAACAAAAATATATCGTTTCAATTAAAGTAACCCACACAAAAATTTCTAAACGCTATTACATGACTATCACACGTTTCCTGCTTCAAGCTTTTAAAATACAGATATCAACATTGAAGTAAAATATATAAACATTAATAAAAATAAGTACATTATCTTTTTTAGCTTCAAAAAGAAAAAAAATGAAAATTAGCCCACAGTTACTTCAGAATCGGCGCCGTTGTAAAATTTGATCAAATTACTCAAATATCCGGTACTTAGCGATATTAAACGTACAATAGACCATAAATATATTCAATAACCGCCATTCCATTATCTGTCCACCTGGCAACAGGGTTTCATAAAATAATGAAATCTAATAAAGGTCCCCCTCACAATGAGAACGAAATTGGCTTTTTTGTCCTAAGTCTTTGACAGACTGTCATTTTCGGGTTGGGGATAAACTTGACCCCTGTCTCTGTGACCTAGTACTATCATCAGCAAATCGAGGGTTTATGCCTAATGCATAGAAGCCTCTATACGGCTGTGATGAAAGATTATTGCTGCTACACACGCGCATTTATGGCGGTCGTTATAGACGGCCGGGCAAATAAGCTCGCGATGGGTTTATGTGCTATAAACTGCTCAAGTTGGATTAAACTCGGTTTATTCATACGCAAGCTTGAATGTACTGAAAACTTATATTTAAACGTTTGAATTTGACTATATAGTCAAATTATCAATCATATTAAGCAGCAATTTCGTCAAATCATTGGACAAATGATCAGAAGGTGAAAGTGCCTGCAGGCAGATAACCTGAAGCTCTCTGTGTCACTCATTTAGCAAAATACTGGTAATTGCAAGTAATTGGCGACTACTGCCCAAGGATTAATTCAATTAAGATTTTATTTAATTGAGTAACCGTTTATCATGAACTAAACGTGTCCTTTTCACGCAATTAATAAAGGTATTAAACAAAACTGTTCACTAAGCAAATCTGTTTTCTAAACAAATTTTAAAGTAAAGTAGAGTTATATCTATGACGTTTTATATTTCTGTTCGTTCGTTCGTTCGTTTTAACCCTTACAGAGCTAACATCAAAACACACTTAAACAGAGACTATTTAATGTGTGTTGTTTACGAGTTGCAACCAACTAAACGGTTACTGGGTTGCTATTCTGAATTACTTTACTCCTAGCTTTATCAAGTTTACTGAAAAACTTGATACTATTTTAAAGATCAATTTATAGATACTTTTTGACATAATTCATGCACCTCAATAGCGACTTGGTAGGCTTTACAGACAATAAAAGGACAACTTACTACAAAGACATAACTGAGAATAATAAAAGTTTATTTTAAGATTCATTTTTTTAATTTTTTTTATTTAGAGGTGTAATATTACACCCACATTTCGCCATGATTTTTTAGGTCCCACGTAATAGGGGGCGAGAATGAAAGAGCTATATGATAATTAGGATTCATACTTTACCAAAAAGCGGTAGTATTTGCATAGTATGGTTCCATGGCGTGTATTGCTAAGTATACGTAATTAAGATCATTTTACAAGGGTATAGAAACAGACAGAACAACGTAATTTATCCAATCCAAACACAGATATTCAAAACATACTTAACATCCGAAAACCTTGGAAATCAAATATCAAAGTGAGTAACATCCGAAAGCTATTTGTATGTTATCTTACTAAATACGAATGTCTTTAAGTTAACCCTACGGTCAATTGGGATCGCATATCGATTGATTTGTTTACTTAGGACGTAGATAAGGAACTTAATTATTCGAAGCTTGTTTCTTTTTACGGCTGGTAAATAAATCTGATAGTTGGACTTTGCCTTCGGTTTTCCTGAGCGAGTTTTCTGGGTGATGTGTGAGAAGTTTTGATGTGTGTGTTCATACATACATAACTTCACGCCTTTTATCCCCGAAGGGGTAGGTAGAGGTGTATTACATACGGGTGTGTGTGTTCATGACTGCGAATTTTTGTAGAGTGGTCATGTGTGGGTAACCCACGCGGAGTAATTGTATGTGTTGATTAATTAGATGTATTTTGGCATTGCTAGTCCTTTTACTTTTATTTTTTTTTATTTTTATAGTCTCACTATTACACCCACATTTCGCCTTGAATATTTAGGTCCTACGTAATAGGGGGCGAGCCTATTGCCGTTACCGGGCACATCATTAACACAATTATTGAAATTACAAAATTATTGTAATTTCAGTAATTGTGTTAATGAAATAAAATATATTACAAATGTCTGTATAAGATTTATTGCAAGTACCATTGGATATCTGAGTTTTATTGGGATACCAAAGAATTGTTGACAAGAGGATCATGTTGTTATTCAAAGTAAAAGTATTTAAATAATTAAAAAATAGTAAATTATTCTTTCCTATTGTGACATAAACTGCATTGGAATTCGCAGAGGCGATTTCTGCTATACATCGTACATATATTTCGTCAAGAATATTCGAACAACAAACCTAGTACATGAAAAACGCTCTCCTAGGCAATACAGTAGCCGACATATACCAAAAATCACAAAATATTCAGGTCCATATTTCGTTGAAGTTGGCATTGAACCCAAAAACCATTTATACGCTATTTTTCATTTATTTACCTAACACAACGAATTCTGTTGGATTTTGTTTTCCGGTCCAATACACTCTATGTTACTGTCGAACTAAATGAACTATTATACATATGAACAGTGACTAAATGAAAATAGTTTTGCTTCTGTGTTGTATTTGTTCATGTTTTAGTTTTACTTTAGTACACCGATATACTGGATAGTAGTTCCTAATTTTGTCAAATCTAGTTCAGAGTCCACTTACTAGTCTAACCAGATTTCACTGACTATTAGCTTTTCTATTTAGCTTCTGCCCATCTGACGTCAGCTGCCCAAAGGGATAGAAATATTCCATGATTTAAACTAGAGTCAGTTTTATTCAGAGTTCCTGACTCCCTATGACGACTGTCAAAGATTTTCATGAAAGCTGACGTGATGTGATCTTCTAGGCAAAGGTCAAGAGATAATTACAATTCAATACGCACATAACTCTGAAAAGTCTGTGGTGCGCGCCGTGGATGCAAACCCGATACCCGCTACATGTTAGTCTGTTGGTTACTCCATTTAGCTAATGCTGTCTTATTTTAGGTTCTATAATAAAAATTATACAAAATAACACATTACTAAATCATAAATCAGTGGTTAACGATCCAGCAACTTTGAATCCTATGGAAATGTTTAAGCATTGCTTTCATTGAAGTCCTTTATTCATTCCAATCCTAACATGTGTACTTAAAGAACATGTCAGTCACACTATCCACTTAAATCACGTCCACTCATGCCTCAAAAACGTACTTCAGGGAAAAACATTATTATTTCACTTGTACTAAATAAAGACCCTATATCAAACAAGCAGAGGGCAGAATTCAGCGAAATAAACTGTGGCGTAGGTGCGCACTTCCAACGACAATTCTTTTCTAGATTTCTTTTAATACCAAGCTAGTCTATTGGTGTCAATTGAGGCCATTTACAGTGTCTGGGCAACAATAACTATTCTTCTAATAATAGAAATATCTGGTCTAAAGTTAGAATAAGCGTCATATCTTTGTGAGATGTTGAGAACAGATAACAGTTAGTTCATAGAAAAGCTGATTCTCTACCAAATTGTGATGGACTGGTATATCTACAGTTATTGCTCCACAGCCCAAACTTAGGATACTACAGAAAAATAGCATTGCTTTTTTATGGCAGTGATCAGAAAAGATTATTTTAAGTAAATTACTTATGATGCAGGAATTGACCTACATTACATGATCATCAATCATAAATACTTACCTGTACCGCATAGCTTATTATATACATTATTTGAATAATAACCGATATACAGGTACAGACCAATCTTCGTCTTACTAATTTAATCCAATCAGTTGTTTAGATACTGCGGTTTGCGGTTTAAATGCGACAAATTATGCAAATACGCGGATTCTCAACATCTCAGCTTTAATAAATTGAATAACAGTTTTTGAACTTAGTTTCTTGAGGTATTAAATTACCAATTAATAATTAATCAAATATTGTTTTATGTTATAAAAGAAATAGATTAGAACAATACTAAAGTTTCTACAATTATATTTTAATGTTAATGTTAACGCAACAACGAAGTTCCAGACGAAAATCCCATGAGAAACCCTCAATGACACATAAAGCTTTTTTTACATCGAGTTTATTTTTTGACATTTGTACACTCTTGTATCCTTTAAGACACCTAGCTTTAATACCCTACGTTTAGGATATTTTGCCTAATAGAAGCTAAATTTTTAACCTCTAAACACAATTTATTTATAGCCATATCAGCTTTTTCTACGAACAGATAAATCTGTGGCCTCCAAATAAAAAATCAAAGAAGCTTCATAACTTAAAAGCTCAATATCCCCAAAGGGATAAAAGTATCAAAAAATATTTAGGGAACATTTTACAGCTATTGAGTCACTGTAAAAGGGTAGGTTCATTAAACAAGTTTTTTGCTGTCCATAATATTCAGAAATCATAACAAATCCTCTTATCTCTGTCTGGAGTTCACCCCTAAATTATTTACATTACCTTGACTGTCCATTACAGAGCGTCCACTCCCCACTAGTTTTGGGAATCTACGCCCCGCGTCGCAGAGCCCAGTTGTCATCTGGCTCACGATAAGGAAAGCACGTCTGCTGAGCTCCCGTCGCGAGAACAACTTTCCGTGTTCCCTGCATGGTGCGGTGTTCCGAACTTGAAATATTTTGTGGTTTGACTGTGAAGTGATTGTCGCGTTGGAATTCTCTGCGGTAAGTTTGGATTATATTTTTTATTATTGTTACCTTTTTGGTTGTTCTTTTGTTCTGTACTGGAAAATATGTAGAGTATTTCTTTTTTTTTTAATGCGGTGTTAAATCCATACTGTTATTGTATTTTTTCGACGTTATTTTTTATTTTAGCGTTTTTATTTTGTAATATGTGGTTGCTGGAAAATATGATTTTGTGTTCTTATTCTACACCTGTATCATAGTAAAATGTATGCATGCTGTCGTGTATATTTTTATTTTCCTCACGTTTACAAAATAGGTGTCTATTTTATTTTGTTGCTGACGACTTACGTAGCAATTATATCATCTCATTGTTACTAAGGTTCTAAATTAATACAATAAAGTTCTACATTCTCTCTCAACTATCTAAGCTAAGACAACTAGATCTTAGATTTGAAATAGCTAAGGCTAACTACAAACTATGTATCAAAGCGTATACCATTGTTTTCGTATCCGGCTTTCTCATTCAGGAAGCTTGTCGGCAGCTTGGAACCATTAGTGGTTATCTACACAGCATTGTCTATCTGCATGTCAATTCAAAGTTTCGTTAGGACAGCATCTGGCTATGCCCGAAGTTTGATATCGGAATAATTGAAACGTAAATAAATCTATCAATGACATTATTTAGTTATCTATCTTTGTCTTTATTAATAGATTGATTGATATATCGTCGTAGTGACTATATTACTGAAGCTATGAGCTTAGAATATGGACAGTAGGTTGTTTATGACTCAAGCATTTAGTAAATACAGTTTTTTAAAGTTTCCATGCGAAATATTGAAAGATTTATGAAAATCTGTTAATTTCCATGCCAGTGCTATGACAATGTGCTAGCTTAGCCATTTATTATGAAAATTTATTTTCGACCTTTGTAGGTTATTATGCTGTGAAGGTTAAACGTAAAGTTTAAAATGCTTTTACTAAGGTGTGTTGTAGAAAAATTGAAATATAATGTTGATTTTAGTTTAAAGTAATTTACGTAATCGCAGTAATAGCAGTCAATTATGAAGTACAAGCTTTTATTATAATATGTTATGATCCGAAAGCACGCTACTTCTAAAATGAAACTTTATTTTCTTTGATTATTTCAACATTAAACTCAAATTATATCGCATCCAGTTTTGCACGCGTGTTTGAAAAGCAGTTATGTAAATATTGTATTTTTATGTGTTTTATTTACTTAGTATACAAAGTGGTTATACAGGCGATTATAGGCGCGATATGCATCGAATACACTATATCTAGAATACGGTAAATAATATATGATTAAGAAATAGTGTTAATGGAAATATGCCTCATATTCCATTAACACATTGACTGCTGGAAACGTATATGGTGTGTCCCAAGTGTCGGATCCTGCGATGCGGCTAGCCCACAATACTCGTGTTTAGGGAAAAAATATACAAGCGTGCTGCCGAAACACGCGACGCGTGAATCATACCTATACTACACATGTGTGTTTTTTTTTGTATAGCAACTCGTACGTCGCGTGTCGCGTCAGCACAGACACACGCTCGACCTGCACGCGCGTTGCGTGTCGTTAAGCACGAGAGGCTGGGCACGCTCTGCGGGTGCGCATACACGCAGGATATGCGTACTGGCCGCATAGCAAAAGGCCGTCTACGAATCTTAGGCCAGCAGTCAATGTGTTAATACTATTTCTTAATATTGTTGGTTTTTAAGTAAATGCTTTAACGCATAACGCTTAGTCATATAATCAATCTTGAAAAATATTTTATAAAAAAATATAGAATATTCTCAAAGTATCTCAGGCGATAAGTGTATATGACCCGATAGTGATTACATAACTCTTTATGAATTTCTTTTTTTTGAGCGGCTTGCATGCTCGAGGTCTAGTGGCTCTAAATACTTTGACAAGCGTAACATAATTATAAATATGATTTATGGTCAGTTTTTATAGAGCTTCCAATCAATGTAAAATAAATAATTGATCATTATGATAGTAAATTATTTATCTTATTATAAAATTTGTTTCATAACAAGAGATAAATGCCAAGCCGTAGTTCATAATTTACAACGAAATAGTTCGACTATTTTCAACCGACAAAGGGCAAAAGCCAACGGCAATCCCGTAAAGTTTGATAGGTAAATAATAGTGCTCCAAATAAATTTGTTAATTAAGCAAGCTGAGGCATAAAAACTTAATTTGATAGAACAGGGGCACAAGATGGTTCTACAAAACCAGCAGTTTTATGTGTAGTATAAATAATACTTTGAAACACACCGCTGTGATGTTTTTTCGATTCTCGATGATGTTTCATGATATATTTAGTTACATAAAAATGTTGACAAATAAGATCCCAGTATGGAAACCATTCTGTTTTTAAATTTATTTATGTATTTAGTTCGTTAACAAGTAATCATAAAATTTTCCATAAAATCTTAACTTTTCAAAATATAACAATCAAAAGTATTTAGTAACTAGCTTTCGCCCGCGGCTTCGCCCGCATGAAATTTTAATAATGAGTACCTAGCCTTTGTACTTCCCCAGGTTTCAGACTATCCGTATCAAATTTCATCACAGACGGATCTATACATTAGCCGTGTAGCATACATATAAACAGATAATACTTAAAATTACTTTTGTTTTCATAGTCGTCAAACTTCAGGTAAAGATTAGTATGTAGGTAAGTATATTATTCAAGTTATTGAAGAGCTTAATATGTATCTACTGAATAGAATAGCAAAAAAATTAAAACTGACAGCATTACCACAAAGTACATAATCAGACGCCCCTCCTCCCCGCCGCGCTTAAGCGCGCCAACTCATAGTAAGCGCTTATAATGACGCTGCGCTTATTTTATTTTCAAGTTTTTAGTTTTGTTGTTAGTCGATACTTCTCATTGTATTTTCATAGTGAGCCCTTTTCTACCAATCAAACCCTGTCATTCGATACCCATATTGAGGTATTTGCGGCAAATAGGTAATCCGCCATTTTGTGACGGCGGCCATCTTGGATTTTTCATAGTGAGGTCTATTCTGCTAATCGAGCCCTTTCATTTGATACCCATATTGAGGTATTTGTAGCAAATATGCAATCAGCCATTTTGCGGCGACAACCATCTTTGATTTTTCGTAGTGAGCTTTATTCTACGAATCTAGCCCTTTCATTTGATACCCATATTGAGGTATTTCTGAAAATAAGTAATCCGCCATTTTGTGGCGGTAGCCATCTTGGTTTTTTCATAGTGAGGTCTATTCTACCAATCACGCCCTTTCATTTGATACCCATATTGAGGTATTTGTGGAAAATATGTAATCAGCCACTTAGTGGCGGCATCCATCTTGGATTTTTCATAGTGAGCCCTATTCTACGAATCAAGCCCTTTCATTTGATACCCATATTGAGGTATTTGTGGAAAATAAGTTATCCGCCATTTCGCCATTTTGTGGCGGCGGCCATCTTAGATTTTTCATAGTGAGGTCTAGTCTACCAATCAAGCCCTTTCATTTGATACCCATATTGAGGTATTTGTGGAAAATATGTAATCAGCCATTTTGTGGCAGCAGCCATCTTGGATTTTTTATAGTGAGCTGTATTCTACGAATCAAGCCCTTTCATTTGATATCCATATTGAGGTATTTGTGGAAAATAAGTAATCCGCCATTTTGTGACGGCCGGCGGCCATCTTGAATTTTTCATGGTGAGCTTTTTCTGATAAACAATTTCACCGTACATAATCTGAAGTTCAAGTAACTTTAACGTTTTAGGCAACGCACGCGATGACAGCTTTCTGAGCTCAGGATTTTTGCCGACTCAGTTGATACTTTTCCTTATGTTATGGCAACATTATACAAAATCTTTATAAATTGTAGCCTATGTGTTATTCTGATGTATAAACTATATTACTGTAAAGTTTCATCCAAATCCGTTCAGTAGTTTTTGCGTGAAAGAGTAACAAACATCCATACATACATCTTCACAAACTTTCACATTTATAATATTAGTAGGATAATAAATTAAAGAAACGTATCTTTATTTTTGGAACTGCATATATGTATATACATCCAGTTGAGATCCGTGTCACTTAATATAAGCTCAATATAATAATAACTTACTTTACTATATAAATATGTATTTACACAATTTCTCATTGAAAAATAAATTATGGTTTGCCCGTAAAACGTATACAAGCTGTAAAATAATATTATGTAATGTTCGTATATAGTGACGAAATGTGGCGTTACCGAAGATTAGTACAATATTTTTGTGATTTATGTTTTCATTTGAAGCAGTTTATGAGCCAATAAGGTGCGCCATGTTTATTGTAAATTACTCACTTGGATTTATTTAATTGTATTTTGTTTGTTTATTGGTTTGGTTTGGTTAATATTTTTGAAGCATATTGTAAATATTGGTATATGTATGTAGGTACAGTTGATAATACTTTATATTGTTAAATTCCATCGTATTTCACTGCTTTTCTGATGCCATAAAATTGAACGCAGTTATCGGCTTTTCCTAGTTGTAATAAAATAATGTTTATTTTCAGTAACAAAAAGTACATTTTTACTATTTAGGTAATTGAAGTCACCTGTTAAGCTAACATTATGCTCGTGATAGGTGGCTCCGCTCCTCAGAAGAACCGACGACGAGTACTTTGTATAATGAACAAATTAAAGCTAGTAGCTAGTAGCTAGTTATAGCTAGTGTAGTTATCCAACTACAGCCAGCTACTGTGCCTGGAAGGCTCATCGAATATTACTTTATCTAGGTTCTCTAAATGCCACAAACATCTAAATCGAGGTCTGTGCAAGCGTTGCTTAACTTGGTCGATTTAATACAAACGGCAAGTCAAGTTACGCGATGAGTGCAACTCCAGTAATACATATTATGGCAGAATTTCAAAAGCTCAAAGTGATGAGAAGAATCCTAACAAAAGAAAAATAGCTCAATGCCAAAGTCGGTAGTCAGCCAACAAACATAGCCATTGCATTGCAACTGTATTAACTGCATCCCGTTGTATTGAGTCTCTACGTGCGATCGTAGCGCCAAAATTGTGGGAAATAGTATCGGAATTACATTAAATTTAGTCGACTGTTTGCTTTCTACCGGTTTATCTCATTTCAGCTTCGAAAACTTGGTCATCCAATTGTATTGGTCGTTAGTATGTGAAGTAAATTTCGTTGGCATCCGTATAGAAATTTGAATTATCCTACTAATTTGCTTATTTTTCTGTGGCCAACTCTGGTTTCTGAATTTATAGGCCACGCCAAGGCTGCTGACATGGACTAACGAATCGTGACCTGAGATAAAACCGGGACTTCATTGTGAATTGACTGCCCTTCAAAGCACTGTAGTGCTATAAGCGATCATTCATAAAAGTAGTGGCCTCTGCAAGCATTGCTTAATTTTATCGATCTATTACAAACGGCAAGTAAAGTCACGCAATCATCATCATCAGCCTTTCACCGTCCACTGCTGGACTAGGCCTCTCCTTTGAAAGGAGGAATTGGCCTACTATACCACGCTGGCCAAACGGGTTGGTATAGGGTTTATATCAAGTTTCCTTTTCTTACAGTGCTGTTCTATGCACGATATGCTCCCTCTGTCGGCTCTTACGACACCCATGGGATGATATGGGGTGGTGACAATCCGTATTCTTAATCCGTCACCACACGGACAGTCACACAATAGACAAATCAATTCAAACAATACACTTTCCCATGTCTTTTGAAAAATAAGGAGAATTTTCAACCATGCAGGTTGCATTGCGACGTCCCTCTTCACCGTTTAGCAAGCAAAATTAACAATTTAATACGTGCAATATAACTTCGAAAAGTCAGTGGAGCACGCCGTAGCCACGTGGTTTTGAACCTGCGACCCTCTGCGCAGCAGTCTGTTGGTCTCTCCACTAGTCTATCGCTGCTTCCTACACCGTAATAACAGTAAATTTAGTAAATAATTATGTCTGTGGAACGCCGGACGCCACGGCAATTACGTATTTCCTTTGGCCTTGAACTTTCTAACACAATATTGGTGTAAAGTAACAATAATTGTTCTTACCGTCATTTTCCAAGTAATATTATCCGTACTAATATTGTAAGTGATAAAGTTTATATATGTTTGTATGTTCCGCTTCTGGAGACAATTTTTAAGCGAGAGACACAATTAATATCGCTCAATTGAAAGTCAAAATTCTGTATTCTTTTAGGTCATAATGAGACACTTAAGAAGATAAATTAAAAAATGAATTAAGTACTTAAAGTTTCTACACATACGGTATTGTTTGATTCTAGAATAGAACCTTTCCACACGAACCTGTTCCTTGCGTGGAGCCGCGGAAAGTACCTAATTTGTCAAAATACTAGCGACCCATCCCGAATTTGCATTCGCAGGTGGTGTCATAAATGTATATAATTTACACTAAATAAATAAATTAAACGTACCCGAATTTTTAGGTCCCACGTAATACGTGGGACCTAAAAATTCATGGCGAAATGTGGGTGTAGTATTACACCTCTGCCTACCCCTTCGTGGATACAGGCGTGAGTCTATAAAAAAATAAATACAAACGAGGCAAAGCCTATCCACCACCAAATTAACTAATAAACATAATTATATATTTTTAAATCTAACTTATAAATAAATTACATTCCGACACAGAATATATAGATAGTCATGTTCATCATACGAAGATTTGTCTTAAATGGGAGTGGAATCCGTAACTAGTCTGCTACGTAGCTGGCCTGTCTCAACCGCGTAACATAAAAGTGATGGCCTAAAACACTCAATCCATAGAAACAGTTCGTGGTTTAAATCAAATTAGCATTCAATGTAACTCGTGCAAAAAGAATGGTTGCAATGTTTTGAAATATTATTGAAATATTAAACGAAACTTCAAATATAATTGAGAACCAATATCGGTTATCTAGAGATTATGGAAATTGGTTTTATTAATAACGGTAGCAAGAAACGTAATAGCCAAATCTCAATCGAAATTAATATTTATAGTTGCTTATTAAATTAACTTGATGCCGTCTGATTTTTAGCAGCCATGGAGTCCCATAGTTAAGGTCATCATACCAATATTATTTCAATAAGTATGGCACTAGGCCTTACCTTGATGGACTAGAGAACAAATATGTCACACCCCTTAACCTGGACATAGCGCATAGGATCAAATGAGGAATATTTAGTCTAAATGCCTATAATCTTGATATGGAATTACGTCGAACTAGAATCACAACAGCATTGTACAGTTACATAGTACAGTTCAAGATATTAAGGACTTTTTTTACATTTATAAAGTCAAAATCATTTGTCATTTAGGCCACAAAGTGACGCTTATGAACGTCAAAAATTAAAGTTAATTACTAGATGATTCTACATTTACATTTATTTACTGCCACGATCGCAATGCAATAAGTAGAACCCCGAGAAAGAACGGGCAATAAAACTCGTAGCCACTCTTTTTAACTGCCAGTATAATGGTTTTATATGTTATCTTTGTAAGGAGCTGCAACTGTTTGTGACAACATCGTGAGTTATCTACTAATGCAAAATTAAAAAGATTTTGATATCATACTCAAACAATAAATTATGTTCATTTGGTAAGCCTCTCAAAGTAAACATGGTGAAACAGGAGCATCCACTTACGTCTTTTATTGTAGGCAACTCGCGAACATGACTGTTCAGAGCTATGGTGGTAGTATATGTTACTTCCTACAGTTGTTATACAGACAACACAGCAGACACAATTGATTAGGCATAAAGAATTGGATAACAAGAGAAAGTGACCTTTTAGTGACATTACACGGTAATTAACGTTTATATGCACTGAAATATAGAAGTTAAAGTAATTTTTCAAATATGGAAGGATTCTCAATCGCTTAATCAATAGATTATAAATGTAAAAAAAAACTTTTACTTCGCTCAAGGTTTCGTTATAGGTAAAAGACACACAGAACACCCTAAGACTTTGGCTAGTGTAACGCATGCTAAGCCACAAATATATGTATTTGTACAAATCGCGAAATTTATCTAGCAATATTTTATAAAGGTTATTTTTATTAAGTAACTTAAATTCGAATCAGTAGCACTATTCAACAGTCTTTAATGCATGGCTGGATACCGAATGGTTGAAGATGGAAGAAAAAAACAAGTGGAAGAAAGACGCTTATCTTACGAGTGCATTTCTGTTCGACCCTTCAGTCTAATAATATTGTAAAGATTTTACCTACCTAATACAAAATATCGTTAGCAGCAGATAACATTAATTCCAAAACACTACATCACTCAATTAATATCAATTTAATCCAGTTTGGATTTAAAGATTTATTGGTTGAAGAATTTTAACAAGGTGGAATGAGATTTAGGGCAACAGAAAGTAAAATTTTATTAAATATTTAAAGTAGGGATAATCGTATTACCTGTAACAGACATTTTTACGATCTCATGTCTCGGGAAATATTAATAACTTGTAGATATAATTTGTCGATGTTTATAAATAGATTCCATAACGAAGTTAATATTCGCTTCTGGAATGGCACAGACATTTATAATGACACCGTTGACAAAACTTGCCGACTACTGGACCCCGGGATCCAAGGCGACACGCGCCTTGGCTCGCAACCGGGACAACGCTTAGATGAGTATTATGATGATGACCGAATTATACATACATACATACATAGACTCACGCCTGTTCCCCGGAGGGGTAGGCAGAGACTACGGAACGCCATTTGCAACGATCCTGACATATCTCTCTTGCTTCATTCACTCCAATCAGATTCCTCATGCATGCTCTTCTGTTCAGGGTACTTCTAACCTGCCCTGTTTTTAGGAATTATAGTATTTATTTAATTGGTTCGTACAAATAGTAGTGTACTCCAGTGCTGAAAGGATGTTACACTGTGATTCCTGGGTAGAAATCAAAGGCAAAATCCACATTTTTTTTGAGTTACATGCGTATTAAATTATTATTTCCGCTTGCTCCGTGCTTCGGAGAGCACGTTAAGCCTTCCGTTGCCGGTCGTTGTTCCAGAAGTTATAATAATCTTTGACAGTCATTATGGAATGTTAGTAACCCACAAATATGGTGGTCTAAACCAGATACCATAGTAGTGACAAGGGGAGACGACAGTCAAACAGATAGTTTATTTAGCTAGTCTTCTCCTATTGTAGTAGCAATGTTCTGTGAAAAACATACCGTCAGATCGGCTACCGTTGAAAACACAGTCTAGAATAAATAAAGTGTAAACTATGTCCAGCAGAGGTTCATTTATAAATAAGAATGATTATGATGATGAAACTAATCGATACAAGAATTCACTGTATGCTTTATACAGCTGACTATGACGGGAAGCTTCGGACGATAACAGTTGGATCAGTCAAAGCAATCTCGTACGGTACGACAAATCCGTCACACGAGCTCGCACGGTCGCTCCGGATTCACATTAGCGTGGACATTTGATAATCCGTTGACAGATTGAAATGTGAACGAGCATGACACGCTATGGCATCAAATCAACTGTGGGCTGGACTACTGGCAGTTATTTTGGACACTTTTGAAGATACATTAGAACTTAAGGACTTAAGATATTGAAATCCTAAGTCAGAAATTAGTCAAAATTATTTATTCATTTAGGCCACACAGTGACGCTTATGAACGTCAAAAATTAACATTTTTAACTTAAAGATGTTTAATAAAAGGGGAAAGAAATCTCAAAAAATTAGATCGTGAAGATACACAAATGTAACGCATAAAGAAATCTAGTGGATATCATATCACTTTAGTCTCTTATTTAGTATAGACAGGTAGTTTCATATCACCCGTTATATTATGATCTACGCCGTAAACAGGCAATTCAATTGTGAATATAACCATCGCAATTGCTTCTATTGCAAACTCAAAATGACAAGTCTTAAGTTTATAATCTTGAAAACGTTTTTGGTGGTTGGCTTAAAAAATCAACTCAAAGAGGCAGGTATTATTTGGCGACGAATTCTAAATGTTTACAATTCGGCAAATGGTAAGGCGCAAACCATTGCAGTCATTTTCGGCCCAGGTAACTTTTTACATTACTTTATGTCTGTTTTTTTCTATTGAGATGACAAGGACGTGGTTCTGATCCGCAGTGAATGACCGACGATCGCTTTCAATACAGGATTTAACAACCTGGCCTTTGTCCAATATCTCCGAGCCTAAATCTCCGAAAAAGATTTGGAACATTTTGGGATAGTTGCCTATGTTTATTTTTTTATAGACTCACGCCTGTATCCCCGGAAGAGTAGGTAGAGGTGTAATATTACATTTCACCGTATTGTAAACTATTTGTTCCTACATAATGTGCGAGCCTATTGTATATAGTCCTTCAAATTATTAATGTTATTATAAATTTGGAGAATAAACCCTTTATCAGATATTCAAGACGATTTATTTTGTGCCTGCCAACTCATACTGTGGTATATAATATATGGGGTGTAATGCATTGTTCTCTATCCTCTCCAAGGCTCAAGTGTGAATTTAATAACTATTATAAAGTAAAAAAAAATTAAAAGCAATTATTCAACTCATTATCTCAAAACCGTTTTCTAGTAAACCTTTTCCGTTACTAAAGAGCTACAGTTTAGGTTTTATAATAATTGGAAGACAAGATGAATTTGTAGTAGACGAGTTTTTTACGGTTTAGAACGCAAAGTTGTCTACAAATTGTTTGAGAGTTAGACAGTTAATCCAAGTCGTAAGTTCCCGGCACTGGTTTAATGAAAATACTTGGGTTTAGGCATAACAAAGACGTCTAACATCTAGATTAATATAACAGAGAGATTGTAACAGTGATAATTACGAGGAAATGATGGTATTTGATAGTGTTGTTTATTTTTGTTACGAAAGACGTACCAACCTGGTTATTTTTGAACTTATGTGGAAACTTGAATGAGACAGGAGGACGGGGAAGACCGAGACGGACGTTTTCTGACCAGATTGGAGACATCCTATAAAAAGGACAGGTTAGAAGTACCCTTAACGGAAGAGCATGCATGAGAAATTTGATGGGAGGGAGTGAAGCAAGAGAGATATGTCAGGATCGTCGTTGCAAATGGCGCGGCGTTACGTAGTCTCTGCCTACCCCTCCGGGAAACAGGTCTATGTATGTATGTATTGAAAGATAAATATTCAGTTTACGGCATGATTCGTATTCAAGGCAGTTTAAAAACGTATAGCTACTTTGAATATAATGTGTTATATCTTGTACCTAGGTAGTGTGTAAAGTGACTGTGTAGAACTAGTTCTAGGTTAGATACCCACAACGCAGCGACAACACTTTCTTATCAGTCTAGGTGTTTAACTCTAAATAAATAAATAAACTCCGTTGCTTGAACGGTTGTACTTACAATTCCTGTGATGCAGGTTATCTTTCGAGTAAGAGCACCGTATTTTCAAAAAGTCGACATTACAAAAAGTTACGTCCTAGAATACAAGCCAACTTTATAACTTGGAACATAAATACTTCTGTTATTACACTGAAACAGGAAGCAAAAACATTAATTTAATATTAATAGAGGTATAATTTGTTCCAAGAAGCGCCAGTCTAGTTAATATATTCCTTAAAAAAATCAAGTACATCCTATGATTAAAAAATAAGAAAAAATTTAATTAAATTATACCTGAACCAACTATAATATAACGCGCACAAAAACATAATTCCCGAAAAAAATGTCAATTACTTCCATTCACCGTCTGAAATTGGTCTCATCGCGAATTTTCTTTACAAAAAATGTAAAGAAGAGCTCTTTACGTGTAATATTCTGGCCTTTAATAAATGGCGGAAGAAATACGGCAGGGAGGTATTTGGAGAGATTTTTTTAAAGAATTTTCATTGTGAGTGGTCGTCCACAAAGACGGGAAGCTCAACACCAATTAGTGTCACTCGTTTATTAGTTTCGCGAGGCTTCGGGGAGGCGGTAAACCCCGGCGTGTGGAACAAGCGAGGACCGGTAAGAGACTGAGTTGTTTGAGTTCAACAACTTGTAATAAATTAAAAAATAATGTTCTTAATATAATGAAATAGTATAATTGATTATAAAGTGTCTTACTATTGGTTTCGTGAATCTCCGTGCTACGAGAAGGCCATAAACCATGCTGGCTAAGAAGTCATATTCTATGACTAGTTACATTCCCTATACAATATATTCACTTGGAGTTGCTATCCAAATATGTATATTGTCCCTTTTTTACTCTTCGCAAAGGACCAAAAAATCATTTTTAAACCTGATCACACTCTAATTAAACCTTTAAAAAAATACCTACTTTTATGGACAAATTAAGACACGATAGCAAAGTTTTAGGCAGCGATAGCCGAGTGGATATACCAACAGACTGCCATGCAGAGGCTATCGGGTTCGAATCCACGGTGCGCACCAATGACTTTTCGGAGTTATGTGCGTATTGAATTGTTAATTATCGCTTGTCCCGTGCCTCGAAGAGCACGTTAAGCCGTAGGTCCCGGCTGTCATGAAGATCTTTGACAGTCGTTACAGGGCGTCAGTACCTTCTAAATAAACTGACACTAGTTTAAATCATGGAATATTGCTATCCCTTCGGGTTGCGGAGGTCAGACAGGCAGTCGCTCTGTGGCAAAGCTAATATTCAGCAAAATCCGGTTAGACTGGTAAGCGGACCCCAGATTGAAACTGGGATAACGCTAAGAGATAGAAGAAGGTCAAGATTTAATAAACGCTGGCATCGTATGCCTTGGCAACAATAGATTGGTTCTTTGGCTATTTTGCAGGCTAAACCTACCCACATAGCTCCGTAAATAGATGTTGGTAGCGGAAACAGTATCTAACGAGAACCGCAGCTAAATACCAGAATAAATACATTTAGATTATAACAATTACTCTCGTATTCTGCGCAGAAATCCCACAAGAGATACTGGGATGTTGGTACGTGTTTGCGCGTACGAGATTTCTGTTCAAAGTAATGTTTGTATTTGGTTGTATTTTCGGGACAAAGAATAGTAAAGAAGGGCTGAATAAAGCAGATTTTGGTGGCATATGGCATATTAAGAAGGCTAAGTGAAATTATTTATATATTTGCTTCTAGTAATTATTATCTAGGGCCCAAGTAAGTTGTCTGTATTTTTTCCTTTTATCACTTTAATTATTGATTATAGCTTCATGTTTGGATATTGCTGTTTGTATTAAAATTAAATATATCTTTTTGCTATTCTCTACTATAAAAGCGCACACATATTTGAGGTTGTGATAATTTTTATTTCACATGAGGATACTTCTTGAAAATTGCGTTATAATAATTTAAACAAATTAATACAAATGTCAATAAATAATTTAATTAATTGTTAACGTTTAAAACAATATTTTGCTCTCAGTAATTAACAGATAAATGGTTTGAGACTTGAGTCTTCACTGCATAACTGAAACACAACACCCTCATGCATCCCCATTAGGTAACTGTTCTACTTTAAAAATTAAGATTTAAAATGTAACTTCTCATAAAAAATGTTACCTTCTAAATATCATAACTTATCCCATTTCGAAGGCAGGATAGAATCTTATTAAATAATTCTGTTACCTCAAAGAAAGCTTATGTTAATGAAATACTTTTTATGAAAATATCACAGGAAAATTCAATAGTAACATTTTTATTGGCAAAAGCAATATATGCCTGTTCAGTCAGACGGCCTACGTAAAATATAGATTATGTGGGTGTTGTGCTATTAAAACTACAAAGCCTTCTTTTCTTCTTCTTTGGAAGATTCTAGGTTGTACTTCGAGTGGGAAGGCTTATATAGGTATTAGACGCAATGTTACTAATCCAATGTCATCGACAAAACGCTGTAACGCTATATATATAGCGCTCATAGCGAGACTAAGCTTGCCGTTCGTAACAGATTGACAAAGTTAAGCAACGCGTGCACAGGTTACCACTTGGATCGGTGACCGTGTGTGGCATTTACATCTGAGCACTACCGTGCTTTGGAGGATAAGTAAAGCTGTCGGTCCCGGTTCTAGTCTAGGATAAGGATCGTTAAGCCATGTCGGAGGCCTTCAGGCGGTCTGAAAACTCCGACGAGATGGCCACACACTCACACGAAAAACAAACAAATCGACAAAACGAGGATAGGTCTGCTGTATGCAGCAGACCCCCTATCCAAAGTAAGTAGCAAAGTACCACCGCTGTGCACCTTGAAGGGCTAAACAGAAATGCATGTCCTATTTTAATAATCAGCACTAAACTTGTCATTTGATTCTAGCAAGACTGCTTCAAGCTAAAAATTCGCAAAGGTACCTACAAAACTGATATCTTATTTGACTGTGGTGATTTTAAGTATTGAACTGAAGTGACTGCTTACTCAGTTTTGAAATCAATATTTCGAAGCTCACATAACGATTTGTTGACTGGCCGTTTGGCTCAGGTGTTCCATCCTCAACCAGACCCAGAGCTATAAATTGAGTGCTGGATGTACTAAAGAAAATAGAATTACTCGTAGATCCTTGATTTTCAGCGTGTCATAGTGCAGGATCTGCGAAGTTATCAGACCAGACTAGATAGTTATGCTAACTTTTCACGTACGCAATATTTAAGCATTATTTCTACATATAGTAGCAGCACGGAGTCTAGTGATGTGCCCAGTAACGGCAATAGGCTCGCCCCCTATTACGTGGGACCAAAAACTCATGGTGAAATGTGGGTGTAATATTACACCTCTGCCTACCCCTTCGGGGATAAAAGGCGTGAGACTATAATGAATAATATTAATAATATTTCTACATATCACTCAAATAGTAAACATTTTGAAATAACTCATACCATAAACAAATGATTTGGCCTAACACAAGAAAAGCAAGGCTAAAACGCAACGCAAAGGCTTACAACATCACTTCTATTAAAGATACAACAAAAAATATTTACCCACGTATGGCCATCAAGTACTATGACAAATAGAAATTCCACAAGCGAGTTCTCTTTAAAACCCTATTTATTCAACGTCAGTGCAACACAGCTGTACGCCATATTTTTATTTAGACGCTGCTGCAATTTTCATCGCAACAAAGAATTTATAAAACATGCTTTCTGCCGCAAGCTACTAGATAATTGCCTACGAGCATACTACTCTGAACGATATTATAAAATGTTTAATCTATCGACGTAAAGTGGGTTCAGTTCGTGGTTTAAGGCGCTTAAAAGTATTGTAAATAGTATATTTTGTTAATATAAAGATGTGATGATTGGAAGACCTTTTGCTCATGTAATCTATGGTACTAGACTAATAACAGAAACTCTGCCAATGATATAATAGCTATATTTTCCCTGTGCAGTACAAGCTGCATGAAATTTGAAACATCGATTTATTGTATGACAATATTTTTTGCAACGCCTGGTTATCACCCGATCGACAACGCTTGTCCATAAGGTCAAGTTCAAAGCTTGGCACCCAAGTCGAAAGGTCAATGGAAGTCTGTATGTATATAACATTTATGCGTTACTGATTGTCATATCGACAATGTAGAGCCAAAACTACAGGGCGCAAGAAGCTGAAATTTGGTATCGGGAACAAAACGGTTAAATTAAAATTCATTCATGCATTCCGTAGTCTCTGCCTTCCCCTTCGGGATACAGGCATAAGTCTATGTATGTATGTAAAATAAAATGTTCAGGTGTAGCTGCGTCTTCTAGTACAATATAAGAAAAGTAAAAATATGTTTTTTATACTACACGCGAGATTAAACCAGGTTCTTGATTTGAAATATATGATTATAGCGATTTTACTAGAATATAATTATATTATACTTTAGAACAGAGTGTTGGAAGCGTTCGAGGGTGTGAAAATTTCAATCTGCGGTGGCTATGACCGATCTCAAACCAACCGTGTGTATCGGTAATGCTGATCTCATTACTATTTAGTGGTCTTAAAACCTTCCTACATATTATTATGAGTTCCCTGACTTGACATGTCATGTATTTATAATATTTGTACGACTAGACTGCTTCTTATTTCGCCTGCCTGTTTTTCTTTCCACCATCTTTCTTTGCTTTTACTGTATTTTTTTATATTTTTTATCTCTCTATTTGTTTTATTTTTGGACAGCAATCGTCAATAATATAATAATATCTTTCGGTATACAAATTAAAAATCTGTGAATTCAAATAACTTTCCGGCTTATAATTTGGTGTGTTTACATAGAATCAATACCATCTTAACGTTATATAACCTGCATTCAAACCGTTTGTCTTGTAACACAGTATCCATTTTCTAGCCTTACATGGTTTAATAGAATATTAGCTTTTATCTATAAAATAGGTAGATAATCAAATAAATAAACAGCACTAAAGCTGGTCGCTATTCGAGAGAGGTTCACTAACCCGCACATTAAGTTCTCTAGGATTCTGTTCCGTTAAAATAGTGAAGATTAAGGGATTAACAACCACTTTTCAGTGCAACGTCTGCAAATAAACTTCGGTGTACAGCATTATGCCGCAATGAAACGGTGTTGTCGTATTTAGGAACAAATTCCAAAATACGTATTATAAGGTACAAATTCTTAAACCTGTATTTATTAGGTACAAATTCTTAAATCCGTATTTATAAGGTACAAATTTGCTTTGAATTAAAGTTGCTTTTTGAGAATTGGTATTGTTGCACCTTTACTGTACAGTTATGTTTTCAACGCACTCTGTTTTATGCATTTACGTATTGAGATTATGTTATGTGAACAATTTGACTCATGACAAACTGATATTATGCTGTAGGTACCTATTTAAAGTTGTTGTGTTTCTAGAAACACGACTCCTACATTATTTGTAGCTAATTTGCTGGAAGTCTTGTGACAAGAGACAAGACTCTTGTCTCTTACACAGAGTCACTGCGGGCCTCTGAGTACGTTAGTACTATCTATTCTGTGCTCTGGGTCTAAGGGGAAAGTCTTGCAGTAACTGAGATAACGCTAAGATCATGAAGAAGTAGTTTTCAAATCGAATGTATACATTTTTTTGGATAAAATAACTATAAACAAAATAAAGAAACATTTTTTCTGTTAGTAATTTCTTTTGTTCTTTTAGTTCTAAATGTCATTGTTATAATTAGTTAAGAATACCACTGGGTCTGTTTAACATTTTCTAATAAATGTTCAACAAGATTTTGTGTATTTTAGATATTTTATTAACAAGTACCAGTAATTTACAATTCAAAGAAAAACAATGAATGCTAATCAGTCCAAAGTTTCTCAACAGTTAGCTATTGATTTTTGTAAACTAAAATAATTCTTAAGAAACTTTGCCATTATACAATAAAATGAACTTACTACGCAAAACTTATTGAAGTTGTTGTAAGTTTTCTATACTTCGTTATACAGTGTTGATGTCAGTGTATTTAGCGAATTTCGCTTTACTGCGAACATTCAAGACAAAGAATAAGTATTAAAAGTTTGTCCATTAATACTAAATGGTGCGAAAATAATTTGTGACGTGAGTAAAGGCTGATTTACACGGGGTAATTATTGCCAGGCGAGTTTCTTGCCATCTCTGTTTTGCTCTTATTTATGAAAACTTATCCTCGTATTCGGCTATTCAATCATCTGACATTGCAAAAGAAAATCTACTTAGGATACTAGGTATTTTTTTTTGTTTTCACTGTGGAAACCGATTGCGGCCTAAAGGATGTATGTCACAAAAATAACCGCAGTGTCCATCGACGTCCAAAAAAAAACCTAAGAGATGTATGAAGGACGTCCTATGAAGGACGTCCTTCATACATCTCTTAGGTTTTTTTTTCGTCTGTTTTGTGATATTGAACTATGTATAATAAACAGCGGCAGTGTATGTTGCTTGGAGTTTTATTTACTTACGGGACAGTACTTTATTTTTGTAAAAAAAATCCTAAACTTGAATCAAAATCTGTATATATCAAATTCTGAGTGACTGGCAAGATTCAGACAAACTACTGGTCGTAAGAAGATGAAATTTGATCCATGTTCCTTGGGGAGTCTAAGGGAGCACAAAGATAGGAATTTGGAAATTTTCTCCTAAGGGGTTGAAAACTCTTACGGAGCCGCGAGCGCAGTCTATAAACTAAGTATATAACTTTAACGTCATGATGAGGTGAAACCTTAGTGCTAAATTAATTGTAAGCCAACAAAAGTATTCTTAAGATACTTTTTCAACGTTGTTTGAAATGCGTGTGTCAAAATAGAAAGGAAAATAAAAACAAAATATTTATTTATTTATAGACTCACACCTGTATCCCCAAAGGGGTAGGCAGAGGTGTAATATTATACCCACATAAAAAAATATTCCTTTCATTTTCGTAAAAAAGTTAAAACCTTTTATATAAATCTATTTTCTCAAGTGATTACTGTTTCTAAAAGTTTTAACACTTACTTTAATACGATTTGGAAAGTAATTTGTCAAAATTAACCCTCCTTCAAGTTTCAATCCATCAGTGAAATAAATCTGGTTATACTCGTAGTACATTAATTTTCTTAAAACTTTGTTTTCAATCTAGAACATTTTGTACGAATTCTAGTACTTACATATAATTAATTGCTTTACATAATTTGAAATTGTACACCTTCGAATATTAATGTTTTTAATTGTACGACGAAGATGCCTACTGTTTAAATCGGCCGCCTTTTAAGCCGAATGTTGTGGGTTCGATTGACGAGACAACACCTTGTGCATTATAGCTTGAGACCGACAGACTGCTACGCAGATGGTCTTGAGTTCGAATCCGCGGCACGCATCAATGGCTTTTCGAAGTTAAGTACTTAATAAGCACTTAACTTCGAAAAGCCATTGTAAATTATCGCTTGCTTATCGTAGAAGGAAAACATCGTGAGGAAAACTGCATGTCTGAGAGTCCTCCATAATGTTCTTGAAAGACATGTGAAGTCTGCCAACCCGTACTTGGCCAGCGCGGTGGTCTATGGTCTTACCCTTCTCCTAGTAAGAAGAGGCCCGTGCCCAGCAGGGTGACAGTAAATAGGGCTGATGATGATGAGTGTAGTGTAGAGAATCTTGGTGGAAGCCTACGTCCAGCAGTGGACGTCTCTAGGCTGACACGATGATGATGATGAGTGTAGTCTTTTATAAAATAAAATATTTGTCATTAATATTCTTTCTGCTTGAAATTTGGATAGTCATTGATCGAATACTCAGCAGAATAATGATCTTATTTTACTGGTGTACTTAAATACAACAAAGAATATTAAAATTATGCCGTTTCTACAATTTTCAGTTTCATTACATTCTAATCACGTACCACGCAATTTACGATAAAAATTCCTTAAAGTATCAAATTTTAAAACGGTATTCAAAATAAAGATATCAAACGAACTGTAAAATATTATCTATAAATAGTAATACAATACGACTGGCTTCATTCATGAAATATACGAGTTACGTGACTTACAGTCTTATGGTATGATTTTGATATTTATGTTCATGATCATTTCGAAATATTGACGTATTTTAAAATAAAGAATTTATTTTGATAATGTAAATAACATACTATTTCGAAGCAAATTAAAAATAATTGATAGAAATATAATAGAAATAAAATAAAAGAGTAATATTTTTTTTCTTTATTAAATTGTTAAAACTATGTATATTTCCGACATCGCAAGCGACTGCACAAATATTCAAACTACGGACATAAAACACACCCATATGTATCCGCAATGCAATATTATATCACGTACCTGGTCTTCACGGATGTGACATGGCGCTTGCAACAGTGGCGAAATATCGGTTACTCCAAACAAAGGTACGTGGTATATATCCCGAAAGACAATTTAAAATAAGTTTAAATGACCACAAAAGTTTAAATTCCTGTAATATAAGAACAGTAAAAAATGTGATTTTTTGATACTACACGCGAGATTAAACCAGGTTCTTGATTTGAAATATTTATATGGCGGTTTTACTAGAATATAATTATATTATATTTTAGAACAAAGTGTTGGAAACGGTCAAGTGTGTGAAAATTTCAATCTACGGTGGCTATGAACGACCTGAAACCAACCGTATGCAACGTTAATGCTAATCTCATAACTATTTAGTGGCCTTAAAACTCTCCTACATATTATTAAGTTTCATGACCATATGTATTTATAGTATTTGTACGACTAGACTGCTTCTTATTTCGTCTGCTCGTTTTTCTTTTCACCATCTTTCTTTGCTTTAACTGTATTTTTTTCATTTTTTTAACTCTCTCTATCTGTTTTATTTTTGGACAGCAATCGTCAATAAGATAATAATATATTTGGGTACTATACAAATAAAAATCCGTGAATTCAAATAACATTCCGGCTCATAATTTGGTGTGTTTACATAGAATCAATACCATCTGGACGTTATATAGTCTGCGTCCAAGATCGTTTCTCTTGTAATACAGTATCCATTTTCTTGCCTTACATGGTTTAATAGAATATTGGCTTTTATCTATAAAATAAATAACCAACTGAATAAACTGCACTAAAGCTGGTCACTATTCGAGAGAGGTTCACAAACCCGAACATTAATTTCTGTAGGATTCTGTTCCGTTAAAATAGTGAAGATTAAGAGATTAACAACCACTTTTCAGTGCAACGTCTGCAAATAAACTTTGGTGTACAGCATTATGCCGCAATGAAATGGTGTTTTCGTATTTAGGAACAAATTCCCAAATCCGTATTTATAAGGTACAAATTCTTAAATCCGTATTTATAAGGTACAAATTTGCTTTGAATTCAATTTGCTTTTTGAGAATTTGTATTGTTGCATCATTACTGTACATTTGGTTTGGATGCAGTTATGTTTTCAACACACTCATTCTTATGTTTTAACGTATAAGGCTACGGTTTTAAATGCTGAAATTATTTCAGAGTTATGGGTTCCTACAGTCTGACCTTTTCCCAGAAGCAGCTTTAAATACAGCATTATTTAACGCTGCTTCTGGGAAAATGTTTCTTACAACAGTTGTTTTTAATTCACTCGAAGTTTTGTGACAAGAGACAAGACTCTTGTCTCTTACACAGAGTCACTGCGGGCCTCTGGTTCGGGCGAAAGTCTTGCATGAAACTGGGATAACGCTAGAACGATTACGATGACTACAAAACGACAGACGTTTTAAAAGGTATTGTATTAGTATATTTCAAACAAGTGAACCTGAGCCATGAACTTTCATTTACAAATAATAATGAATAAATAAATCAGCCTATCGCAGTCCACTTCTGGACATAGGCCTCTCCCAACACGCGCCACAGTACACGGTGCTCAGCCTTCCGCATCCAGTCTGTCCCAGCCACCTTTTTAGGTCGTCGTTCCACCTAGCATTAGCTATATTTACATAAATACGCATACATAAATATTATTACTTTATTTGATAGTCACAAGTTTTCAAATACATCTTATATGTATAATTCGTATGAATAAGGCCCAATTTGCTACCAGTAATAGTCAAAACCTTTTTTTTGGAATTGTTTATAACAAAAATTTGGAATTTGCTCAAAAATCTTAAAAACCGTTTTATTCCAAACTGGTGCTTTTAGACCCTCATAATATGTAGGAGGTAAAAATACTCCATTATGACCCTAGAATCACCGAAGGGAATACGAGCAATTACAAATCACCTGTATATTTACATCAAATTGAACAACTACATGTACCTATCACATACGAACTTAAATATTTAATGCGTTGCTGTTACAGTATTGAAATTATTTCACATATAGTTATTTTACACAAAATTATTCGTTTCTACCAAAACCATACCGCAATCAAACATTTTGTTATCAAAAAATATTTGCACAATGACTCTGTAAATATTTTTGGTAAATTTATTGTAGGTAAATCGTATAGTACCTAGATACTGTATGAGAATTTCACGAATGCTGTTAATTAAATTGGCCTACTTTTTGTGGTATTTATTAATCTCGGTTTGTTTAAACATTTAATTAAATTGTCAAAATATTTCTCATAAAATAACAAGGTGCATTTCAAAAAACAATATAAATGACATAATTTCACTTAAAAATACATGATACTCGTTTGAACTACCTAATTCCATTTAGTAAATTATCTGCCCTCTAAAATCACAATTCGAATAACATGTTAATCCTTCGAAAGTGAGGTGAATTCATTGTGACATCGACTGTCAAATATTATTTACATTGTTATTATTTCTCGGCACGACACTTGCAATAGGCCGATGACCACGTCTAACAAGTCTTAATGCGATGCTCAAGCTATTATATTTATTCAGACAGCCAAAAATACAATGTTATTTTTATAAAATTAGTATTGTATCAAATTAAAACTGGAATAAAACCCATTTTACATTCAATTGAAAATCTAATAGTACAATGAGTTTTTAAATCGAATGCATAAATTTTGCTAATAAAAATAACTATAAATTAAAAAAATACATTTGTTTCTTTTAGTAATTTCTTTTGTTTGTTTTAGTTCTAAATTCCATTGTTATAATTAGTTAAGAATACCTCTGGACCTGTTTAACATTTTCGAATAAATGTTCAACAAGATTTTGTGTATTTTAGATATTTTATTAAGAAGTACCAGTAATTTACAATTCAAAGAAAAACAATGAATGCTGATCAGTCCAAAGTCTTCAAAAGTTAGCTATTGATTTTTGTAAACTAAAATAATTCTTATGAAACTTTGCCATTATACAATAAAATGAACTTACTACGCAAAACTTATTGAAGTTGTTATAAGTTTTCTATACTTCGTTATACAGTGTTGATGTCAGTGTATTTAGCGAATTTCGCTTTACTGCGAACATTCAAGACAAAGGATAAGTATTAAAAGTTTGTCCATTAATACTAAATGGTGCGAAAATAATTTGTGACGTGAGTAAAGGCTGATTTACACGGGGTAATTATTGCCAGGCGAGTTTCTTGCCGTCTCTGTTTTGTTCTTATTTATGAAAACTTATCCTCGTATTCGGCTATTCAATCATCTGACATTGCGAAAGAAAATCTACTTAGGTAGACTACTAGGTATTTATTTTTTTGTTTTCACTGTGGAAACCGATTGCGGCCTAAAGGATGTATGTCACAAAAATAACCGCGGTGTCCATCCACGTCCAAAAAAACCTAACAGACGTATGAAGGACGTCAAGCAAGGTTTTGTGATATTAAACTACGTATAATGTACAGCGGCAGTGTATGCGAACTGCTTGGAATTTGATTTACTTACGGGACAGTACTTTATTTTTGTAAAATTATTTCTACACTCGAATCATATTCTGCGTGACCGACAAGATTCGGACGAAACTACTGGTCGTAAGAAGCTAAAATTTGATCCATGTTCCTTGGGAAGTCTAGGGGAGCACAAAGATAGGATTTTTGGAAAAATCCCTTCCTAAGGGGTTGAAAACTCTTACGGAGCCGAGGGCGCAGTCTAATAAACTAGGTATATAACTTTAACGTCATAATGAGGTGAAACCTTAGTGCTAAATTAATTAAGCCAACAAAAGTATTCTTAAGATACTTTTTCAACGTCGTTTAAAATGAGTGTGTCGTTTAAAATGTGTATAAAAAGGAGAATAAAATAAAAAGTATTATTCATTTATTTATAGCCTCACGCCTGTATTCCCGAAGGGGTAGGCAGAGGTGTAATATTACACCCAAATAAAAAAATATTCCTTTCATTTAACGTAAAGAAATAAAATTAAAACCTTTTATATAAATCTATTTTGCTCAAGTGATTACTATTTCTAAAAGTTTTAACACTTACTTTAATACGATTTGGAAAGTAATTTGTCAAAATTAACCCTCCTTCGAGTTTCAATCCATCAGTGAAATAAATCTGGTTATAGTACATTAATTTTCTTAAAACTTTGTTTTGAATCTAGAACATTTTGTACGAATTCTAGTACTTATATATAATTAATTGCTTTACACAATTTGAAATCGTACACCTTCGAAATTAATGTTTTTAATTATATGGC
The DNA here is from genome assembly GCA_944739405.2 of Euclidia mi. Taxonomy (NCBI): domain Eukaryota; kingdom Metazoa; phylum Arthropoda; class Insecta; order Lepidoptera; family Erebidae; genus Euclidia; species Euclidia mi. The sequence goes on along the minus strand of OX123191.2, from coordinate 2,561,086 downwards.
GTAGGTGCTTAATGGTTTAATCGGCCGGCCTTTTAAAGCGAATGTGTTATTTCCTAGTATAAGTGTAGTATTTTTATAAAATAAAATTATTATATTTGTCATGAATATTCTTTTCTGCTTGAAATTTGGATAGCCATCGATCACAAAAGTCAGCTGAATAATGGTCTTATTATACTGGTGTACTACAATAATGAGGATCAAATTTTGCCGTTCCTTCCATTTTCAGTTCTATTAATCTAATCACGTCGCACCACGCAATTTACGTTTAAAATTCCTTAAAGTATCAAATTTTAAAACGGTATTCAAAATAAAGATATCAAAGGACCATAAATATTTAAAAGTAATAAAGTTGCGGTTGCAATGTATGCGATTTTATTCCACCTGCTTGGAATAAAATATTATCTATAAATAGTAATACAATACGACTGGCTTCATTCATGAAATATACGAGTTACGTGACTTACAGTTCTATGGTAGGATTTTGATATTTATGTTCATGATCATTTTGAAATATAGACGTATTTTAAAATAAAGAATTTATTTTGATAATGTAAATAACAGACTATTTCGAAGCAAATTAATATAATAATTGATAGAAAAATAATAGAAATAAAATAAAAGCGTTATAAATTTTTCTTAATAACATTGCTCAAACTATGTATATTTCTGACAACGCAAGCGACTACACAAATATTCAAACTACGGACACACCCATGTGTATCCGCAATGCCGCATATTTCTTTGCTTGGCTATCGAACCCACAACACTTAAACAGCAGCTTCTTAAACTTGCGCGCTCGTACTGAGAGACAGGAGGAAAAGAGGACTTCATTTTAGTTTTTTTAATAAATAAGTAGAGTTTATGTCGTTCAACTAAATATAATTATAAAATGTGCAAGTAAAAACATAATATTATTCGTCTATTTTATATTATTTTGCGAAATAGGGTACCACCAAGAAAATGATCAAAAATTTGCGTCTATTTCACGAGCCAACACAACTGAGACATTTTCCTGCAAATTTGCCTATTCATATCCGTGTTATGCACTTAAGGATAACCTACTCGTTCATATTATACGATACGTAAATCATAAGCCATAGCTGAGTGGAGAGACCGACAGACTGCTACGTAGAGGGTCTCAGGTTCGAAGGTTAAGTGTGTATTAAATTGTTAATTATCGCTTGCTAAACGATGAAGAAAAACATCGTGAGGAAACCTGCATGTCTGAGAGTTATCCATAATGTTCTCGAAAGACATATGAAGTCTGCCAACCCACACTTGGCCGGGGTGGTGCACTATGGCCTTACCCTTCTCATAGTGAGAAGAGGCCCGTGCCCAGCAATGGGACAGTATAAAGGGCTGATGATGATGATGATGAAATCATAAAGTGTGTTGAAACCAATAAATGTTTTAATTATAAAATTATAATAACCGAAGGCACTTTTACAATATTACATAATACAATAAAACTTTGTTATCAGCAATCCACTGCTGGGCATATATCTCTCGTACTTTACGTCGCAATAGCTTTGTAAGTCGATACAATGATTTTAGAATATGGGTTGGTAAAAACCATATCATTCTATGGACTCACGATACCGGGTTACCCTAGACGGGTTGGCAAAGGGTTTAATGTCGAGATTTTCATCTCTTCACGAAGATACGCGTAACTTTTGCTCATAAAGATTAGCTGTACTAACTTTATTTACCACTTATCATAATCAGACTGCATTTTTTAATAAATATGAATCTTAGATAATATTGCCCATATTTTACCTCACTGCTACCTCATAGAAACCGCAAAAAATGCTCTCAGTATTTATAGCGTATGAGTGGTGGCGGTACTGTAAGTAGCTGTCACCGACAGAGGGCTGCTCGTCTCACCGCATAATGGCCGCCTTTAGACAAATTTACGGCTGGCTCCTGCTTATGAATAGCTCGTTGAGTGGTCAAGTCCGATAAGGGAAAAATGCATTTTTTTTAATTGACTTTACAATCTGAAAATCAAAGACAATGTGCGACACATTGTCTTTGATTTTCTTGATAAAGTAAACTTAATAGAAAACCGTTTATTTTTACAGTACAAACATTTGAAATGCTACCTTTAAGGTAAGAACAAGATTTTGAGAGATTTTAATTTTTCCATTTAAATTCTACCGCAATAGGTGTGTACAGTCTCAAAGCACACTGTTTGATAAAAAAAACTGCATGTTCTTTCCAACAAGCATATTATATTTCAAAATGAGATCTATTTTCGACAGAATTTTTGTTTAAATTCTATCGCTACTGTTAGTAGTAGCGGTGTAAACACATTATTATAATTATTAGACACAAATTATATGAATTCTAGGAAACGCCCGCCGGGGGCAAGACTGTAATAGCTAACAAACATTTCACAATAACAAGTAATTTAAATGTAGAAAGAAAAATGTAGGCCAAATGTGGGCGAGGAGACTCAAAATTGGTAAATCATAATTTACAGGATATGTACCAAACTTGTGAGATATCACCGGTGACGGCCGAATCTGACTTTTTTATAGACTCACGCCTGTATCCCCGAAGAGGTAGGCAGAGGTGGAATATTACACCCACATTTTGCCATGAATTCTTAGGTCCCACGTAATAGAGGGCGAGCCTTTTGCCGTTACCGGGCACATCACCAGACTCCGTGCTGCTACTGAGAATTCGGGAAAACCCAGTAACACTTTTGTTCGACCCGGGAATCGAACCCAGGACCTCCAATCAGCAGTCGCATACGCTATCCACTGGACCACGGAGGCAGTCGTCCGGCCGAATCAGACTGTTTATTTAAAAAAGGCAGTGTATGACGTGGTGTGACTCTCCACATAAAACTATTTTAAACGTGTTCGAGACGTACCCTCTGAAACCACCACGGTGTACATGGACGTCCCGTAACAATGAGCCATGCGAATCATGGTTAGCATACTTTACTGCCACCCCGTCGGGTATTAGATGTGCATAATTGACTACTAAATATATAGTCAACAGTATAATACGCGTTATTCCTTACGAAGAATAGTTATGCAATAACGATACTATATATTTTTTAACGTTGCTAGTTTACTACAGTTTCGTGGCCTGCATTAGCATGGACAGCATATCATCTATCCAAGAAAGCTCGAAAATGGGTATTACTTTTCAAGTATCTTTTTAAAAAGCTCCAATGTGTTATAAAAGCCCATAAGCCGGCCCATTCCATGAACATATCACAAGCTTATTCTAGCTGCGAAATTCGCGACGAAGCTCCTTTAAAGAAAATTTCAGCTGACGCAGTACTTTCTTAGGAGGGCTGTCTCTGGCTTGGACATTTTATCAAAACCTAATTGGGTTGTGAAATAAATATTTATAATACCAGAAGTAGATAGAGATTAAAAAGCAATACAGTGATTTGCTTTCGTATTGAATTAGTTACAATGTGCAAAAAACTGTTGTAAATCATTTAAATATCAGTACTGTTTATGAATTGTTCCACTGCTGGACACAGGCCTATTCTCACTATGACACGTTTCGATTTTAGTCAAATGCGGATACACTTCTGTTAATCGAGAAAATTATGGGGCACTTTCAGCCTTACAGGTTTCCTCATGACGTTTACCTTAACAATTTAACAAAAAAACGGAAGTGTGCTTGATACCATGTTCTCTGAACTCGGATTATACAAAGTACAACTACAGACTGGTACAACAGTCTGATAGCCTACCCACTATTTACCTACCCTATTTTATTTGGTATAGCAACGTTCGTGCCAAATAATAATAGGGTGTATTTCTAAATATGACCAGTATAAACTTCGACCGCCATATCGTAAGTTGTTGTCAACAGCAGTGCCTGTTCGTCTGGGTGCATAAATGGGCTTTCAGACAAATTAATGACTCGCCCGTATTTATAAATGACTCAAGAGCGGCTAAGCACTAGTGCCAAGCATTTGATAATGTATTTGGTGTAGCAAATTGATTATAGTTGGTTTATATGGATCGTAATTTACTTGAATGTGTTATGTAAGTAAAATATAGGTGCAATCTGTACAGAAATAAGGTTACAAGTTATGTCAAAGTAACAAGTTGTCGCTCGAATAGCAGCGATAGCTGAGTGGAGAGACCGACGGACTGCTACGCAGAGGGTCCGGGTTATAATCCACGGCGCGCACCAATGACTTTTCGGAGTTATGTGCGTCTTAAATTGTTAATTTATCGCTCGCTAAACGGTGAAGGAAAACATCGTGAGGAAACCTGCATCTCTGAGGGTTCTCCATAATGTTCTCGATGAACATGTGAAGTCTGCTGACCCGCACTAGGCCAGCGTGGTAGACTATGGCCTTACCCTTCTCATAGTGAGACGAGGCCCGTGCCCAGCAGTGGAACAGTATATATACAGGGCTGATGATGATGAACAAGTACGCTTTAGCTAAGATAACAAGTAGCTTAACAGAATTATTGATTTCATCGAGATTCCTTCATCATTCACTATCAAACTCCTTTTATTTTTAGATGTAGATTATTTGTAAATAATTAATATCATGTTCTTGTTTTATTTAATGTATTTTTTTAAACTATGTATAAGTACTATGTTTATGCTACAAAAATCTTTCTTCAGCTAATTCTAAAATACATCTACTAGGAGAAAATACCTGAGGCATCCAATTCTGCCTCCATAAATCGTCCACGGTTAGTAACTATTATGCCATATTACTAACGTAAAGTAACTTCTTTCATGTATAAAATTATGGAACCATTAATTTGTCGTTCACAAGCTTGTTATTGGCTTTCAATTAACTAATGGTCAATTTATATTAACTGCTTTTAACGATCGCCGTTTTTATTGTAGCCACGCCGCGTCGCTTAATACTTAATTTTTTTTTTGGTAATCTATATCGAAGTAACACGTGAATGCATTTTGAAATTGCATTTGAAATTCAAATATTTGAATATGTGTATATTCATCTGGTCTGTAATAAGGTCGAGCTTTTATTATTGAAACCAGTTTCTGATAAATTTATTGCCAAACTTACAGAAATGACATAAATCCAGACACAGAATAAATGTCGTACTCGTCACAAGATCTTTGTCAGAATAAATCTAAAATCTCTCTCAGTGCTGTTAATTACTAGACCAGGAAGTTTATTTTTTTGACTTTGACTTAAAAGTGGTCTTCTCATAAAAAGTTATGGTTTCAGAGTTTTTTCTCTCAAGCGCTTACTGGCGCATTTAAAATTTAGTAAAACAAATATGTTTTTGCTTTATGTAGTATGACTTAGTCTGGGTTGATTAACAAGAATAACCACTGGGACAGTCTGTGGCAAGGGCTAGTTCAGGTCAAAGCTGTTCTTTAAAGCCAGAACCCCTAAAACATTACTACCGTGTACTAAGCAACAAATGAAGTCATCAACAAAGCTGTTTACAAAATTACTTCAATATCAATATAAATCAATATTTTTCAGTTCCGCAAACAACTATAACTTACGTTTATTTCGTAACATAAGTAAACACCAATAAGAACTGAGCTGTCGAAAGTAAATGATAACCTAAAATATCGAAGGCACTATCAAACTTTGTGGATGATAAATCGGCCGCTACCTACAACTTATGTCTTTGAACCAGTGATAAAGATACTAGATAGCTGCCTACCTAGAGGTCAAGGTCCCATTCTGCGTCACCAGCTGAAGTTACGACTGTCTTTATTGAGAAGTTCGCCGTATCTTGGCCGTTAGGTTGTAAATGCGGACGTGAGTTGTATCAACTGAGAAGTCAGTTATGGATTGAATTGTTTGGAGAGAAATGTGAATGTTTGCTATGAATATTTTAGGTTCACCACTTTGAGTTTAGAGATTATTCAGTTGTGTTATAGTTACAATCTAAGTAGCCTTAATACCTACTGCTTTGGTTGCATTTGGGTTTAGATTAATGTTTAATTACTTTCTTGCAACTGCGGTTTTACTTGCTTGCTCATTTTTGCCTGTATAAAATCGTTTTTTTTTTTAGTTCTTTTTTGCATAATGTAAGTTCAATGCATGCATGAGGAATCTGATGGGGGTGAATGAAGCAAGAGAGATATGTTAGGATTGTTGCAAATGGCGTTCCGTAGTCTCTGCCTACTCCTCCGGGAAACAGGCGTGAGTCTATGTATGTATATCTGTAAGTTCAATAGAAAAAAAATCAATAACAAGACTTCAAATTACATAAACATAAAACGATATAGACGCAGTACATACATTTTAGAACGTGTAGAAGTCGCGAAAGTTAAAAAGTATATCATAAAACCAAATATTTTGTCACTCCACTGGGCCAATAAAGTAGGGAGTAAATACAAACTAAATCGTAAGTTCGTGAAATAAGGCATTTTATCTACATGTGTACTCTGTGGATCAATATTTGTGGCAACGATTATCAGATTATCTGATGTATAACTTTTTGACTCAACTGAATAAATATTTAAAGTTAATTTATATTACCTCTTGTCTACCTGTTATGAGACAGGTACCTCCAAATAGCATCATTCGAAGTAACATTGCTTTCAAGCGCCTTTAGACAGATCTCTAAGAATTGAACAAACCGTCGATCCCTAAGGCACAATTATTCCTTTTGTCAACAATTATTTCTTTCTCCGCCAATCAATACAAATAGAAGAAATTCGTTTCGCTAAACTCACAAAAGCCACTCTTGAGGTCCTTTTACACAATAACTTCGGAGAAGCGCGTTGTGTGCCTATTAAAGAAATTGAATAAACCCAAAAAATTCTACCTCCAGGTAAACTTCTGTGCCTTTACAACGTAAACGTGCCTTGTGATCAATTTGAGGGATTTGTTAGAAAAAATCTCTAAGGTCCGACACACTGACTCAGACCGACAGGAGATTTTTTGCGACAAACAAAAACATAACTTAATGACATATGGTTAAGGTTGAAATTTGACTCACCGGGAAACATTTCTCGGAATATTTTAGCGTGGAGTACGCATGACACGTGTTATTGAAGTTTGAATTTTATTACCAAACTTTGAAGTTATGTTTTTCTTTGGCATAATAAGCCGGCAGTGTGTCACTAAGCGCGCCCTAAGGAATTGTTTAAATGATACAGGTAAGAAGCAGGTAGTTGATAGCAACTTATGCGAATGAACAATGGGAATGCCAGAAATTTTGTGCAACAAAAAATTGTTCACGTTTATTGTTTAAAAATGGATTGGTTATGCAAAATAAATTAGGTTTTATAAACGAGATTTTTTTTGCTTACCTCTTCAGCGTTGCAGATACTACTTTCAGTATGTGGAAGCTGGCATGTCACTATTTATAATTAACATGTACACCTATATAAGCTTAACAATCCAGTAGAATGCTGAAAATGTAACAAAAGCATTTTTTACAAATACTGCGTTTTCTAAATAATAATATATAAAAAATAATTTTGTTCAAAGAGGGTTGATGTATGAATAAATACTGAACTGATTTTGATAAAAGTTTGTAATAATAAACTTAAACATAAGACTAGCACAAAGGCCACCTATTGTCGCGAAACCGAAACTCTCGTATTCGTAACTCCATCATCGCCCTAGCGTTATCCCGGTTGCATCCAAGACTTACAGCCTTGGAGCACGAGGTCCGCTTACTGGTCTAACCAGATATGACAGAATATCAACTTTTCCACAGAGCGACTGCCGTCTGACCTCCGTAACCCAAAGGGATAGAGATATTCTATGGTTTAGACCAGTATCAGTTTATTTGAGGGTACTTACTCCCCGTAACGACTGTCAAAAATCTTCATGACAGCCGGGACCGACGGTTTAACGTGCTCTCCGAGGCACGGGGCAAGCGATAATTAACAATTTAATACGCACTTAACTTCGAAAAGTCATCGGTGCGCGCCGTGGATTCGAACCCGATACCCTCTGCATTGCAGTGTGTTGGTATCTCCACTAGGCTATCGCTGTCTCTTATTCGTAACTACTATGACACATTTCAAAATGATCTCAGCAAATAAAGAAAATTATTGAATTTTTTTGAGAATTTTTGAGAGTGCTCGATTAAAATAAAGTGTAAAGCGATAGTATCAATTAATCGCCTACTATGTACCTAAGGTTCAGTTTCAAGAAATTTCGATACATCAATTAATACGTCAACTTGTGAGTGAGCTAAAGAGAAGGGGAGCGTTAAATATTAAAACTGACATCATTATTACAATGACGATCGTTGAACGATGAAACACCAACAACAACCATAGAATGCGTGTAAAAGAAATCATCCTGTAAATCTAGTTGAATGATGCTGTCATAATGGTTTGACAATAATGTTAACTAGAGGATGCGAGCAGCTACGCTTGCACATTTTTTTTAAATTTACCTAAGTCTGCCCGATCACGTGAGAATTTCCGGATCTTCTCGTCTTAGTGCACCCCTAAGGTCCCCAATGAACTTACATGCCAAATTTCAGCTTCCTATGCCTAACAGTTTTGGCTGTAGCTTGTCTGTCAGTAAGTCAGTAACGCAAGGATTTTATATATAAAGATGACGAAAATTTTACTGTTTTAAATTCAATAAATACGCAGTATCAAACAAGTTACAAAAATATCAAAAAAGAAAAATTATTAAAAGCTGCTTTAAATTAAGGGGAAAACCTAGGCGGACGTTCGCTGATCAGATTGGAGACATCCTAAAAAAAGGACAGGTCAGAATTACCCTAAGCAGAAGAGCATGCATGAGAAACTTGATCGGAGTGAATGAAGCAAGAGAGGTATGTCAGGATCGCTTCAAATGGCGTTCCGTAGTCTCTGCCTACCCCTCCGGGAAACAGGCGTGAGTCTACCTATGTATGTATGTATGCTTTAAATTGTATAATATCTCGGATACTAATATGGGACCAAACGATCGGACTACAAATGAATATCCTTCCAAGCAGTAAGAATAATTTCGGAATTTGTTTAATAAATCATGAAGTTCTAAGAAAACAAACAAAAAGTAAGTTTACTTCCTGCTTTTTTGAAGTAGGTAAACAAACATTTTCTTTACTGTTATATGTTTTTCTTAAATAATAATGGAGTACATACGTGTATGTCTTAATACCTCGCAACATATTTATTTCGAGACGAAGTTCAAAATGTTTTAGAGGAAAAATATTAACCACTAAGTAATAAGATTGTGTAAATCCTCCTTAAGACGGATTATATCGTGTTCACTACTATTAAATAAACTAAACTGAGGATTTTATTAAACATCAGTCTTTTCCTTTTTATCTTACTTTATCTGAAACTACGATAAACGTTATTTTGTAAAATAATTCTATTGATGTAAGAATTATAAGACGGCATAACAAAATTGCTAGCGAGTCCAATAAAATATAACACAAAAATATTTCCCGAAATTACAATGTTCAAGCCGGTTACCGAATTAGACAAATCACTCAGAATAATACCATTACGAGTAATAGATTCCATCGAAAAAAAGAAATCATTTATATTTCATTAAAATCCTTAAAAAGATCCCATTATCAGGATACGTCTCGATTCCCCGAGTATCAGCACAAAAGCGTAAAGACAATGTTCTTAAAGGATTAAACCAACTCTATAAGGTTAAGACGATTTCCTCCTGAGTAGAAAAATAAGGCCCTATCATATACGTATGGCGGCATTTCGAGAATTTCCTACACAATACATGTTCGAGTGATTTCGGCTATTTCGGGCATTTTCGTAATGCCAGTGAATCGTTTTAATTGAATTTAAGCTGAGTTTTCGCTCCGTGAATGCTGCCTACTTGTTTGATGTTTATTTTAGATCTTATGTTGTGTTAGATATTAATGAACTTTACTTTGTTGGTGTTTTTGGGGTGACATAATTTGTTTAAGTATTCAACAATTCTGTATGTGGTATTATGTAATGTAGCATTATATTTGCTTATTCTGAAAGGGTTACGCTTGTGTCTACGGCTTTATAAGTATGGTATTTTATCGTGATTATGTTTAATGATCTATATCAAATCGCGAAAATTCGCAAGTCAACTCAGCTTCCTATATAAAAAGTGGCTTCACTTTTTATCGACGTGATTCATATATCTTGTTTTACATGATGTCAGGAATGAAAACTTCTGATTAATTTATTATGATTGCCATTTTTTTTTCATTTACAATGTATAGGGCGTACTGTATCTATATTAGTTTCCTTGATTTAAGGCCCAGGTCAGAATCAGCTTAAGAGACTTTCTGCTGAGTTACATAACATTTTTAGAAAATAATAAAATAATATCCAAATCTACTTCATCATTTTAGCCTAAAGACGTGCTCTACTTAACATAATAGGCCTCTTCAAAAGTTTTTCACACAGACCGATCTTAAGCCGCCCAAATCCAACTACTTCCCGCGAGTCCAGTAAAATTGTGGGTCTGCCATGCTGAGGGATCCATACTGCTCTTGGGCAGTAGGGATCATTCAGCATGACAGGCCGTTGGCAGACCAGATAGTTCAAAGAACCGCTGGGTCTTGAGCTAGCGGTTCTTTGAACTATGTGGTCAGCCAACGGTCAGTTTTGCTTGAATATCTGGAAAGTTATATTCATCATCATCATCATCAGCCCTTTAATCTGTCCCACTGCAGGGCACGGGTCTCTTCTCACTATGAGGAGTTTAAGGCCATAGTCCACCACGCTGGCCAAGTGCGGGTTGGCAGACTTCACATGTCTTTCGAGAACATTATGGATAACTCTCAGACATGCAGGATTCCTCACGATGTTTTCCTTCACCGTTTAGCAAGTGATAATTAACAATTTAAAAAACAAAAGCTAAATTAACGACTTTTATTCTCATTCGAATAATTTCATTTTTGATCACCATCGCATATGCTAGTATAACTCTCCCCGTCACCCTCTGATTGCCCTCAAGCCTAATAAGACCCTTGGTATCTAATCCACAATGCTCTTAAAAACACCAGATAGTGTTCTTTGTTATGCTACATAAATTCTAAATAAAAAATACGTCTAGAACACATCACAAGTAATAAAACATAGGTTGTCGGCAACATTACTGAACATGTTTTATACAAGATGGATTCAAAATTGCGTCAGACACAAGAAAAGTTAATAAAAATGTTCAAAAGCGGGTAACTATTTTTCCTCGTTGCCTACGCAGGATTTAGCTCGAGGGCATCGCAAAACACTGGAATTTACATTTTTATTACCAAAGTTTTATAGCATATACTTTTAAAAGGACACATTATAATAAAACAATTTGTACAGATGTTTGGAACTGTTTTCTCAATGTAGGTCACACTGACAGTTTTTTCGTCTTAATTATAAGGTATTTTAACTAGGACGAAAAAATCGTCACTGTGATCGTTAGGTATAATCATCATTTCATTATTTCCTTGGCTGATATATCATTGCGAAGGCTAAACTACTGAATCTATTAAATTAAATTTGGACTTAGGGCTTTATTATGATGCAGGCGCTACTAGAGAAGGATTTGTAATACTACACCCCTAAGGGTAGATTGAAGATTTTTCTAAAGGAAAAAGTTGGTAACGTTGAGTACTAGTATGGCCTTTCCTAGCATAATCGCTTCTAAATAAAGGTGTAAAGGGTACTTCATTCACTGAGAATGATTTCTGGGGTTTCTAGGATCCTCCCTAGACCTAAAACCTCTTCGACTTCATGTATCATTGCTTTTTCTTCTAAGTGCTGCAGTATTTGAAGTTGGTAGACCTATTCCATAATATTTTTAGTTTCTAGAATTAAAAAATATTTACAAGGGTTGATTTCAAGGTCAGTTTGATTCATTGAGATTTTGTTTTTGCGGACAATAGACAAAAAGCCTAGTACAAAATTACCTTTAAATATCCTACAACAACAGATTTTGCTAAATATAAAAAAAACATCCAATCATAAAATAAATAGGCGTCTACAAATCCTTTGTCCACAAACAAGCTCTAATAATCACCCAGCAATTTTAAGGCGTGTCCTCGAAAGCCGAAAAGACGTAATATTTTATCAAAACAAATTCAACGATAAAAGCTTATGACCGAACGTTCGAGCGTTCGGTTAATGGAACGAGAGCTTAACATTAAGTAAGCACGTACCTCGTTCCTATTATTTTAATGTGGCATTTTGTGTTCGTGACAAAGATCAAAGCAGTGATTCTACACACTCGTCTTTTGAAATTATGTGAGAAATTTTCGTAACGAACATTTTCATTCTCAATATTTTCTGTTTCATTCGTTTTTATCGGCTTAAGGGCAGATTGAACGTTACGAGTTGAAATGAAACTAATTTTATTTCCAGGATATTAAAAATAACGCTATTTGGATTTTTTCCGATAGCGTCATCGCTGATACAATCGAATGAGAAATAAAATAAAAAATACACCTGATTTCATATCTCTCATCTATGCATTGATTTTGGTCTACATATATTGTGGAAAAGTTTACTAAAAATGTGACGTATTTTATTTATTTATAGCCTATTAGTTCTTAAGGTAAGAATATAATTTTATAACGAATCCACCCACGAGAAACATACAGTCAGAATTAACTTTGAAGTAGACGTTATTTTAACATACACTTTCAGTCAGTAGAATTTATTCGTTTCTTTAGCTGCCAGTCCTGACCTATCTCCGATTACCTGTGTGGCAGATAGATTGGTATCGAACATTGTAGAAATGGGAACGCCTACGGGGAATCCTTTTTCATCCCACGGAGTGGATACGAACTTATTTATAGGCTTGATTTAACCGATTACCTAAGTAATGCCCAAAGTACGGTAAATAAGCATAAAATGCTCGATGAAAGATAAATGTACATCAAAGGCAGTTTTCCTTTCTTTGCATTCGATATTTTGATTGTCCTCCAAATCAGGAGTAATTTTATTTGCGTTGGGACATCCATGTAAAACAGTAATTCCTACTTTTCTCAATACTTATATTCATATTTTATTTGTGGTCATTTATGTAACAAGATCGGCTCGTTACATAAAAAAAAATTATGGTTACACAATTCATAATAGTTGACAATAGAGTGTGAAGCGTCAATAGATGAGATGGCTCCTTCTTTTGGATCATCTGGCTTAATTTATGATAGGTATCCATGACCTAAACAATAATTCTGTCATAATATTTTTATCATATTCGTTTATGAGCCGCAACTGAACACTTCAACAAATATTACAGTAGGTATATGTTATTTTAATTATATTTCTTATATGAAATCAAACCGAATCCAATCAATTTTGAAACTAGGTTATAAAGTTTTCATAGTATATCAGAATAAATAATTCTATTTCCAAATTTAGACTCAAATCTGACGTGACTGATACAGAATTTATAGAACGTATCGATTTTCAGACACAGCTAGACATTGAGGTGCCGTAGAATTAATATTAGTTTCACGTTCTATACAAAAACTTACTCAATTTATTTCCTCAAATATTTGGTCATCCAATATTATATCAATAAAGAATGCATGAATAAAGCAAGAACTATATTTCGGGTGTTGCTGATTCTATCTATCTCTTCGCTAGGGCAAATTCTTTTTGTCTACAGATATTTGTGTCGTGTTCAAATATTCAGTGAGATTTATTGTTTCTTCAGCTTTCTCTTGAGACAAGGATATATTCATATTATCATATCATAGGTTTTGGTAAAATATTTTGTGTTAATATTGTGAGCCTCAACTCTCAAATAGATTTTCTTGGAATGTTTGTTTCTCGTCTAGGTATTTGCTTATGTGAGCATATCAATGTATGACTATAGTTGACACACTTATAAAACTAGGTTGATGGTTGACTGGCACCTTGCATCTGACTTTCATAGCCATTGACTCCAAAGATATTGAGTGAAACTAAATGTAGACCTGAATGTAACATATCAAAGCAGGCTCAAATCAAATAGACAACATTGACAGCTAGACAGTTTATATTTAGAGAATATTGGGTCACTCTGTACTTGATAGGATTGACTGGAGTTTAACTTGGCTTTATAGATTTACGGTATTATTTCATTTATCATAGGTTCTTGGATATGTTTGTGTTTATTTTTGAATTGAGTGGCGTTATTTCAGTTAAGATCCATGACTAACTTGGATCCTGGCGTCGGATTTATTGTATTCGTAATAAAATTAGGAGATAATCCAACGGCCCGTCTACATACGAGTTGACAAACTTCATGTCAACGCAATCAAGCAAAAATAATATTTAACTCATGCTAAAATCACATTCTTGGTTGCCAAAGACAACTTCACAATGTTAACAATGAATGTTCCTGAAATAGAACAAAAACGCGAAGACGAAACAAATACCCTAAATATATTTTGTGACCCGATGAAGTTTACACAAACCATTATTAGTGTGTAAGTGGATTATTATTCCGGTCCTCTGTCAATATTTCCAAACATAAATAAAATAATAAACAGACTTTATTAAAAAAGGGAAGATGACGTTGTTCTTGCGACTCTCTAAATAAAAGTAAAACAAACAAATATAAGGGTCGAAACGAACCGTTGGACTTTTAACAGTATCTTTTTACAACTTCCTTCACTCCAAATAGGTATTGCGCGCGATTCCAGCTGAATTAAATTTAAAAAAGTCTCGATGGCGGCTCTGGCGGTGCCGAGGAAACCGTAATGATTTTTTAGAATTCGATTTCTTTTGAATTGGAGGTGGGAAATGTATTGTGTCGTTATTTTCAAAGTTTTAGTTTTGATACAGGATTGTATTTGCTTTTTATATCTTCTCTCTTTTTACATATAACACAAGTAATTATTATAGTTATTGAATACAAAGTTGTTTATCTATATATACGTATGTAGTAGATTTACACCGGATGTTTGGCAGAATAAACAGAAACGACGAATTTGGTCCCTCTATAATGATTATAATAATATATGTATTTCATATTATTTGCTTTACCATATTTTTCTCATTAGAAAACTATTCTTATAAACAATAATATATCCGTAACGGCTCTTAATCACGTAGCTATCTACGCATCAACATTAAATAACCTTCTATTTTTTAGGTAATATATCGAGTAACGACAATGTAAACATGTTTTTACAGGATACGTGGTATTTTTTATCCTTGGTAGTTGTTTTGCCTATTCATATGTCAGAAGGTGTGATTTCATCAAAAAACCGCTTATCACACTGACCGCAGTATATAGCGAATTAGGTATTACTCTACTTTTCCCCGGTTTTCCAAGCTTTGTATGTAGAAGTAAACTATGGTGAAGTAAAAGAATGATATAAATACCACGTCAGATTTTAAATGCTAAGTACAGAAAAATACGGCTTTAAAAATTTTATAGTGCTTAGAAACCCTTCAGACCCTCGTTACTTAGTGCTTCAAAAATTAAGCCTTACGATGGAGGTTGTATTGAGAAATACCGCTTTCTGAATCAAGGACTATTCTCAACTGCCTAAAAATAATACTATATTGACTCATAATTATAATACAATATAGGAAAATGTAAAAACAAAAATATCTACTGTATACGTATAAAACCACTGTTAGAAAGTTTTATCAAACTGGAGAACATTTTCTTGCAAGACGAGAGTTCGCGAGCTCTCAAGACAAAGACGTTTCTTCAAAGCAGCTTTAAAAAGTAAAAGGCAAACATGATTCGCGAATTTTCGCACGATATTACACTTTTTACAATAACAAAGGACTTAACTGCTGAACTTTACCATCCCGATCCTTCAATCCCCTTAATTAAAGCGAAGCAAACGCGTCAAGGGATGCCCTTAAAATTTCAATCCCTAATAAACATTTGGCAGAAACAAAAAGTCTGCACACAACACATTTTGTCTCTCTCACGCTGATTACAAACCTCATTCGTGTGAAAAAGAAAGCACGTTTTTAATTAAACACGCTGATGAGCTAGTTTTGTGATGTGTAATTTTCTTTTGACGACAATGCTTTTGTTGTTTTTTTGTTAATTTATCTCGAGAAAATGGCTGTGATAAAAAATCACTCAGAACTGATATTGCATTTTTAATTAATTATTTGGAAGTCAGATACTAAACATCTCTCTAGGGTTTTATATTCTTGTCTTGTTTTAATATGTCTCTTCGTTTGCTCTTTTATTTACGCTCGTTACGAAACGAACATGAAATTCGCATAAAACCTTTTCTTTCAAAGCTCTGAAGAACTAAGCCAATGACAATATTTCTAGACTATTCTAGAAATATTGTCAGTTATGTTCCCAAATAAATAAATGTTTCAACGACACGTTATCTGAAGTAAATATTATACCAACTACCGGCCAGCCTGTCAAGTCCTTTACCACACCTATGAAAGGTGAAAATTGTATCTACTTAAAATGAAACAACTATTGTCAAACATATTCTAGCCCTGGAAATTGCGAAAGAAGTTTTTTAATACACTTTTCTCCCGTCAGGGTGGGCAGAGACAAAATAACTCCACTTGCTTCTATCCCTACAAACCTCTACATTAACTACTTTTATCATACATGCTAGCCGGATCCGCATGCTTCGGACTTTTCCTTTAGTTTTCAATAATACAACAAATAACGTATAAGAACGATGGCTATAAGAAAATATTATATTTTATACAAATATTCGTCCAGCATATAATAATAATTGTCCTAAATCGTTAGCAAATTTGTCGTTGACCAACGGATATGCACGTACATATTGGATGTGACAAGGTTATTCAGACCGCTCAAATTATCCATCGATTTTCAATTGATTGATAATGATAGGCTTGTGTTTTCGGACATGATGTGAAAGGGGGTCTAAATTATATGTACTTTGCACCAAATACATACTATTCAAGTATAAATAATACATACATAAATAAAATTATAGGTAGGTACTTATATTACAACTCAATTTCACGAATTATATATTAAAGTCCACGCTAAAGAAAACAGCTAAGCTTTCAATCATGAACATTTCTAAACTCTGTAATTGCTAAAAATATCTAATGGAAAAATCCAATAACTTAAGGCGATTTATTAAATTGAACCGAGCGCTTCATTATGAGATACGAATATAAACGTAAACTGATGCCAGTCGACCGACAGTTATTTTCCGAGTTCATTGAACTTTCATTATAAGTATAAAGTAAATGTAATTTTTCATTCGAGAGCATACTCAACGATACATATCCTAAACAAACATGCTTTAAAACGTGACAGCTCATGCGATGACGAATACTATTCCCCCCTTGCCATCAGACAGCATATTATCAAAGTAATTACAGTAAAAAATGATAACAAAAAGCTGAATTCACGGAGGGTGCACGGGGCATAAATGACTCAAAGTCACGTGACACGTTACGGTACGTTCATTACACGCCTCCCCACAAATTAGGCTGAGTGCAAGCGATACATTCGATACCCACTCCAACAAGTCAATGGGCGAATGAATTACGATCCGTTTTCATAATAAAGTACCCAAAATGTGCTCGCTCATTTTCCCACAGCCTAAAAGTACCTGAGTGATTATGTAAATATAAAACCGTTACCAACTGACGGCTCTATCTTTTGTCCTAATTTTAAATAAGGCCAGACATAGTCACTTCATTTGTCTAGACTTAAATTGGCATTACATTTAGGCTGTAATTTTGCTGGAAAATTTACTTCAATAACTTGTAATTGGTTAGAGGCCTATGTAAAATACTTAAGTATATATAAACGGTACCGAAGTATAACCTTTTCACAGATAAAATATTTATAGAGATCGGACATTTTTTCTTCTAACATTAATCCAGGCGGGCTTATGCAAGAGCGCTTTCAAAGCAACCCTTTAATTTATTTTTTGTTTGTTTCAGGTTAGTGAAAAGGCAAGGGAGACATGGAGACCGTCGTCCAATATTTACTCCTGGCTTTGGCTCTGACTTCAGTGCAAATATCCTACACTGAAAGCCGTCTAAATGAAAAACGCAGAGATAAAACTGAAAGAAGGTACCACGGAACGCAAGTAAAAGATAATATATGCGAGATAACCAACAGAGAATCCAAAGTACATTGCTATTGCGAAAATACCGAAGTAAAAACAGCCACCAGGGCTGACTGTTGGGTTTTCAACGGCGGTATCGATGAGAGCGATCCAATATGGTCCAGTTTCAACTCGCAACCTTACTTAGAACGACTTACGTTCAACGTGAGATCCGACGGAGCTCTCAAGTTTATTCCTTTCCACGTGATCCATCGTATGAAACGGCTACAAAAACTGTACATCCACTACGCTACACTCAACAAAATCGAGAAGCGAACGTTTTCGAACATAACCACACTGAAAGAAATAACGCTGATGAACAACAAAATAACCGAATTGGACTTCTCATCGTTCACGAATCTCCCGGCGCTCGTAAACTTAACTATAAAAGAGAATAAAGTAACCGAAGTGCAGAGGGATGTATTCGTCGATTTGCCGAGTCTCAAATATCTGGATTTGTCTTCTAATTCTATCAATCTGGCGCACGACGGTTGTTTTGAACATCTGACCGTACTGAACGATCTGATACTAGAATCTAATTCAATAACGGTTCTGACTAGAGACACATTCAGAGGCTTAGCTAATCTGACACGATTGGATCTTCGGTCCAACAAGTTGTCAATGTTGGGCGATTTAACTTTCACGGAACTCTGGAATCTAAATGAGCTGCTTTTGGACAATAACGAATTGAAATTTGTGTCTGAAAGGGCTTTCGATGGTCTTGCTCTGCTACAGAAATTATCTATGACAGGGAATAAATTAAAATCCATTAATGAGGGGCTATTAGAAGGTGTGCGTGGACTTGAGTTATTGGATCTGAGAAACAATGACATAGAACATTTTACTTACGAGACAGTCAAGCCGATATTGGAAAATTTGAAAATGAAGACCTCTGTTTTATATTTGAGTGGTGAGCTTAATTTAAATTGATTCTAATCTCAATATTGCGATTGTTTTGTAATAAGTACAATCTAAACTTTGCTCGCTCAATCTTACTTGGGACCCATAACACGTTTGCCTGTCAATAATTGTCCCTTTAGTATTTATACACCATGCTTATTGAATTACAAACCGGTCCCCTTTGCAATTATATTTAATAACGTTAAACACCATTATTTATGTTATAACGGGAAATTCATATTCAGTTTCATCACTGTCAGAGTTATTCAAAACGATGACATTATTTTGCTATTACAATGATATTACGCGTTCATTTTTGTTGGCAACATGTTATTTCGGAATAAATAGCACTGCGTTTGTAACTGCTGGGAAGTTAAATAAGTATATTTTGTCCAAACAATGGGGCTTTCCCTCCTGTGTTTAATCCCCTAGTAAACGCCCTTCACATTAAGGACAATTAATGAATGTAACAGCTCCCTTTATCGAATCAGCCATGGTAATAAACTCGATTTTTGTACAATGCAGTACTTTAATTAAATGCAAACATGTCCAAAGTTTCACATATTAATTCAATAGGCACGTGTGTTTACATAATTAAGTTTATTTTCACACATTTTGTTTATGTTTATTAGTAACTTCACCTCGTAAATTTCTGCCACCCTCATTATTATTCTATTATTTATCATCAAAGGCGTTTTCTTTTTTGATAGCCTACAGAATGGGTTGATATGAAAAATTAAAATTCACCTTATTTAACTTAGAAATGGGACACAAAAGCTGACCAATAAAAAACCACAGCGAAATAAAATATCATTTATGAAACAGAAATTATAAAAATTGCTACATCAGCCTTATTATTACATACATTGGGTGTTACGTTAATTACGTACTCGTATATTGGTTATTTTAGAAATAGACGTCGGTCTCCCTCAAGGGAACTTATTATGTCGTAATTACTACGTTTATTCGAGCGTATTAGTGATCGCAATGTGACTCGAATAAGTACACAGCTATCGTCTCTAAGGACAAAATATATCCTCAAAACATTCACTGGAATATAGAAGTTGTTACAAATTGTGTGATACAGAATTCGGGTGACTGCACGATTGGAGTAGTAGTTAAAGTTGTTGTGTTGTGAGTTCGATCCTTACACGAGACAACAATTTGTATGATTCATAAATTGTTTTTTCGTGTCTGGGTATTCATTGTTTCCGTTAGTTGTATGTTAGTAAAGTACCCCGCGATGCGACGTAGGATTTAGTACTAGGGCAGGTGCTGTCTTAAAAAAAATATATGTACTTAAATGGAGTCAATGAATTTTTAAAGTGATCGTAAGATTATCGCCAGTTGTTTTAACGTAAAGATTTCATTGTTGTTAGCCCTTCCCGACCTTTATTCACTCGCGCAGAAATTTAGAAGTCCAACTTATTGGGGCATAAAATTTCAATCCCATGATATTATGTGATTATAACTTTCCAGCCCTGAGTATATTTCCTTAAGTAGAAAATGTATTTTTTGCTAAAACACTCTCAAAGTTTGAGGCAACATTTGAATAATTCATTCCTTTGCTTTGTGTTATGTAACCGTGACAACGTGGCATGATATTTATGACTATCATAATAAAGACAATATTATATTACTTAAAGATATCTTCACTATATTACGGAATAACTGATAACGAAATTTTCTTCTTTTTCAGGTAATAAACTGAGTTGTGACTGTCGTCTGTCCTGGATCCAAGTTTTGAGAAATGAGACTAAGAGTGAACCTCTGAGGCTAGCTTTGGACGATGTAACTTGCAGCCTTAACACAGGTGGCGGAGTGGAAAATACGCCAGTAGAAACCAAACAGACGTACAATGATGCAAAACCGTCTAAATCAGAACAGCTATATGAGATAGAAACAAACGGTGAAGTACTACAACAAGATGCAAACGATGAAGAATTGTATGAAGACACAAATCAATATAAGGTTGAACCAACTGTGCAACCTGTGGTAACAAATCAATTAATGGTCGTGAGTATGCCCATCGAGACACTGCCTTGTCCACGCGAGCTAAGGAATGGAGAAGACTCACTAATGCTTTCATCGAAAGACGAAAGTTACTGGCAATCCGGCAACAGTGTACGGTACTTGTCAAGTTTGCCGCTAGTGATCGTGTTGACATTAATAAGTGTATTGTAAATGTGAAGTTTTATATAGTTACCTAATAGTGTGATGCTACTTTGTATGTGTCTTTATTAGTGCTGATTAAAATGAAAGTATTGTGGACATTATAATAAATTTTATGAAATTTTGTTTTAGAGTTGGTAATAACAAAATTATTTCAATAAGTAAATCTATCCTCTGCATTTCATTCGCCGTATTTCAATTCTGTTAGAATTCTCAAAATATTTTCATGATATTCAGCACTAAAGGCTACTAATTTTATCGTTCTGCTATTATGCTTGATTTCTAGATTCTAAGAGAAAAGACTGGTTTAGATATTTAATAAATTATTTCTTAGTAAGCGTAATTTAAAGCCAGTATCATATTCTATCCCAAGATTGCCCACTGAGAATTGAATAAATACATCTAAATATCAGTTACATTTAATCTTATAACATGTTGGAAAACTTCCAACTTGTTGAAATCGTAAAAAGAGGTTAAAAAACAAGTTCTGCCAATTTGGCAGATCATAAATGTCCAATTCAGAACTAAAAACGATTATCTAGAAAACTATTTTTATATACATGAATAAAAATGTTAAGCAGGATTAAGCTTGGGCTTGTAGAGAGAAATTTATGGAAACTCTGGAAGATAGATACTTATTTAAAACGCATATTGAAAAATATATTATTTATGCAATAATGTGAATTCTTGGACTTAGAACTTTATGGAAAATGTCCTTCAGCCGTACAAGAAAATTACTTGCCAAGTTTTTATAGATGAATTGTAAAATATCTTGAGTCGCTACTAAGCTGCGTCCTTGGGTACAAAGTTATTAAGAAAATAGTGTTGACCCCTGTTTGCTTTTCATTGAATAGATTGTTAATAATTAAATAGAATATGACTTATTTTGTGTAAACGTACATTATGATTATAATAATTTGATTATACTACACAGGCAGCACATTATCTACATTTGACGACCGGTTGGCGCAACGGGAGTGTAAGCGACTATTAAGTCGAAGGTCGCAGGTTCGATTCCCGCTCAAGTCGAACTTTTGTGTGCATGAACGTGGATGTTTGTCTTGGTCTGGGTGTTTCTATGTGTAAGTGTTTACAAAAAAAGCCAAATTATGTATGACTGTATATCCATTATCTAATACCCATAGTACAAGCTCTGCTTAGTTTTGGGACTTGGTGGTGATGTGTGTAAGTGGTGGAATATTATTATTATTTAAAATATCTGTCTCTGAAGAACATTCACTTACCTGAATATCAGATGTTGTAATCATAATGTATGCCTGCCCTTAGATGCATGTACCGAATTTTTGTGACTTAGTTCTAACTGTCAAAGAAGTTTGTATTATAGTAATTTTAAGTTTTGTAAATATTAAAAATAAATTTGGCTATTGTAATTAGAAGATAACACAATATTAATAAAAAATTGGAGAGTACTAAAATTTTTTTTAACTTCTACTTATACTCAGTTCGGTCATTTCGTAAAGCTTCTTGAATAAAAGTTTTAAATACCAAACTAATTTTGAAGTGCTTCCGTGGTTGAGTGGATAGCGTATGCGTCGGCTCATCATGAGGTCCCGGGTTTGATTCCCGGGCCGGGCAAAAGTATTATTAGGTTTTTCAAAATTCTCTTTTTTTTATATAGTATAAGGCGGCAAACGAGCAGACGGATTGCTTGATGGTAAGCAATTACCGCCGCCCATGGACACAAGCAACACCACAGGAGTCACAAGTGTGTTGCCGCCCCTTGAGGTTGGGAAAAGGGATAGGATAAGGAGTAGGATGAGGGAGAAGGAATAGGGGATAGGGCCGCCGGCACTCTCTGGCGAAGTGCCCGTTAACGGCAATAGGCTCGCTCCCTATAACGTGGGAATAAATAACTCATAAGATGAACTCTTGTGGGTGTAATATTATACCTCTGCCTCTACCTTCGGGAATACAGGCGTGAGTATATATACAACAATAACGTTTCATAAAGTTAACAATTTTCAGTATTAATTATTTCATTTTGAGTTTACAAAATTTCTAATATTGACATCTTTAGGTGCTTCTCGTCCAGACAAAGAGTACAAAATAACGATAATAATCCCTAAAGAGCGCCTGAAGCCATTCCTTCAAAATTGTTTTCTAAATATAGATCCACCCTGTTGCTTGAGACAATTTAGCTTTCACTTGGACATTTTTTGTCTAGCTATGAACGTTCAATTCCCTAAGAAAACTTACAATTGCAAATTGCTTATATTTCAATTGCAAGGGTTGTTGGTGATCGAAAGAGCAATGGAAACAAAACTGAAGAGTTTGTTTGTTTATTGGTTGAACGCGCTATTCTCAGGAACTACAGGCCAGATTAAAAAAAATATTAAATTAAATAAATATTGCAGTATTAGATAGGTTAGATAATATCACGCTATGAGCTACGGGAGCGGAGCAGTAGCCCTAAATAACGAGTGTAATCGCGGGCTCATCTAGTATTGATAATAAAGACAAGTAGAGCTGCATTACACTACACAACATTTCCTCTATCACAGGTTAAGTAACCGAGATCACTTTTGAATTCAATGCCTATTCGAAATAATATACTTAAATGTCATTGCTAAGCAAGAAGCAATCAAGATAAATGCTATTTGAATAGATATATCTCCTCGCGAAGTATTTTTTAGAGCCTCTTATTGAAACAATACTCCTCTAACCGTGCCAGGTCATTCCGTAGTGCCGCTCTGTCGGGGTCTGATGATATACTGGCATATATTTGTATATCATCTGCAAAAGATAATACATTCGATGAGTGCACCGCATTCTCTGATAAACACTGAACCTCCTTTTCTTATGGATGTTTCTTTTTTAGACTCAGGCCTGTATCCCCGAAGGGTAAGTACAGGTGTAATTTACATCCACAGTTAGCCATGAATTTTTAGGCCCTACATAATAGGTGGCGAGCCTATTGCCGTTACCAGGCACATCACCAGTCTCCGTGCTGCTCCTGTAAGTTCGGAAAAATCTAGTAACACTTTTGCCCGACCCAGGAATCGAACCCGGGACCTCCGATCAGCAGTCGCATATACTATCCACTGGACCACGGAGGTAGTCACGATCACGTCAGGATGTATGTAATGAGTAAGTACAAAAAGGTAAATCGTCATAAAGCAAATGCAATTCGTAAAAGTACGTACTTTTTTAAACAAAATCTTAATATATAAAATCCTTGCGTTACTGACTGACTGACAGACACGCTACAGCCGAAACTATTGGGCGCAGGAAGTTGAAATTTGGCATGTATGTTCCTTGGGGACCGTAGGGGTGCACTAAGAAGGAATTTCCCGAAATTCCCACGGGATCGGCCAAAACGGGTAAATTTAAAAAAAATGCAGGCGTAGCTGCTGGCATTCTCAAGTAATATATAATATTATGCTGCTACTACTGCTGACTACTTTTTGATGTACCATTGAACCATTTATCAAGCTTTAAAAACAAGGTATGACAGTTGATTGTAAAAATGTTATGATGATGTTAAACTAACAAACGTAGTCGTTATAAAGGTGATCATCATTGAAATGAAATAGATAAATCGTATTAGATTTATAATTAGGCAGCGATAGCCTAGTGGAGATACCAACAGACTGCAATGCAGAGGGTATCGGGTTTGAATCCACGGCGCGCATCAATGACTTTTCAGAGTTATGTGTGTATTGAATTGTTAATTATCGCTTGTCCCGTGCCTCGGAGAGCACGTTAAGCCGTCGGTCCCGGCTGTCATGAAGATCTTTGACAGTCGTTACAGGGTGTTAGTACCTTTTAAAATAAACTGACACTAGTCTTAACCATGGAATATCGCTATCCCTTCGGGTTACGGAGGGCAGACAGGCAGTCGCTCTGTGGAAAAGCTAATATTCAGCCAAATCAGGTTAGACTAGTAAGCAGACCCGAGATTGAAACTGGAATAACGCTAAGAGTATGATGATGATGATTAGATTTATAATTATTATTTGCTTCTATGAATTATACAAATATTTCCTTATAATTTGTATTGAACTAAAAATAAAGTGCGATATTGCTTAGCCAGATTCAGCATTTGACAACTCAATGGTTATAGCCGGTTAAGCAATATCTTCAGGATATAATATTTAACAAAACAGACATTTAACTAGCACATAGATTAGATTTGCGATATAGTTTATTTTAATTATTTATTAAGATTTATCCGTGTGGTGACGGATTAAGAATACGAAATGTCACCACCCCATATCATCCCATGGGTGTCGTAAGAGCCGACAAAGGGAGCATATTATGCAGAGAACAGCACTGTAAGGGAAGGAAAACTTGATACAAACCCTATACCAACCCGTTTGGCCAGCGTGGTATAGTAGGCCAGTTCCTCCTTTCAAAGGAGAGGCCTAGTCCAGCAGTGGACTGTTAAAGGCTGATTATGATGATGATTAAGAAACAGTCTCCGTGGTCCAGTGAACAGCGTATGCGACTGCTGATCGGAGGGCCCGGGTTCGATTCCCGGGTCGGGCAAAAGTGTTACTGGGTTTTTCGAATTCTCAGTAGCAGCACGGAGTCTGGTAATGTGCCCGGTACGGCAATAGGCTCGCCCCCTATTAGGTACGTGGGACCTAAAAATTCATGGCGAAATGTGGGTGTAATATTACACCTCTGCCTACCCCTTCGGGGATACAGGCGTGTCTATAAAAAAAATTAAGAAACAGCGAGTATAACAATATATAATGAGATTCATGAGTATACAGGGTGTAAAAAGACCCTTAACGAAAACTGAAATCCCATGTTGTACCAATCACTATGAACATTTTTTGCTTCGGCACCATACCTGGGAAATTACTGGTTCAGGAGATATTAAGGCTCATAGTTGGTATGGAATTTTTCTAATTAGTTACAAAATCGATGCATTTACCTCGCCAATATGTTCTTTAGATGCCCTATAACCCCATGGATAAGTAGGTATTTCGAGAATTGCACGCGCGCGCTTTTAATTGCGGTTTAAAAAATGTGAAACCTCAAAAAATAATCGTTTCCCAGGTATTCTTTTTGGTTAGTATGACTTGGCATGATGTCCACAACGAGTAGACTTCGGCTTGGTGATGGGTCTTGTGACACCCTGTATATGAAACAAAGCAACTCACAGACAATCATCTGATCCCAAGGTAAATAGTGCTAGTGCTATGTCAACCAGATAACTTATAAAGCATAAGTATACTACACCCAGTCATAGAATAAAGTCATCGCATCACTCAAAGATTTGTCTTGAGCGGGAATCGGACCTAAACCTCCAGCTTCACAGTCAGTTCCACTAACCACAATACATAACTTGACGTCTTTATCCTCAAAGGGGTAGGCAGTGGTGTATTACGCAATCTCACTTCGCCAGTCATGCTTTGGTCCTAATGTAACAGAAGGCGAGCCTTTAACATTTTTAATATAGACATAACTTCGAAAATTCGGGGTTGCGCCCGGGGTAACTGGGGATCGAACCCGAGACCATCATATCGGCAGTCCGTTACATCCACCACTACGCTATCAACGCGTTTCCACTAGACCAAAAATACATATGTTCGAAGTGCGAAAGGTATCGCAATCTTTTCGCCGTTTTGTATTTTTGCCTTAAGGGTCAGCCTCTCCTTCATAAGACTAAAATATTAAAACGCAGACTAGGTGATGATAACAATGATTGAAACAAAAGCTTATTAACAAATGAAGGAATTAAGGTTAACTAACCAAGACCCTTGATAACCGTGCTAAAATAGGGATGTCGTGATCATGATAGGTTATAAAAGTGATATTAGGCGAAGAAAAAAAGCTATAGGTACTACAATCATAACAAGTGGAAAATCACACACTCTTTCTTCTATATATATATCAGTTAGGATACAGTTGTAGTGTATTTATCATCATCAGCCCTGTGTATAAACTGTGCCACTGCTGGGCACGGGCCTCTTCTCACTATGAGAAAGGTAAAGCCATAGTCCACCACGCTGGCCTAGTGCGGGTTGGCAGACTTCACATGTCTTTCAAGAACATCATGGAGAACTCTCAAACATGCAGGTTTCCTCACGATGTTTTTCCTCACTGTTTAGCAAGTGCTAATTAACAATTTAATACGCAGATAACTTCAAAAAGTGTAGCAGTCTGTCGGTCTCTGCACTAGGCTATCGCTGCCATTAGCCATTAGTGTATTTTTCAACTGTGGATAAAATCTTGTTCGGCACGCCATACATAACAACTGATTGTTTTATGAAGAAGATTCAATGCCGGTCTTTTGGCTGAATTACATATAAAATAATATAACATATTATTTGTGTTTTCATTTGCGTAAGCAACTTAGATAAGTTGCGTATGAAAGTGAAAACACACATCTATACATATTATAAGGTAAAGTTTATTTATTTATTTTATTTTATTTTCTTTATTTGGATCACCAACAATTGTTTACACAAAAATAACTTTTACAACAACAATAGTAGTAACAGTGCGAGTGTAACAATCACTTACAGGTGATCACCGCATGAGTAAAGTATAAGTGTTAATAAAGCTAACCTAAGCATGCAGTTGTTACACGCTGATATTATAGACGTTCATTGAGACTATACAAACATAGACTTGCGAAATATATATATGGCAATATAATCAAACAGAAATACAAGCTATAATAGAACGACAATAAATAACAATGTGAAGCAATGAACCTACGAACAACAACATTAGACAACTACAGTACAAGCCATTTTACAAGAAGGCCATGATCTTCGATTTGAGTGTCGCGATTGAATCATGGTGTATATCAATTTTCTTCCTTAAACTCTAAAACTACCAAACGGATTTTGGTAAGGTTTCCACCAATAGTATGTGGGATGATAGGTGATTTCTGTGAAAAATTTAGACGAATAATTCACACGGGTGGAGCCGCGGTAGAATCTAGATCATAATAAATTTTAAATTCAACCCAATCATAGCCAGAGCTGGTCTTAAAATGATATAATTTATCTACGTAGAGGGTAATAATTCTAGAGTTCTTGTTAAAATACAATTTCACGTTTCAACGCCACTATAGTCTGTGGAGTTATGATTACGCCGTGAATTCAAAAGTTAACGTAAATAATAGAGATCCCACTATTTTATTGGTAGACTGGCAGATAACTTCATCTGATGGCTTTATAATATTAAAATGAAAATGTTTAGAAGATGAAGAGATGATGCTTTACTTTCTGTACTAATAGCATACTTAATATTTAATTAGGTATACCTATGTGTGTTAACTGGTTTAGGCTGTCTTATTATCGGCTAGAAGATATGTTGTAGCTTGTGACTATGTTAATGGACAAAATATATACTTGGAGACTCTTCTTAAGACGTTAATTATTATACGTCGAAATGTCCTAGAGAGTTAGAATCGATATCTATTTTATTTTAAAACTTGATCAGCCCATGGTTACACCCGCGTTATTTAAAGCTACTGCTCCGCTCCCGTGCCTCATAGCATGATTTTAAAACGAATTTTTGAAAACGGTCCAGTAGTTCCTGAGATTAGCGCGTTCAACCAATCAATCTCTTCAGCTTTATATATTAGTATAAAATTTGGAAATTAAACTAGCTGGTTAAGGTTAAACTAAACTTTTGAGTTGCAGTGCGCCACATATGACAGAAAAAATATGCATAGAACAGCAACGGACCATGGTCCATTGTCTGAGATCTCTGTGCAGATCAAATACACGTGTACAAACTTAAAATGGCACATCAAGTTTCCTTCATCGTTATCGTAAAAGACATACGATTAACTTCAACATATCATTTAACAGTGTTATGAAAAAAAAAATAGAACACATTACGATGACACATTGGTAATTACAAATGTAGCAGCTGCGACGACAAACATAAAAATTGCTACATAAAATATTATTATTACATGTAATTAATGTTACTCAAAGTAAAACATTATCTTTGTGATAATTACCTTTGAGTTATATTTTTGTTTCAGCAAGAAAATATTTTATGTGTATTATGATGACCCGGGGTCACTTGCTGGCTAGCTTTATGGAGAAGGAAGGACTCTATATGATGAATTCCTTCTTCAAGAAGCGAGAATGCCGCAAGTGGACCTGGGTAAGTCCAGACGGTGCAACCAAAAATGAGATCGACTTTATCATGTCGACGGAGAGGCAGATATTCAATGATGTCTCCGTGATCAATTCACTTAAAGTGGGGAGCGATCACCGAATGGTAAGAGGCACATTGAATATTTGTACAAGCCTCAAACGGTCGAGGTTGATAAAGTCCGTCCTCGGACCGGCACCGGTTCATATCCAAAACCCCGAGAGCTTTCAGTTCGAACTCAAGAACCGTTTCGAATGCCTGGATGAATGCGTAGATGTGGACGTGTACAGTAACGGGTTCGTGGACGCTGTCCATACAACAGGGGCTAAATTTTTTAAGCCCCAGAAAAGCCAGAGAACCAAAAAGATCTCGGGTCCAACCCTCGAGCTGTTAGAGGAAAGGCGCAAGATGGTTCTGCTATCCTCCGACGACATGCCGAAATATCGGCACCTCAACAGACAGATCTCTAAGTCTCTGACTCGCGATCTCCGCCAATACAACACAAAATGTGTTCGTGAGGCGATCGAGCAGAATGAGGGATCCAAAGTGTTCCAGAGGGATCTGTCTGTTGGGCAGAGTCAGCTGACAAAGCTGAAGACGGATGGCAGAATCGTATCGTCCAAGCCTGAGCTCTTGGAGGAGATCGAAAGGTTCTATGGACAGCTATACACGACAACGCAACAACCCGCAAGCACTCCAGCGTCAGACCCTACACTATACCGAAGATATCCCGGACGTCAGCATGCACAAGATTAGTGTGGCTCTCAAACAGCTTAAAAACAACAAGGCGCCGGGTGACAACGAAATTACGAGCGAGCTTCTGAAGGCCGGCGGTGCACCCGCTAGAGAAGCTCTCCGGAAGCTATTTAATTCCGTCATTCTCGAGGGTAAAACGCCATAAGCGTGGCACAGAGGTGTGGTGGTGCTTTTCTTTAAGAAAGGAGATAAAACCCTCTTGAAGAACTACAGACCCATCACACTTCTGAACCACGTCTACAAGCTGTTTTCGAGGGTCATCACGAATCGTCTCGAGAGCAAGCTAGACGACTTCCAGCCTCCCGAACAAGCCGGTTTCCGTAAAGGCTATAGTACCATAGACCACATACATACGCTGCGGCAGGTTATACAGAAGTCCGAGGAGTATAACCAGCCCCTATGCTTGGCGTTTGTGGACTATGAGAAAGCCTTCGATTCGATCGAAACCTGGGCGGTGCTACAGTCTCTCCAACGGTGCCGGATTGACTACCTATATATCGAAGTGCTGAAGTGTTTGTATGAAAACGCCACTATGTCAGTCCGCCTCCAAGACCAGAGTTCGAAACCTATTCAACTCCAGCGAGGGGTGAGACAGGGGGATGTCATATCCCCGAAACTGTTTACCACTACGCTGGAGGTTGTTTTCAAGCTTCTGGACTGGAATGGACTCGGCATCAACATCAACGGCGAGTACATCACACACCTTCGATTCACAGACGATATCGTAGTCATGGTTGAGACCATGGAAGACCTAGGCACAATGCTCGATGGCCTCTGTAGAGTCTCCCAACAAGTAGGTCTTAAGATGAACATGGACAAGACGAAAATCATGTCGAACGTCCATGTTGTACCTGCTCCTATTCAGGTTGGGAACTCTACGCTCGAAGTTGTCGACAAGTATATCTACCTGGGACAAGTAGTCCAATTAGGTAGGTCCAACTTCGAGAAGGAGGTCAATCGTCGAATCCAAATCGGTTGGGCAGCGTTCGGGAAGCTACCACATATCTTCTCGTCCGATATCCCGCAGTGTCTCAAGACGAAGGTCTTTGACCAGTGTGTGTTGCCAGTGATGATTTACGGATCAGAGACGTGGTCGCTCACTATGGGCCTTATCAGAAGGCTCAAGGTCACTCAGAGGGCGATGGAGAGAGCTATGCTTGGAGTTTCCCTGCGAGATCGAATTAGAAATGAGGAGATCCGCATTAGAACCAAAGTCGCCGACATAGCTCTCCGGATAGCCAAGCTGAAGTGGCAGTGGGCAGGGCACATAGCTCGAAGAACCGATGGCCGTTGGGGCAGAAAATTTCTGGAGTGGCGGCCACGTACCGGACGACGCAGCAGAGGTAGGCCCCCGCAAGGTGGACTGACGATCTTGTCAAGGTCGTGGGAGGAGGTTGGATGCGGGCGGCTCAAGACCGGTCTGTGTGGAGAACCTTGGGGAAGGCCTATGTCCAGCAGTGGACGTCGTTTGGCTGATATGATGATGATGATGATTATGATGACAACCGGTTGGCGCCGCGGGAGTGCAAGCGACTGCTACGCCGAAGGTCGCGAGTTCGGTTCCCCACAAGTCAAACATTTGTGTGCATGAACATGAATATTTGTCTTGGTCTGGGTGTTTCTATGTATAGTATGTATTTATTTGCAATAAAAAGTATATATGTATGTCTATCCGTTGTTTAGTACCCATAGTACAAGCTTCTGCTTAGTTTGGGGCTAGATGGTGTTGTGGGAATGTGGTGGAATATTATTATATGTTACGCTTTGAGCGCAGCGTTCATAGCGTGACTTCATTTCCCTTGTGGGAACAGATCGTCAAAGTAAAGCAATGCTTGTCTTGGCGATTTGGATGTGCTGTAAATGCGACGTGTTTGACTGCGTGTTTGGGTATCTGTCTGTGGCACGGTAGCTACTAAACGAATGGACAAAATAATATGATACCGGTTTTCTGGTTTGAAAAGAACAAAATGCAATTTAGGACCTTATACACAATAACACATTTCAAACTGACACACTGCATCGAGTGTCGTGAGTTCCATTCCTACACGAGACAACACTTTGTGTGATCTAATGATTGTTGTTTCGAGTCTGGGTGTTCATTGTGTCCGTTGATTGTATGTTTTTAAAGTCCCCCGTGACACAGGATTTATTCCTAGTGCGGAGTAGTCTTAAAAAAAAAGTAATTTATATCAAAATCAACATAATACCCTTCAGTCTGCTGAAATAGCAAGGTTTATTGTTGCATCCCCACCACGAATGTTTTCGCTGGTCAACATTTAAAAGCACGTACTTCTTATAGGTCTTGGTAACATTCAATAACTTTTAATCTAATGATTAAATGTCAACTTTTATTATGGAATGTTCTGTTCTAACATTCTAAAATGTGGTTAAACGAAAAGTAAGTGCTAGTGGATGTTAGTGCACCATTTATTGAATTGTATTGTCGTTAGCAATAGATAGACAAAGGTAAGCAACACTTATAGAGGTCAAGTATTGTTGTGACATTTACAGCAGAGCACTGCCACCGTCCTTCAGAAGGCACGTGCCCTGGTTCTTGTGAAAAACATGAATCGTTACGCCTGGTTGGAGGCCTTCGAGCGGTCTAAAAACTCTGACAAGACTGTTGTCCACACACTCAAATAAAATAAACTTAAACATGCCTTACTAACAGGTGATCTTCAGGCGGTGTATAAAATCCGTCACAGGAATAGGCCATACACACAAGAAGATAAAATAATAAAATCTGCATCAGGCTTTACTCACTGTATAAAACTTGACACTATAAGTCTTCCATACGATCTAGTTTTATAAACACAACTAATTGTCCGTATCGTACTGTAAATTTGTCACTTCCCCAAAAGCTTGGAGAACACTACACTTCGGAAAAGTTCCCGACAAATGAAACGTGCCGACTCTCTCAAACTTCGACAAATCTGATTTCCTGTCGGTCTTTTACAAGTTAGCAGTCCATCAGTGACTTTGTCGAGTTATTTCTTACGGAGGATATATAGGTAGACAATAGATTTAGATTATAGCGTTAATCCAATACTTAAATAATTTTACTGAAGCATATTAAAATTTAATTGCTTAGTAAAAACATTTTATCCATAAGAGAGAACTATAAATTGTCACCATATTTTTATAAACAAGCTCATGGCTCGTATAACTTCATTATAATAACAATAGCAATAATAGGCGATCATTGTACCGATAGTCGTGTTAGTTAATGGTCTCATTGCCAAGAGCCTCGAGCAACATCTCAAGAGGCTCTCGTTAGGCGGCTGGATCAAGTCCTCCATACAGAAGGCAGTATTGTTGGCCACGACGCGCATAGTTCGAAGGTTCCTCTCTCTGGAGCCCTAACCACCGGTAGCTTGATCTCTGTGCCCGGTACCGTTGGGTCTCCGTGGTCTTAGTTTATATGGTAAAATTTTATTTTTAATTTATCAAAGTGATTTAATTATGTAAAATAACACGATGAGAAAATAATGAATAAAGAGGAGTAATAATAGATATTTTGGGTATAACTTATATCTACGTACTAACATATTAAGAAATAAATGAATTCTGTTTTTTTCACATAATGGCCTAACTACATGTTTATTTCATTATTCACACACAACTAAAACTAATTTCCAAAACTTTGTTACGAAATTATATGAAGTTTGAATTCCATTTATGGTTTTGGACTTTGAAGAGACTATAAACTAAGTTTCTCAAATGAAAGCACCTACTAAAACTGTTTAATACAAAATTAAATACTCTTCAAAATTGTCACATAATAATCCAACACCTTAATCTCTAAACTGTAAGTACGAAGATTCCATTTGGATAACCCGATCAAATTCTGTAGGTACATTAAAGTTACAAATTTTGAAAGATAATGTAATATCGATAAACATTTTTGGCATTCAGAACGAGATCATCTTACGGTTGGCTTCTGAAGTTAGATATTAAGAAGGCAATAAGAAAGTTTGAGAGCCTTAATAAAGAAGCTTGAGAACTAGAAACGCAATTAGCACTGCTGGAATAAATTACACAAGTTTTAGGGGCGTAAAAACTTAGGATCGGACTTAGATAGCAGGGGTTACAGTAACAAGACGATTTACGGTTGATATACATAGGCTGTGGTTTATAGATTGTAAAATAAATAGATTGATGTTGCATATTGAATCAGTTCTACGAATGAGTCTACAGCCGTAGCCAATCATCTACGCCGTAGACTAACGTAGCCGTATGTAGATTAAGAATACAAAATGGTTCTACCACATTCCATTCCGTGGGTGTCATAAGAGGCGACTGGAGAAAAGACCTGAAGCAAATAATATGTTTGCGGACAGATGGCAAACTCGACATCAAACTCTATACCACATCTATACACTCTATTCAACCCGTAATAGTACTCCTTCAATGGACGAGTTGTGGCAATTCCAACCGCGAGGCACAGTTAGTTGCTCTCTCTCTCTCTCTCTCTCTATCGTCACGTTTGTCTCTCATTGGGGTAGGCAGAGACTATGGAACGCCAAATGCTGCGGTTCAAACACACCCCTTTCGCTTCCTCGACATTCATTAACCTAGTCATACATGTTGTTACATCAAGCTAGTTGCATACAAAGATAAGATAGTGTGGCAACACTAAAGTGAACAGCTGGTTTGATTTACTCTTAAAATTTTAAGTGTTAATTTAATATAATTATTGCTTTTAAGTTATCCCTAGGCTGATAAATCAATTACTTATATTATAAATATCGTGTAGGAAACATAACTTGTTAATTTAAAGTGTAATTATTGTGTTTTTTCGTACAAATAAAATCGGTGACAGTTAACCGGCGTAAAGTTTGTATTTGAAAGTCATCCAACAAAAGGTAAATTATAATTAAATACTGTAAAGTGATGAGAATCACAGAAATAATTATTCTGTTTTTCGTTAAACATTAAACTGATAGTGCATTTGGATATCGCATCTTGTAGGTAAACTAGGTACTTAACCTCTAAAGTCGTTGACACAACTTCTGACAGGTCATAGTTTCAAAGTTTACTTTTATTATTTCTCTTTTATAGAATCTCACATTTCTTCATTCATCTCTCTATTATCTTTCTTTCTTCGTTAATTTATCTTCTCGTGTTAAATAATCAGCATGATGACCCGCAGTAAAGCCCTTGCTCGCCAGTATGAGTCTAAGCTCCAACTGGCTTTAAATAAATTAAAGGAGTCAAAGGAGTTGTGTGATCGACTGATGAGGGAGAGAGATGAAAGTGAGGATGAATTATTAGTTATAATAAATCAAAACAAAACTTTAAAATTAGAAATGGCTCAGTTGCATAATCAACTCACTGAGACCACCAGTGACCGCGATGGGCTCCGACTCATTGTAGATAGATTTGATGAATGTAGGGCAGAGTATGACCTTGCCTTGGACCGTATCAATCATTTACAACTACAGTTACATGAGGCAAAGAATGAAATTTTATTGAGAGATAATATTCAACATAACATCACCGCCACATTGAATCATAGTCTGTTTGATGAATTAGTGTCCAAGGCTCCAGAGATAGTTCCTGTTGTACATAACATAAATCCCACCATGTGTATAGATCTTACAAGTGACAATGACTCTCTTTCCAACTCTGTCAGGGTAGTTAAGTCCAGCAGAAACAAACTCAAAAAGTATATAAAAATCAATAAATTTATTAAAAAAACTCAAAAACTAGTTAAAAGGCAAAAATTCTTTATTAAAAATGTTAAATTAAATCGTGAAAGACTAAACTTACTTGACAAACTAGATTCATATTCAATGAAGTGCAAAAACAATGCTTTAAATTATAAATTGCATACCGAAAGCTTAGAATTGGAAATAAATAAACTACAAGAAAAATTAAACTGTATGTCTAATAAATATAAAAGTTCAGAGCTACAAATGAAGGAATACATTTTGGCGATGAATGAGCTTGTGGATTCTAATACATGTAACTGTCAACATGCTAAGACTTTGACCACTAATACCCAAGGCAACAATATGGTTTCACCAGCTCCTTCTGTGCCAACTTCTATCTTGCGACAACTGGAAACTAATAGTTCTCCAGTCAAATCAAATGAACATTCACCTATAGTTCACCATGTATACCCTAATTTAAAAAATAAGCTTATAATATTTAGTGATGAATTAGGTAAGGGTTTAGGAGAATTGTTGTCAGACAGCTGTAGGTGCTATTCAGTTGTAAATCACTGTATGCCAGGATTAACATATATAGATATTATTAATAGAATCAAGTATTTTGATTTAACCCAAGATACTACAATATTAATATTAATTGGAAATAGAGGTTGTATGAATAAGCAGGCAATTAAAGAAGTATATGACACCCTCTCATACTTAAATGTGAACCATATTGTAATGTTCACATTGCCCTACTCACACAGTTTGCCACAGGCGGAAAATAATTATAGGCATAAATTAAATACTGTATTACATTCCTTACAATATTATAATGCTAAATTTCAATTAATTGACACTAGTGGTTATGTTAGTAAACATTTTTATTTGACAAAAGGTAACTACTACCTTTCAAGTTTCTATACAAGACAAATAGCTATGTCGGTATCTTATTATTTAGATACTTTAGCCAAAAATCTGGCTAATAGACATATTCATTCAGATAAGCATTCCAACAAGTTGCCTACATTGATTACAACTTGTGATACTAATTTCAACTGAATCAAGAGACAATAGAGACAACCTCTTGCAATGAACTATATGTAGTTACTAGTTTAAACAATAGACTAAGTATGCACACATCTAGTCCTGAGAGAAATATTATTAATGATGAAACTAATATTACAATTGTGCATCAAAATATTCAGGGTTTATTGAGTAAAGAGTTAGAGGTAGAATTATTTATGAATAGCAATAATATTGATATTTTATGTTTAACTGAGCATTGGTTACAAAACCACCAACTCATATTTAATTTTAATAATCACCTGTTAGGTAGCTCATTCTGCAGAGTCAATATGATACATGGTGGCTCCTTAATATTAATTAATAAGGCTATTAAATTTAGAGAAAGAGTGGATATTGTGAGCCTCTCTGTTGAACGAGTTATAGAGTTGTCTTGCATTGAGTTTGAGCAATATATTGTAATAAGTGTGTATAGACCCCCATGTGCTCAATATGATCATTTTGAGAGAATTTTAGAGGATGTTTTATTTAAAAGCTCCAAAACTAATAAAACAGTTGTTGTCTGTGGTGACTTTAACATTAATGTACTAGAAAAATCATGTTCCACCAATAAGTTAATAACACTATTTAAATCGTTTAATTTGTACCATATTTTTATGGAACCTACAAGAATAACTAACTTGAGTGCTACTTGCATTGATAATATTTTTTGTAACCAGATACCAAAGCTAAATAAAATTATTAATGAGCTAAGCTCTGACCACTGTGGGCAGTTGGTAAAGTTTCACAGAAAAAATAACATTAATAAAATAAATATTAAATTTGTTCCAGTCAATGCAAGCCGTCTAAAGCATTTTAAAAGTAGATTGGAGTGTAAATTACCAGAGTTGTCATTTCACAAATATCCTAACCAGTTATATAGTTCACTACATAATTTGATCAATGCTGAATTTAATAAAATATTTACACCCAAGACAGTATCAGTCAGTGACTGCTTCACATTTAGTGAATGGGCAACACCTGGGATTTACAAGAGTAGATTAAAATTATTTCAATTATACAATGAAAGAACCTTTAATAATAGTGAAGTGTTCATAAACTATGTTAGATGTTATTCAAAAATTTTCAAACGAGCATGTTCCACAGCTAAATCAAACTTCTTAAAAAATAAAATAAAAACGTCTAATAATAAAATTAAAACAACTTGGAATATAATTTATAGTGAAACTAGAAGAGTCACAGTACGTAGTCGTGAGTTCCATTTAAAAATAAATGATGTAGATATTAAAACTGATCTGAAGGTGGCAGAGGAGTTCGAACATTTTTTTACTAATATTCCTAAAATAACAACAAAAGCTCTACAGTCATCTCCCGCTGATGCTGAAAATATTATAAAACACTGTGTACCTGAACCTAATTGTGGCGCACCTTTTGAATTCACTTTTGTTAATGAAAGAGATATTATATCCGTTTTTAAAACATTAAATCTTAAAAATACCATGGATCTTTGGGGACTTTCTGTCAAGACCATCTCGTCAGTTATTACTGTTATTGCACCCCACTTAACAGAGGTGTTTAATTGTTGCGTTGCAAATGGTGAATTTCCTGATTTAATGAAGCATAGTAAAGTGATACCGCTATTCAAATCTGGCAGTACTTTAGATCCAACAAACTTTCGGCCTATTTCAGTACTACCTACAATGAGTAAAATATTCGAAAAGTTAATTTTAAAGCAAAGGTTGGCACACTTTAATAAATACAATATTTTGCATAACAAGCAATTTGGTTTCACAAAAGGTCGTTCTACTATCGATGCTGCGGTAGAATTAATAAAAAGCATTTTTGAGGCTTGGGAGGATTCGCATGACGCTTTAGGTATTTTTTGCGACCTATCCAAGGCATTTGACTGTGTTCATCATAAGATCCTGATCGGGAAATTACATCATTACGGAATTGAGGCAAGGCTCTTGATCTTTTGAAATCGTACTTAAGTGATAGAGTCCAGAGAGTAGACGTCAATGGTGAGAGATCACCTGGATCTGCATTAACCATGGGCGTCCCGCAAGGTTCAATTCTGGGTCCTTTTCTATTTCTTATTTACATTAACGACTTACCCTACTTTATAGGCCATAACCATTATGTTGTACTATTTGCTGATGACACTTCTTTAATATTTAAAATTAAAAGGAAATTATTAGATTTTCACGAAGTCAATATTGCACTTGCAAAAGTTGTACGCTGGTTCAACGCAAATAATCTTCTCCTTAACGAGAAAAAAACTAAATGTCTAAAGTTTTCAAACACCTAATGTCGGACACGTTAGGACCAACGTCCAACTGAATAACGCAGAATTGGATCTTGTTGATACAACAGTGTTTTAGGTATTACCATAGATTCAAAACTTCAATGGAGCCCACACATTGAAAAGCTATCGGGCAAGCTCAGTTCAGCAGCATATGCAGTTAAAAAAATAAGACATTTTATTGATGTAGATACGGCTAGGATAGTTTATTTTAGTTACTTCCATAGCATTCTGTCTTACGGAATTCTTCTGTGGGGGACAGCTGCAGACATCAACACCATCTTTATCTTACAGAAAAGAGCCATTCGTGCTATTTACAATCTCGGTCCCAAAGTGTCCCTCAGAGAAAAATTCAAGGAAATAAATATTCTGACTGTAGCATCTCAATATATTTTTGAAAACTTAAAGTATGTTTATAGAAATATTAGTTATTTTAAAAAGAAATCTGACATACATTCTGTGAATACCAGGAACAAACACAATCTTACTGTGCATGCCACTCGTCTTCACAAAATCAGCAATTCGTTCGTGGGGCAAAGTATACGCTTCTACAATAAACTACCTATTGGTATAAGAAATCTACCATATAATACGTTCAAAAGCGTTGTTAAAGCAAAATTATATAGACATGGATACTATACAATTCTAGATTATATGAATGATAAAAACGCATGGGATTGACCAGCTCAATGTATACACTGGACATACTTAAATTATTTATAGATTAATTATTTTGACTCTGGACATTATACATCCAGTACATATTATTATATAGTATTTATTGTTTCTATTATTAAATTTGACATTTCATTACTTTTATATGACCGTATGTTAGTCTTATTATCATATACATAAATTATTTATATATTGATTATTTTGACTCTGGACATTATACATCCAGTACATATTATTATATAGATGACTTTTTTAATTTTTCATGATTAAATTTGACATTTGATTAAGTACTTTTATATGACTGTATGTTAATCTTGCTATCATACTGAATTTGTTTTTATACATGACATCCAAATTTAATATTATTTTTACTGACAATTGTAATTCTCTTTTTTTACCTTGCTGTATTTATGCTATTGAGTCATAATGCCATTATTATGGATGTTTTATTGTTATTATGCTATTATTCATTCATTTGTTAATTTAGATTATGCTATTGACTGTAAAATTATTATTATTGTAATACCATTATAGATCATGATGATATTCCTATAGATAACTTAAAATTGTCAATATGTGAGCACCATGTAGTCGCTTTCTCTTTTTTTCTAATTGACGTGATGATTGTCATGCAGTTCTGGGTCGTCATGCTCACTAAAAAGTCTTGCTTACGGTGGCGTTGTGGGTCGGGTGGTTTGGTTCCCTAAAAAATGGTTGAGCTAAGCTATGGCTGAGTCTCACGTCATACTCGTGAACGGGTGCCGTCTGCCGGGACTGGTCGGCTCTGAACTGCTGCTGCAATTCTATCAAAATATAACTATTTTTTAGTCTCTCACTCGTATAGTCATCTCGCATTGTACTCACATATTTATACTTTATGTTGTATACTTATTATTATTTTTTTTTTAAATAATTATCTGGACTTTAAAAGAGACTATGACCTCTGAGTTTGTTTCGGATGTTTCTTCTCAGGGCAGTCAGTTAGGAAACACCGGCCTCATCTAGCTTAATTTTTAAAAAAGTATGACTTTGTTTAAGTGTTTATTATAATGAACCTATGAACAAATAAATGATTTGAATTTGAATTTGAAACATATTTTCAGTTCGCAGCTATCGTGTCAAACATTTGTACGAAGTTTCTCTGCATACAAAACAAGTCCGTTGTATCACGAGTAATGGATTTTCTATTGTGTCTGTAGCATGAAAGGCGACTAGTCTAATACTACAATTTAGATGATGTACGTATCAACTGTACTGGAGAACTTGGATTTTAGTTTTAACTTGCTGGCACCCGCGGCTTCGCACGCGGATAGTAATCATATTTTATTTTAACTTTCATACTTTGCGCGAACCCTACAACCTCCTCAATCAAGCCGTTTCGTAAAATTCGTTCTTAGTGGACGCCTAAAATAAATAAACACAACAAACGAAATAGCCGAACTGCAGAGGACAGTGGCCGGCCTTCAGTTAGAACTAAATGACCGTGATCAAGAAGCGCTTCAGACAGACTTGGAAATAGGAAATCTTCCAGAGGAGAAAGGCGAGAATGTGTTGCATATGGTCACAGTTCTGGCAACAAAAATCGGTATATCGCTCGAGGAGCGTGATATTGTGTATGCCGAGCGTGTCGGGCCTGTTGAGTCGACTGTACCTGTCGCCGGCGAGGTTCTCAAGAAAGCACGCGCGTACCGCATCGTTGTAGGGCTGGTCCGCCGCCAACTGCGAGATAAATTCCTGCGGGCTGCACGTGTCCGACGCTACTTCAATACAGGTGACATCGGCTTGACCGGACCGGTGCAACGCATTTATTTTAACGAGAGGCTAACAAAAAACAACCGCCTACTATTCCACCGGGTGCGAGAGGCATGCCGTCAAGGTCAGTGGCGATATGCGTGGACAAGGAAAGGACGTATCGATGCACGCCAGAGCGATGGGAAACAAGTATACCCGATAAGCTCGGAATCTGATTTGATTCGTGTTTTTAGGACTGGTATTGTTTGATGAGCTGGCTTATTGTATCTACTGGTTTCTTTACACATACGGCTACTATAATACAACGGATGTAACAGCGTTTACGGTATATTGTTCTATTGTAATCCTTTTTATGTTATACGCACTCGTAATTTTAATTTTAAATTTAACTAAATTCATATTTTTTATGGGCATTTCAGTCATAGACAGTCATAGATTTGATAGAGAGCACCTTGCTTATTATGTACCACATAAAACAAATACTATTGTTGCATTATTTTTTGATATTATATCAAGCTGTATAACTTTTTTATTTCATGTTAGTTTTATATTGTTTTGTGTAGCATTTTGTCTATTAATGTATTTGGATATCTTCAATCGTCGTAATGGTTAAGAATCACCAAAAAATAGGTTTGTTTAATGCAGGTCCCCTCGGCACCAATCATGACAATTTTATTGTATCAGTTGCACGAAATGATATAGATGTACTAGCGATAAATGAGACTTGGCTAAGAGCTGGTGAGGAAGAACGAGCTCCTGTATTACCATCGTGTCGTTTACTTCATGTTCCTAGAAGGTCAAACGTTCGTTCACGGGGCGGTGGCGTCGGGATTTATATTAAACGTAATTTTCATATTCGCACATTACCTCACCCTGCAGAACCAGCTCACCAAACTGTTGAACAAATGTGGCTCACTATGACCCTTAACTTAAAGAAGATTGTCATTGGCACAGCATATCGTCCTCCTTGGATGGATGTCGACTTATTTCTCAATGCTTTTACTGACTCCATTTGTTTTTTCTCTGCCTATGATAGTTTAATCTTGTTGGGAGATTTTAACATAAATCTGCTTTGTGACGATAATACTAAAATAAACAAATTTAATACCTTCTTATCATGTCTAAGTTTAACTCAGCCAGTTTAGCAGTTTAGCAGTTTAGTTACCGAGCCGACTCACTTCACAGCGACTAGTCAAACTCTTATTGATGTTGTTTGTACTGATTTGCGGGCAAACAGAATCAGCGTTGAACATGTTAGATCTCTGTTTGGCCACTACCTTATTACTTGCGAGTTTAGTATACGGCAGGTGAAACCCATGCCTTACGTGTTAAGTTATAGGCCTCTAAATAATATTTGCACAAACAGTTTTAACAGTGACTTGCAGAAAGTGCGATGGGACCTTATATCGTCATTAGGGAACGTAAATGAAATGGTAGACCCGTTGACTCGCAGTATAGTTTTCTTATTTGACCTGCATGCACCTTTAAAATCGATCGTAATTAAAGACCGTTCTTACCCATGGATCACAAATACTATTAAGTTTATGATGAGGTTGCGAGATAAGGCTGCCACGGATTATCATAAAACTAAATCGGAGACCAAAAGTGAGTAATATAAAAGCCTAAAATCTACAGTAAAC
This sequence comes from Euclidia mi, assembly GCA_944739405.2. NCBI lineage: Eukaryota > Metazoa > Arthropoda > Insecta > Lepidoptera > Erebidae > Euclidia > Euclidia mi. Next base: position 2,518,173 of record OX123191.2, on the reverse strand, counting down.
CAGGCACTCTATCATGAAAAGACCGCCTATTTCAAGCAAAGTATAAATAACAAAATAAATGACCCGAAGCACTTATGGATAAATTTGAAGAGTACTATATTGCCTAAGAATAACAAAGCTGTCTGCTTTCAGTTAACAAATTACCTTGAAAAAAATACTATTCTCCCGGAGGCACAGTCGGGCTTTAGGAAGGGGCGAAGCACAATGACCGCGTTGCTCGATGTGACTGACAACGTACTTTGTGCCCAAGACGAAGGAATGTGTACTCTTCTAGTTTTATTAGACTTTTCTCGGGCTTTCGATTCATTAAATATTAACTTTCTGATGTCAAAATTAAATTACTATGGTTTTGACCCGGCAGCCGTGCAGTGGTTCAATAGCTATCTTAGTGATTGACACCAGTTTGTAAGGTTGAGCAATGGAATGGATCGTCACTGTCGTCCAAGGGTCCATTCTGGGGCCAAACCTATTTATTTTATATACGGCTGATATAAAAACGCATATCAAGCACTGCAGATATCACATGTATGCCGATAATATACAGTTGCATATATCCTTCAAACTATCAGAAGTTGATGAGGCTATAGTTCGACTTAACGAGGATCTAACAAGTATAACCAATTGGTCCAAAAATAATTGCTTATTGCTTAACCCTAGCAAGACAAAATACCTCATTTTTGGAAGTAAACACCAAGTAGCTTCTCTGAATCCCTCAGTAAGTGTTATTGTTGCCGGTCAATCTATCGAGCGTGTTCTTGAAGCACGTAATCTGGGCTTACACATGGATTTGGAACTTAGGTCTGGAAAACATGTTGCAAATGCAACCAGAAACTGTTTTTAAAAATTAAAAATACTTTATAAAATAAGACGATATCTGAATGAAAAACTACGTATCCAACTAGTCGAATCACTTATTTTATCAAAATTAAATTATATGGACATAGTTTATAGCCCACGATTGCTTTCAAGAACACAAAAACTCATACAGCGTATTCAAAATGCCTGTGCTCGTTTCTGTTTTGACATTCCTTTAAGCTCATGTCACTCCTTTTTTAAATAATCATACAATGCTGAAAATGAAACATCGTCGCAAACTTCACCTAGCGTGTCTTGTTTTCGGAGTCGTTAAGCTTGGACAACCTCATTACCTAAATGTAAAATTGAAACAGGTTTCGAGCCATAAATCATATGGAAAACGGCAATGTGCGTTGCAATTATCAACACGACGACATAAACCTGAGGCTTTTAGGGGAGGTTTCCGTTACACTGCAACTAAATGTTGGAACAATATTCCACCCCCGATTAGGAACCTGCAATGTATTCAACGTTTTAGGGCAACATTAAAAGAATATTTTTTCCATCACCAAAAAGGCCAGGAAACACAGCTGCATGACACAAGTGCTATATAACAAGGTAGAGATATTACATTCGCCAACATTAATGGCTATTTTGAGTTTATTTCTAGATTTAACTGGGGTGCAAAAATAGGTGGGTATTGTATTGTTAAAACATAAGTACCGAAAACGCTATTATTATTATTTAATGTCGTCTTATGAATTAGTTGTGCTAAATTAGATATATTATTTACCAACATGGTCGCAACGGAAGACCAGCGCTAGTTTTTTCAAAACTAGCATTTTCCTGAGTTGTGACCATTTTGCAGTATGTTATATTTTTTTCCTTTTTGTAATTAACTATGTTTTTTGTATGCATGCATTTCTTTTTTTAATTAACTGTTTTGTGTTTATTGCATAATCTACTGCAAATAAATGTATTTTCTTTCTTTTCTTTCTTTCCAACTATCAAGTCAAATTGTAGCCAATATGTAGCGCTATAAAGTCCTTGCAGTGAAAGTCTCATTTGAATCGGTTTAGCCGTTCCAAAGATTATCCCGGACAAACAGAAAGACAGACAGACAGACAAAATGTTAAAAAAGGGTTGTTTTGGACTTAGAATCGTATAACTAACTATATGCTCTTGAAAAAACATAGTTATTTTGAAATCACAGACAGATACTTCAATTTTATTTATATATATATAGATGAGAAGAAGAAGTAAAGACTTGTTATCGCGATAACAGCGCCAACTATCGGGTCAAATTGTAGCCTATATGTAGCGCTATAAAGTCCTCTACCTTGCAGTGAAAGTCTCATTTGAATCGGTTCAGCCTTTCCAGAGATTACCCCGGACAAACAAAAAGACAAACAGACAGACAGACTGACAAAATGTTAAAAAGGGTTGTTTTGGACTTATAATCGTGTAACTAACTATATGCACTTGAAAAAACATAGTTATTTTGAAATTACAGGCAGACACATCAATTTTATTTATATAATATATAGATGATTAGAAGAAGTAAAGACTTGTTATTGCGAAAACAGCGCCAACTACGGGGTCAAATTGTAGGCTATATGCAGCGCTATAAAGTCCTCTACCTTGCAGTGAAAGTCTCATGTGAATCGGTTCAGCCGTTCCAGAGATTACCCTCGACAAACAGAAAGACAGACAGACAAAAATATCAAAAAGGGTTGTTTTGGACTAAGAATCGTGTAACTAACTATATGCACTTGAATAAACATAGTTATTTTGTAATCACAGACAGACACTTCAATTTTATTTATATGTATAGATGTACAGATGAGTAGAAGAAGCAAAGACTTGTTATCGCGACAACAGCGCCAACTACCGGGTCAAATTGTAGGCTATATGTAGCACTATAAAGTCCTCTACCTTGTAGTGAAAGTCTCATTTTAATCGGTTTAGCCGTTCCAGAGATTACCCTGGACAAACAGAAAGACAGACAGACAGACAGACAGACCGACAGACAAAAATATTAAAAAGGGTTGTTTTAGACTTAGAATCGTGTAACTAACTATATCGACGGTTATAAGGCTAATTGGTCTAAGCGACATTTTTTGCGATATTGAGTTATATACATATTTGGAATCAGCGAATTTTTCTGCGTCTTTTGAATTAGGTTTCAAAATTTTCTGAGCATATTTTTGGCGCTTGAACCCCACAACTAACTTTGCTCTCATTTTGGACGTCTATGGTCTAACCGCCACAAAATTTTAGCAATATTTTGTAGTTGGTAACTTAGACTAGACCCAGAATTTTTCATACATCGGTTGATTCATTTTTCCTACAACTATTTTGAATGACCAATGCGCGTTAAGACATTTGACCTTTTGCTCGACTACATGGTTTTGTCGCTTGAGACATTTTTGCATTACGTAATAAAGATAGGCTATGTCGCTTGAACCATTTTGCTTCCATTTTAATAAGAGGCCTGGTCGGTTGAACCATTTCAACTTGACCTAGTTTTATTTTGTAATGACGTTTGAACCATTTTTGCTTATATAGGTATTGATATATAATGGTACATAATCCTTCTGATATACGTTCAAACTTTTATAGTTTCGGTAATTACACCATTTTACTTAAATTGAAATTGAAAAATGTTACCTGTTAAGTCATCAGAAAATAGTAATAAAGATTATACTTACGTCGTTTGAAACAAACATAAAATTGTCGTACGATTATGAATTAAGGTACTTTACTGTGACATTTCCCCTCGCGGGCGCATCAGTCACCCGCTAGACGTAACGTAATCCCTATTTTGATCGTAAATCATGCTACTTAACTTAAACTTTTCGTTAACATTTTATAGATTTGGTCACGCGCAAATTTATAACAGCTTTTACAGAAAGATTTTTGGCTTTGGACACATAAAATAGTTGTTAGTAGAACAAGATATTGTGTATTTTCCTTATGATTGTGTAACTCTGTCACACAATACAGAAAATATTCTGATAACCAGAAAAAAACTGTGAAGTGTCAATCATTAAGGGGGTGCCAACATTAGTATGGTTTACCCTACTTTAATTGACTTTGAGAAAACTAAGCTGTAAAATCGAAAGCTAATTCATTTCTATGATACGATGCGTAGATATATTTACACAAGGAATTGTTTATTTATTTGTTGCCCGCAGGTTGAAGATTTTATTGCTCGTTCGCGATTATTGATTGTAATTTAATTAATCTTGTTAGACGTTTGAACGAGTAGATATTAAATACGGGCTATATTTTACAGATACAACAGTGAGTAAGCTATCGTCTATCAGGATCTAGTATTTTCTAGATATATTAATTATAAGTACCTAAGTAATGTTATCAAGGTCTTCGAACATTCTGACAGGTGTTTATTAATACTTATTCAATAGGTACTTTCCTTTTATGGAATGTGTCTGGATACAACTGCGTGCTGGACATGACAAAATGGCATATTCTGAAGATGACCTACCGTCTAAAGCGTCAATAATAATTTTATAACAATGAAGTTGAAATGTTATTAGTAGTCGAAGATAATGACATGTTGTGGTAAAGCTAAACAATAAAGAAAACAAATTAATTTTTTTTAAGACCTAGGTATTATGGTCACGTTTTATTAGCTTCGTAAAATAAAATACATTTTCTTGTGTATGAGCGCAAATTAATACGGTAAAAACAAACCATTATAATAATAGTCATATATGTTTTGTGTCACACCATTTACTTTTCACTTGCCCGACCTATGTATAAGCACGAAATTAATAATTTTAGAATGGGTACGTTGAGATTTTGTTATTATTTTCCTCATGATTTTCTTATAAAGTAGGTAACAAGTAATTGCGCTGATAAACTTGAGCATTCATCTGTAATGAGCAATCGTGCGAATGTTACAAAACAGAAAAACAAACGAGTGTTATTCAGCGGGCATTCTTACGAATATTCTGGCGAGCCTTAAAATATAGAAAGCACATAGACGTCCAAATGTTATGACTGTTAAACACAGCATGATAGAGGATACTGAAGATGAAACAGTGGGAATTATTTCCAGGCCAAAGCAGCTTCACCAAAAATACAAATCAGTTTTGCCCATAACCACAACCAAGCACAATGATTTGAAAAAAGTATGTGGTACCGGAGTTATACCAACACTATTTCATTCAGAATACGCAAGTTTTTCTCATCGAATCGGAAAAGATGTACTGGTTGACCCAGATATTGAAGATGACGAGGAAACTTCGCCTTTAATATCTGATTCTATTTAATAAAGAATAAGGATTTTGATTTTTATAATGTCATGACTGATTAATTAGGCATTATTGTTAATTAAGATATTTAGAGGCTGTATTTTGTTATACCTCAAAGGTTTATATTTTTAGACAACATCGTGATTAGATGTGGTGATATAGGGAATGCTGAGACTGAATTAACAAATACTCATAAGTATAACTAAGATTAAGTTGATACTTTTTTAAAAAGAAGATTGTTCAATTTTAAGTTTAACACTTTGCCTAATTTCGTTCATTGTTGATTTCAATTCATTTATTCTTAATAGTAAAAAAATAAAACTCGCACTATTCCGTATTCTATGCCCCATCATAAACCAGATTATGATGTAATGTATATTGCATTAGTGGTATTATTGCAATCTGTAATCTTAATAATTAATTATCTTGTTTTAAGCTTTTCAGCTAATTTAATTTCATTCATTTTTGTTAAAGGATTTGGATAGTCCAAATAAATATATTTTTTCTATTTCAAACATTGGTTTTATTTTAAAATGAACTCTAATCATTACATCTTTACGTATTCATGATCAATCTTAACAATGGTATAAGAGCCTACGTCTAATATTATGATAGCAAGCATTCACTTTACTTGATTCTGTTTGAACATTTGTTGTTGTTTGTATTAATTTACTTTACTCCAGTTCAAGTTCACATGTTACTTAAACTCTTTTGACATGCTAAATGCATAGGGACGCGTGTAGCGTATGTTATTTTTCCTTGTTCTGTTCCATATCCATATCCACATTTGAACTAATTTACTTTTAACTTGAATATAAATCACTGGCAGTTAGACCATTATTCCTTGTTCTATTAAAAAAATAATATGATGCATTTTGAGTCAAGCGACATTTATTTCATTAAAAAAAGCCCATATATTCATGAAACCTATTTAGGAAGGTGCTATAATTGTATTTACGGAAATACTGTATTGATTACATCAACATCCACGCAGTAGTTTTTTTTAATGATTTTTTTCCCGAAAAACGAAACTTTGAATCGCTCTCCTGTAACTTTTAAAAAATGTCGCTTAGACCAATTAGCCTTTTGACCGTCGATATGCACTTGAAAAAACATAGTTATTTTGAAATCACAGACAGACACTTCAATTTTATTTATATGTATAGACAAAACGATCGTGTTGATTAAAATTGAAATAGATTAAGAAAAAAATTGAATTATATGCTGGATTATATGAAAGGCTATCATCATCATCATTATCAGCCTAAAGACGTCCACTGCTGGATTAGATGGTTCCTTACCGCAATCTATTATTAAATATTGAGTAAATGGAAGCGATAGTCTTGTATAGAAACCAACAGACTACTACGTAGACTCTGGAGTTGAAACGTATTAGTTCATATGCGTATTAATTGGTAAATTTTTATTAACGTTTACGGCAAAAGAAAACATTGTGAGGAATCCTACATGTTTGAAAGTTTCCCATTATGTTCTTGAAATACATGTGGAGTCGGCCATCCCGCACTTGGCCAGTGAGATAGACTTTGGCTTAACCTACGTGACAAGAGTCCTTTGCCTAGCAGTAATACAGTTAATATACATAGCCGATGATGGTGAAACGTATTTGAATTTAAGTTTGCACATTTATTTGGTCAAAGATCCCACTGACGGGTTAGTTTTCGGTTTGACAAGGAAAATGTATTTGTTTTTACCAAGCCTAAGTAAAAGCTTACTTGAAATTACGCCCGGGGGATTTAAGGCAGCCTTATTTTCATTTGAAAAGCCCACCCCTAATGTTAGTGGTGCCATCTATTTCGGTGGACATGAATTACGGCACTCTGACTACTATTTACCAGATTAATTAGAAAATTCTGGAACATTCATGGGTAAATAAAACATTTCTTTTACTGGTGGTACAGCTGATAGAAAACATTATTTTGTATGGATAACATTTTTATTAATTATAATTTTCATGTGATTGTGTGACCAAATCTGGTCTCGGAGTTCATCGACTGCACGAAAGCCTCCGACATGGTCTAACCCCGCGTTTTCACTAAGGTATAATACATGTATTTAACAAGTTTTTGACAATGTTTTTTTTTCTCATATACATGTATAAAACATGTTGTATACAAAACTATACACATGTACAAAACTTGTTGTACCTTATACAAAACTTGTATGTAACTTGTTGTAGACATGTATAGAAAACTTGTATGTAACTTGTTGTAGACATGTATACAAAACTTGTATGAAACTTGTTGGTTGAAAACTTGTAGTTGTCTGCATGTTTATGGTCTCGTGTTTTTGTCGTAGCTAAACTTGTAGAATTCGAGACAAATTCAAGCAGTAGTTTTATTTTAAAAGAAAGAACCTGACTTCGTTTTTAATTTATTTACTTCCCTATTAAACTGGTTCTTGAGGTTCGTTATATTTTATCAACATCTTTAACACTGCCTCCGTGGTCCAGTCGATAGCGTATGTGACTGCTAAATAGAGGCCCCGGGTTCGATGCCCGGGTCGGGCAAAAGTATTACCTACTGGGTTTTTCCGAATTCTCAGTGGCAGCACGGAGTCTGGTAACGGTACGGCAATAGGCTCCCCCCCCCCTTATTACGTGGCGACCTTAAAATTCATTGCGAAATGTGGGTGTAATAAGTATTACACCTCTTCCTACCCCTTCAGGGATACAGGCGTGAGTCTATAAATAAAAAATAAAAAACATTAATGTACATTTGCGAAGCAATTGCTGCCAATGCGTCTTTTTTCTTCTGACGATCTTTATAATTATATTTTATTTTTCACATTCCTCAGACATTCTTGTACATGCAAAAGCTCAATGAGTTCTAAAGTTTGTTTTTTTTCTTCTTCTTATTTCGTTTTCACGAAGTAAAAAGCACGGTTCGTCCGGTATGTTGAAAACTATTATTTTTTTTTTTTAATACAACTCCCGCTTTAGGACTAAATCTTGTGTCGCGGGGGACTTTACAAACATACAACATACGGGCACAATTTATGGATCACACAAAGTTTTGTCTCGTGTGGGAATCGAACCCACAACGCTCAGCGCAATGTCAAGCGATGAGCTTAAGACGTATATCTGTATAATCTATGCACTATACGCCAACCGTGCAGTAAAAAAAAAAACTTTATCCAACAAGCATGGATAAATTTTAAAACTTGTCTAATACTTGTATAATACAGAAATTGCAATAAAATAAACAATGCTTGTCTAAAACACGACTGTATTTTGTAGGTGAGAACGCTATCAATGTATAAGACATGTTTTAAACTGTAACAGACTTCAGTGTAAACGCAAATGTGTTTTATACTTGTATAGATACTTGTTGGCTACACGGTGTGAACGAAAGAATGTTTGAGACATGTTCAATACATGTATAAAACAAATAATTATGTTGTCTACAAGTTTTGTATAAAACATGTATTGGACATGTTTCTTGGTGAAAACGAGGGGTTACGATGATTGTCCGGCAAGAAACAGGACCGACGGCTTTATGTGCCCTGCGCACCATTGAAGCGCTTTGACATATTATTATATGCCAAGACATATTATTAGATGCCACACGAGTGGTCACCCATCCAAATAGTGACCTGTGTGGACATTGCTTAACTTTGTCGATCTATTTCGAACGACATGGCAAGTCACGCTATGAACGCTACAGGCTTTTAATTTGTCACTTTGTGTTTGTGTGAAAAACTAGATTGTTTCACGTTCCTTTGTATCACAGGTTTTCGGCCGGCCATTGCAGAGGTTGAACGAACGAAATATTTTCTTTAGCAAAACACAATTTGCTACGGTATTGGTAGCATGTTGAAGGCAGAAATAAAATGATAACATAACATAACATATCTTCACGCCTTTTATCCCCGAAGGGGTAGGCAGAGGTGTATTACACACCCACACTCAGGTGTGTGCCTAGGTACCTCGGGCACACACCTCTGACTTTTCGAAGTTATGTGTGTATTAAAAATGTTAATTATCGCTCGCTTAATAATGTGCCCGGTAGATGGCAATAGGCTCGCCCCCTATTACATTGGGACCGAAACATATCTGGCGAAGTTTTGGTGTGTAATAAAATGATATATACATAATTATAAATATTATAATGATAAGTACAAGTGGAACAACCTCTTTTTACAAATCTTGAATATTATGATAAATAAATAACATAACTTACATGGCTTCACGCCATTTATCCCCGACAGGTTAAGCAGAGGTGTATTACACTCCCACACTTCGCCAGATATCTTTCGCTCCCAATGTAATACGGGGCAAGCCTATTGCCATCTACCGGACACATTATTAAGCGAGCGATAGTTAACATTTTTAATACACACGTAACTTGGAAAAGCCAAAGGTGTATGCTCGGCGTACCTGGGGATTGAACTCGAGACCATCACATTACGTACACAACTGGGCTATCGCCGCTCAACTTATAACTTCCATGTCTATCTATTAATCAAATATATGTATATTATGTCTTTCAAAATGAGGTTACGGACTCATGAACAAGAGATTCTACCGCCATCTATATAAAATTACAATTATAATATCATCAACTCTACGCAATAAAAAATCTTTCTATTTTCCCAAAAAATACAATATGCGTCACTCCTGGACACAAAAAAATACTTTTTTTCATCTACCCTCCATGTGATGTATTTATAAGTCCTTGATTTGTTGCCTTTAATAATACGAAAGAGTGTAATACGATTCTCTTCACAATAGTTAATTCTGTTTGTGGATCATTTATTTTTCGTAACATAAAGCTTACAGCTCATGGGGAGAGAGCAAAGGGGAACCCTTGATGGTATTGACAGAGTTTATTTATTGTATCATATTCTATTGTTGGTTATAATTACGTTAAAAGGCGGGCACAAAGGTTTGCAGTTTGGTGTAAAAATTATATTTCGTCAAGATAACTATTTTAGGCTTTTAAGCAAACCTTATTTTGTATTTTTTAATTGTATTATTTCTGTATATCGCACACTACATGCTTAGTTGTGATTTAGTCAAATACTTTAGTAATATAATTTTTCTTGAGTTATTCCGGTACATTTTAGTCTTCAGCTGGGAGCCCCGGATCTGTTTTCTAGTGTAACTTCATTTGATGGCTAACAGCTTTTCCATAGACTGTCGCCTAATACCCGGATGTTTAAGTATAGTGACTGTTAACTCGTAACAATGATTGTTATAATTCATTATGACAACGTACGGGTCCAACGCCTTGCAACTTCTCTAAGATACCCAAAGAAATATTCCTTATCAAAAATATCGTGTAACTAGTCTGTTGGTATCTCCATTAGGCTATCGCTGCCTTTATCCGTCATCACGCGCATAGTACAAATATTAGTAAAGCTAATAGTAATTAAGAAAAACAACGGTAGTAATATTTTACACAAATATTATAATAGAAAGTTCAAGGCCAAAGGAAATAATTATCGTAGTGTCTGATATTCCACAAACATAATAATTTACTTTAATTTTTTTACAACAAACTCCGACGACAGCGATAGCTGAGTGGATATACCAACAGACTGCTATGCAAAAGGTATCGGGTTCGAAACCACGGCGCGCAACAATGACTTTTCGGAGTTATGTGCGTTAAATTGTTAATTATCGCTTGTCCCGTGCCTCGGAGAGCACGTTAAGCCGTCGGTCCCGGTTGTCATGAAGATCTTTGACAGACGTTACAGGGCGTCAGTACCTTCTAAATAAACTGACACTAGTCTAACCCATGGAATATCGCTATCCCTTCGGGATGCGGAGGTCAGACAGGCAGTCGCTCTGTGGAAAAGCTAATATTCAGCCATATCCGGTTAGACTAGTAAGCGGACACCAGATTGAAACTGGGATAACGCTAAGAGAAAGAAGATAATGACAACAGACTCCGCGCCCTAAGGCGAGAGTTTTGGACCTCGATTGAATATTAAGATGATAATGAGCTGAGATGATGATGACTTTACTTTAATTGTAGGTACTATAGGAGGCAGTGATAGCTATTTGGAGAGACTGAGCGACTGCTACGCAGATGATCTCCAGTTGAAACACATTTTCTCGAGTTGTAATCGTCCCTTGCAAAGAAAAGCATAGAGAAGAAATCTTCACGTTTGAGTCTTCTCCATCATGTTATCATAATGAGATGTGCAGCTAGCTTCCAAGCCACACCTAGGCGGCGCTGTTGACTATGGCCTAATACTTTTAAAGGCTAGTAACAAGAGGCCCTTGCCTAGCAGTAAGGCAGTTTGTACACTGATGCTATTATATGAATATAAATATATGACACGAGTGGTTATAATATTCACAACGTGTTCCTATGGGACGTCAATCACCCTTCTATTTATGTAAAATTAATATTACAATGAACCCTCAGTAATTAAATATAACCTACTTACATATATTACTTTAATTTTCCCCATTGTCTTTTCCGTAACAGTAATTTAATAAAAATCTTAACACAATCAAGACGTTTGTTGTTGTTACGCAATTCTATTGAAAATAAGCTTTAATTAATTCCTTGGGCAACCTATCAAAATTCTACGCCTCGTGGTCTATAAAAAGGTTTTTGTTGTTAATTTTGTATGAGATATTGATATTATAGGACATGTTATTCAATCGCGATTATTTTTATCACTAGTTTAGACATCATCATAAGTATAGCCACAAACATGACACTTTGACAATTTAGCACATTTGGTGATGGACCCACTCAGGTAAAATGATATAAGTTTCCACCCTAAGAGGGTAAAAAAGAACTTGCAACCTATAAGGTTGCAAGTTCTTTTGGAAATCGCTGATTTGAAGTTAACACTTAAAACGCAGGCAATGGCTATTTAAAAAAAGATTATTATGCAAATTTGCTTTATTTTGAAAATATGCAAAAAACATAATCAGAGACATGTCTTTGCGTAAACAAACACAAGTAAATAAGATACTAAACTTTATATTCTACAGATTACTTGATGCTACATTGCGAGAAAGATGCGAGTGTAAAAATGTTGTTTATCTTTTCAGCTCTTTTTGTAGCAAAACTGCCGCACTAGAAATAAATTCCGTATCGCGAAGACGCGAAACAATACTTTGTAGATTAGAAGAAAACGGCACCATTTTTCGACTACTTTTTTTAAGTAATAGGCGGCAAATGAGCTGACGAACTTTCAAATGGTTAGCAATTGGCGTCGCACAGACCACAAGCAACCGGATGAGTCACAATTGCGCGACGCCCTTTGAGATGGTAATAGGAATATAAGGTGCCAGATAAGCGGCGAGGCCATCTCCTTTGATGGCGCCCCCGGGACTCTCACTCACCAAACGACACACAACAGTAAGTTATTTTACATCAATATTCAGCGAGTGGGTATTACTTTCCAAGTCGAGCTGGCCTATTCATGCAAAATCAACCAGGCCTTACTATCTACTTAGACCAGCATGCTATTCCCGCAGATTTTAATCACCTAAATGAAGTTTAAATTTTTTAACGGTAGTAACAAGAATGTAAAGGATGGGTAATTAAACACGTCTTTAAGGTTCAAATGATTGAGCTATATTGCATAAACTTACACACTAACATTACATATATAAGGAGGTTAGGCTGGCTACACACTACACCTCCCCCCTTTATAAAAAAAATAAAAAGAATAGGTACATGATTTTTTATTTTTACGATTACAAATTTTATAAATTGGTTAAGCATAATATGATTATCATATTAAACTATAATGTCCGATACCAAAGCAAAAATAAAAGTTAAGTTATAATAATGCACTGTTGACAATGAAAAACAAAAAATCAATGTTATAATTAAAAAATATATACATTTTATTGAAATCAATTGCTATGATATGATATTTAAATATTTTCTAATTGGATATAAAACAAATTTACTCATTCTTGGTATAATTTTCAACAAAAAAAATACATATCTAACATATCCACATTTAAAAGCAATATAAAATTATAATTATTTTATCCATACTTATTTACATATAATCAATATATTTATTCCACTTTCGTAATCACATCTCGCTATTCCAACATATTTCTTAAGTTTCAAACAATAGCCATCTTTACTTATTTCGTAGGTAGGTACACAATAATATAACATTTTATATCATAATCATTTCATAACAATAGTCGACTTTATTTATTCATCATCATCATATTCATTTCTTATCGACTTTCTTTATATATATCATCATATTAATCACTTGTCGACATTATTCATCATTATTATACGAAGGTCATAATTTAAGGCTCCTTTGGCCACCAACAATTCTCACAGAGAAAATTCATTTACACCATGATCGAATTGAAGGAACAGAACACTTCATCGTATCTTTCATAGTGTGTACCTACATTCATTATTATCTTTCAATATAATATTCAACATCTATCCATATCACAACTATAATGCATACACATTCAAATGAATAGGTACTTCGATTTATAACAATTCAACTACGCATTTGGGTGATCAATCCAAATTGCTGTCAAAAATTATCTACCTAAATATTCCATTCTACTTTACACATTTCTTTTACGCATCAAAACCAATAAACTTAAATACTCACTCAAATACCATCACATAACTACTGATAAACCATATCCATCCTCATTTCCTTATGAATCCATAACAAAACTTAATTACAAACCTTTATACATATTCATGAAATCTTTTATAAAATATTCTTGAAAACATTACATATTGCATAGATAATTTACATACATAATGAAATATTGAACCATATTCGTATCAAATAATATTGAATCATTCGTATATTATAATTGTTTCATTGAAGATGCATAAAGTACTCATTGCAAGTTCGCATCGCATTACCTGTCTATAAATAGATACAAGTTACATTCCTGTAAGTAGGTGTCAATTTTAAAACAATGATGTCATGTTGTTGCTATGAAGTTACTTTAATATATTTTTCTTGTGTATTCTACTAAATTGCACAATTATATAATATCCGGTTATAAAAAAAAAAGAAATAAAAGTGTTGGCATACAGTTTATATTGATATAATTTTATGAAAAAGACATTTCTTCCAAAGTAACTAATTAAGAGGTTGAATACATACTAAATATATACCTATAAAATATTAATTTATAGAAATTCAACAAATGTAAACGAATAGCATTAAAAATATAACACAAAGTCATGCGCGTGAGATAGTATTTGTAACGGATCAGATGTCGCGTTCAAGTGAAACATATTGGACACCATATACATACATACGTCATCCTAATCGTAGGTATGCTTGCAATTATAAAGTACATTAAACTGTTACATGTTAATAAATTTTACACAAATCAATACCGATGATAATAATCGATGAAATTAATTATGTTTCAATCACTTTTTAGTAATACATTAGCTGTATATGAAACAATATAATATATTTACTGTCAACAGGCAATCTATTTAGAGATTACATAGTTATTCTTATATTATGATAAAATATTTGGATTATAGTTAAAATTAATACAGAAGACTACTAATCTATGGCTAAAATAAGAAAATATAAAAAAAATCACCTCACATAATTGCAACTGGCGATAACATAGGTATACCAATGTCCTTCCTCTTCTATCCTCATAGCAGCACGCTCGTAAATCGCTCATATTCCTGAAGTTGACCAGGCCGCCAGGGTAGGCCAAACCATCCAATCTCTCCATTGCGTCTTCTACGGCATCCTGGAGTCCACATCGGTATACGGTAGGTACGACGTACCAAGGTCGTACGGGAGTCATCCTCGTCAATATGTGACAAGGGATCAGCATAGGCGCAGCGCGCAACAAAATTCAGAGATTTCAACAATTCGTATAGTCCAACAAAATGCACATGCCACACATTGTTCTTAGCACTTTATACTATTTAGTCAATACCGGTAGCTCAGCACTGCCCAAGGGCAGCACTGGCAGGGTCGCCATGTAAAGGATGGGTAATGAAACACGTCTTTAAGGTTCAAATGATTGAGCTATATTGCATAAACTTACACACTAACATTACATATATAAGGAGGTTAGGCTGGCTACACACTACAAGAAGACACTTCACGGACATTGAATAAATTGTATGATATTAAAGCATTCAAAGTTTAAGGGATCAGCAAATACCATCCATCTTCATTAGAGATTGTAATTAATCCTTTGGACAAATTTTATCTGACATTGTTTAAGTATCACTTGGCAGCCTGTTGGACTTTTCAACGCAGTATTTTATCAGGATTCTGAATGATTAAGTGTCCTTCTTTTGTTTAACCTGACGTCTTATATTGTTTAAATCATTGACACTGTGTAACGGAAATATATCCATCCGTGTGGTGACGGATTAAGAATACGGAATGTCACCACCCCATATCATCCCATGGGTGTCGTAAGAGCCGACAGAGGGATCATATTATGCAGAGAACAGCACTGTAAGAGAAGGAAAACTTGATACAAACCCTATACCAACCCGTTTGGCCAGCGTGGTATAGTAGGCCAATTCCTCCTTTCAAAGGAGAGGCCTAGTCCAGCAGTGGACTGTTAAGGGCTGATGACGACTCTCGCTCTAGGAACAAATCCTATGTCACAGGTCACTTTTTAAACATACAAACAACGGACCCAATGCACACTATTAATACAACTCTAAAAGAATTTCTATATATGCAAATTAACAGAGATTAGCACTTGCGTGTGCTTTAGATGATACACCATTGATTTTCGTCTTGTCACAGAAATTGAGGTTTTTGGGTAGTTTATAAACCACGACACCAGAGAAGGCCATATGCACCAAAAGAAGGAAAAAATATACATAATTATTCTGTAATAAGTTTGGTAAGTTGTCACAGCGTGAAATCAACTGATAAGTTGAAATAAAAATTTATATCAGAATTACAAAATTCGTGCCTTATATCTTAATTGATTAATTTATTTCAACGGGTCCTTAATGATAATTGAGAAAAGAAATTGATTGTAATTCATTTTTTATCCATCTAAACAGAATTGGCGTAATATATAACTTTTCTCGATATAAACGATAAGTGTATTGGCGAATCTTAAATAACTTCCTTTCTTTTAAGAAAAGAAATATCCTTTTTTTAAAAAAGGTCGATGACAGCGGTAATCAGGAAACCATTAACCCATTTTTATTTTAACCAACGGCTTATTATTTGCTCCTCTCTTTCATAAAATTTACCTTCCTTTTGTTAAACAAAATGTTCTTTACAGCTGGTAGCGCCATCTACCTTCCTATCCATAACTAATCGCATCAACATCCATCGTTCCACGTTCTAGTGCGAGCGATATCATATTTCCGTCCCGCTCTATCCCACTCCCTGGAAGAGGCACTGCCTTCCGCCTGATTCGTCGACGCGATCGTGGACGCGAGTGACAGTCGAGAACATTCCGCTCGCTAAGAACGCCGTCTCGATACCGCTCCGCGCCGCACCGCTGTATGTGATTTACCGCTTCCACCAAAGAAAAACCGCTCGTGAGTGAAGTGAAAACAAGCAGCTGCATCACGAAAACACCAGGAGGAAAAGAAACGAAGAAGGTTGTATAAGGTAAGTGCCTTCCATCCTTGAAATATCCTATACCCACTCAATCACCTCCTCCCGTATCCATCTCCTCTTCCCTTATTCGTTTCTAGGCGACCCAGAACTCGCCCTAATACAGTCCATTCCATTAATCCTTCCCAAGTCGCCTAGAACCCTACGGTTTCGGTGTAAAGCCGAAACATTTTTTTTTGATCCATACGAGTCGGATTCATTTACGTTTTATACGTTATACCGCTATACCTAGGCAGTTATAGCACCTAGCTATACTCCTAATATATTCACATAACCGTCACATGGTTATTTCCGCCCGCATTAGTAGGTAAACTTTTATGTAGCTACCTACTTATTAAATTATTATTTCTGCAACTATCATAGTTGTCTTATAAATCTCATATTTCAAGCAACTTTTAGTTCCTCAGCTCTAAAGTGTTGCCTACTTAGCCTACTTAGGTAAAATAATAGGTACATTAGATATTCTTATTTTGTTTCGTTCTCATTAGCTTATACTTACGTAAGCATGTCACAAAAAAAGAAGTCACGCGTGTCAGAAGACAAAGAGATGACAATCTTAGAAGCAAAACGCAATATTTTATTTGAGCGCATCCAAAACATATATGAATGCTCAAAAACCGCATCTATGTCTGACAGTAATAGCGAAGCATTTCTCAGTTATTGTATAACAGTAGATAGTATTCGAACAGATTTTCATAAGTTGTTAGACGATTATAACGCAAGATTACTTTCTATCAATCCTGATGAAAAACTGAACTATCAGGCGTATACCTCATTCGAAGATCTTTATTGTATTATTAAGCGTGTACAATTGCAATTGGAGGGTAAATGTTCGGCAGAGCCCGTTGCCCGCAAACCGAGATTACCGCCAATCGAGATTATGTCGTTTGACGGAGATATACGAAATTGGCCGTTATTCTATGCGAGTTTTAAGTCTACAGTGCACGATAATGGTTCTCTGACAGATGCTGACAGGTTGTACTATTTAATAGGTAAACTGTCACCGAAGGCCCAGTCCGTATTTGCAGGTGTCACACCCAGTGCTGAGAATTATCAGGTCATATTTCAGTCACTACTTGACAGATATCAAGACACGCGCGTTCTAGCGTCTACGTACTTTGACCAAGCTTTAAATCTCAAACTGTCCAGCAACGCGTCTGTCTCGAATTTCCAGCTGTTTATTGATAACTTCGTGACCGCGGTTAATTCTCTTAGGAATTTAAAATTAGAAGATCTTTCCGACTTTATGTTGCTTCAACTCGCTTTAAAAAAGTTTGACACTGATACAATTCGCGCATTCGAGATGACGGAACGCAATAATAAAATACCTACACTAGATAGTTTTATTTCGTTCATCAAAGATCAGTGTCGAATATTTCATAATACGCAGTCTGGTTCACCTGGCCCGTCTAACACTAACAACAACAAACAAAGGTTGAATAAATCGCGAAATATTAATAATAACTCAGTCCCTAATCCACAATCTTACGTAACATGTTCGGAATCTAATAGTAATAATTCACAGAAGTGTCTGTGCAGTAATATAGTGCACGACCATTACTATAAGTGTCCCACCTTTAATGATTTAAATCCAATTGCTCGTTTTAAAAGCGTAAAAGATAACAAAGCTTGCATTAATTGCTTAAGCATAAAACATAAAACGAGTAATTGTTCCAGTAGAACGAGATGTCGCTCGTGTAAACAAAAACATCATACACTGTTACATTTGGATAAAAATAACCGGTTGTCAAGCCAAGCCGCTAACCTTGACACACTCGCGCCGCAGGTGCAGCAGACCACGGTAGCTGCGCCTTCCGCGTCTGAGGGCGAAGTATCGTTGTGTATGACATCCATTGCGCGGGCGACGCGCACGCGAGGACGGCACTCGCGCATCTATAATGATCCGCGCAGGGCCAAAACGCAGTGTACGGCGTCTAACACGGTACTGTTGGCGACAGCGCAAGTTATCGTATATGATGTTAATGGGTCGCCGCACATGGTACGTTGTCTGCTAGATAGCGCATCTCAGACCAATCTAATAACATCGGAATGCTTCAAACGCCTCGGATTATGGAATAACTTTAAAAATACTAACTCAACCGTCAAAGGGATAGGCGGATCAGAAAGGCATTGCAGGGGTTCCGTAGATGTTAAAATACATTCGCGTTTTGATAGGAACATTAATTTTAACATTTCTTCGCTTATCGTGGAGCGTATCACGGACGCATTGCCGAACGCTAATGTAGACGTAGCATCACTCACTCATCTCGAATCATTGCCGCTAGCCGACGCGGAGTTTGCGAATCCGGCAGGCATTGATCTTTTGATCGGAGCTTCAATATTTCCGCACTTGCTACTAACTAAAATAGTACGTAGTGAGCGATATGATTTACCGCCCGCTATTGAGACGGTACTTGGGTATGTGATTATGGGTACCGTACCTACGTTACATACTTTTCATTATATTACGTCTTGTTGTTGTTCTGCTCTTCAAGAGATCAAGGTGGGTGCTAAAACTGTGTGTAAGATAAAGCACTAATTAGCTACGCTATGCTATGCTACGCTATGCTACGCTATGCTACGCTATGCTACGCTATGCTACGCTATGCTACGCTATGCTACGCTATGCTACGCTATGCTACGCTATGCTACGCTATGCTACGCTATGCTACGCTATGCTACGCTATGCTATGCTATGCTATGCTATGCTATGCTATGCTACGCTATGCAATGCTAAGCTACGCTACGCTACACTATACTATACTACACATCCGCTCTGTATATAGATGACATTGCCTGTAATGTCATATCCGCTCCGCTAGCAATTTCGCTTTGTGAAGAGCTTATTCAGCTTTTCAAGCGAGGCCAGTTTGATCTTGTCAAATGGACAAGCAACTCTAAGGAGGTTCTCGCACGCATACCAGATTCTCATAAGGCTTCTCCAGACATTGAGTTTGAGATGTCTGTACCGCATAAGGTTCTCGGTTTACGCTGGGACAAATCCTGCGATAGTTTTCGGTTTGACGTCTCACCACCAGATGATAAGTGCACCATACGCACTATGCTGTCCACAGTGGCTCGACTATGGGACATAATGGGTTTTGTGGCTCCCACAATTTTGTACGCCAAGCTCTTGATCAAAGAACTTTAGCTATCAAAGTGTGAGTGGGATGAAACACCCCCTGACCATATTGTCGCCGCTTGGGGCCAGTTTTGTATTGAGCTTACCGCGCTCAATCAAATTACTATTCCGCGTCATCTTGGGTTGGTAGATGGATGTACCATCAACTTAACAGGTTTCGCTGACGCCAGCGAGCGTGCTTACGGCGGAGTCGTATATCTGCAAGTACGCATTGGTTCTAACTACTCGGTGCAGTTAGTTTGTGCCAAGTCTAAGGTCTCGCCTTTTAAACCATTTCGGTTGCGAGACGGGAGTTGTGCGCGGCCCTTCTGCTGTCTCAGTTGCTCCGCAAGGTTCAAGACACAGTTTTGCCCCACTACTTTATTAATAAATATACGCATTTTCCGACTCCAAGGTAGTGCTCGCTTGGATTTATTCTTCTCCTCACCGCTGGCAGACTTTGTCGCCAACCGCGTTCGTAAATTGATTGAACTTGTTCCCGCTACTTGTTTCAATCACGTCGCGGGTTATCGTACTCGTCTTCAGGAAGAACTTTCCATAGATCATATTGACTGGAAGTTTATTCCACCAGCATCCCCACATTTCGGTGGATGTTGGGCAAGCATGGTCAAAGTAATTGAAACGCATCTCTTCAAAGTTATAGGTCAACAGATCCTCTCTTACGAAGAGCCTTTAACTGTCCTTGCACAAGTCGAGGCACTGATCACCTCGCGTCCGCTTCCAACTCAGTGAGATCTAGCCTGAAGTTGGACCTACCTCTTAGTTTAAGTATTTAGTTAGTAGTTTTCGCTATTATTGCGTTTGTAGCTTTCGCTAAAGTTAATTTAGATTAATTTTATTGTCATATCGCTGTCTTAGCCTATTGAGGGGTTATGCGGTAGTACACCCAACATAGCTAAGTTCAATTCTATTTTTTTTAAAGGCAACCCTTTAGGGCCGGGGGGATATGGTAGCGCCATCTACCTTCCTATCCATAACTAATCGCATCAACATCCATCGTTCCACGTTCTAGTGCGAGCGATATCATATTTCCGTCCCGCTCTATCCCACTCCCTGGAAGAGGCACTGCCTTGCGCCTGATTCGTCGACGCGATCGTGGACGCGAGTGACAGTCGAGAACATTCCGCTCGCTAAGAACGCCGTCTCGATACCGCTCCGCGCCGCACCGCTGTATGTGATTTACCGCTTCCACCAAGGAAAACCCGCTCGTGAGTGAAGTGAAAACAAGCAGCTGCATCACGAAAACACCAAGAGGAAAAGAAACGAAGAAGGGTGTATAAGGTAAGTGCCTTCCATCCTTGAAATATCCTATACCCACTCAATCACCTCCTCCCGTATCCATCTCCTCTTCCCTTATTCCTTTCTAGGCGACCCAGAACTCGCCCTAATACAGTCCATTCCATTAATCCTTCCCAAGTCGCCTAGAACCCTACGGTTTCGGTGTAAAGCCGAAACAACAGCACTATAGATTTTTATAGACATGCCTGTATCCCCGAAAGGGAAGCAGTGGTGCAACATTACACCTACATTTTGCCATGTTGTGAAATTTTACATACATTTTACATACATGGCAGCGATAGCCGAGTGGATATACCAACAGACTGCCATGCAGATGGTATCGGGTTCGAATCCACGGCGCGCACCAATGACTTTTCGGAGTTAAGTGCGTATTGAATTGTTAATTATCGCTTGTCCCGTGCCTCGGAGAGCACGTTAAGCCGTCGGTCCCGGTTGTCATGAAGATCTTTGACAGTCGTTACAGGGCGTCAGTACCTTCTAAATAAACTGACACTAGTCTAAACCATGGAATATCGCTATCCCTTCGGGTTGCGGAGGTCAGACAGGCAGTCGCTCTGCGGAAAAAGCTAATATTCAGCCAAATCCGGTTAAACTAGTAAGCGGACCCCAGATTGAATTTGGGATAACGCTAAGAGAAAGAAGAAGAAGAAGTGAAATTTTACATACATACATAGACTCACGCCTGTTTCCCGGAGGGGTAGGCAGAGACTACGGAACGCCATTTGCAATGATCCTGACGTATCTCTCTTGCTTCATTCACTCCCATCAAATTTCTCTTGCATGTTCTTCGGTTAAGGGTACTTTTAACCTGTCCTTTTTTTTGAAATTTTATGTCTCACGTAATAGGGGGCGAGCCTATTGACGCTGCCGGGCACATTGCCAGACTCCGTGCTTTTACAGAGAATTCGGCAGACCCGTGAATAAAACCCGGTCCTCCTAAACATCGAAAAATCGATTAGCAGACGCATAATATGCTAACCAGTGACCTACGGAGGTACGATGAATATCAAGCTCAGAATATCGAAATATATGGCCAAACTATTTCTTACTTCGTTATTCACTTTTAGTCCAATTTTACTCCAAATAGAGTCACATTATATGAACTGAGCTTTTCGCAGACACAACTCCACACCACAATATTCATGACCAACTGCAAGTGTAATTATTCTAATACCAGCACATGAAATTCCAGCCCTCTGTCTTCAGACATCTAGTCTGTTAAACTAACTTTGTCTTATTGAAAACAATTTACAAGCCCTCGTTTTAATAGTAGGCAATTACTTCAACGGTGGTCGTACAATAATTGCACAACAATTTACGTTATTGAGGATCGCTGTTGACAATTTTCCTTTTTGTTCTTTCGCAGCATTAATTATTCTTTACGTGTGGACTAAGTTTAGGGCTGATTGCTCATTATCATTTATTTGTCTTCGGTTCTCTACATAATTACATAATATTATGTATTTTGATTTATTAAACTGGCTGCGTCCAAAACTTGTCTTTTATCTTGTTTGAATGTGCGTCTCTCCAAAATAAATTTGTTATTTTGCAACCATAGACAAAGTCTTGAAAAGCCCAAGATTGTCAGCTGCCATAGCAATATTATAATCCTAGACAAACTGGGGCAAAGCTGTATGGTTTCTCTTCACATTTCAGATTGAAAACATTGAAGGCCAAAGAGCTATGTACTTTACCATTATGGAAAATACACGTTCTATATAAATACCCAATTAAATCCGAACATATGTACAAATAAAAAAATCTAGCAAATTGTTCGTAAAAATGGCTCTTTGGAGCATAAATACTCTCCGCAATATCTCTCTTACCCCATAAATTGGACTAACGAGACCAGTAAAAACTCCCATCTTACTGAATGGAGAACTTCAAAATAGTCGGTTGAACGTACGATAGAATATTAATTGTACTGAATTCAGGATCGCTCCTGTTAAATCATTGATGCTTAATTGCTACTAAAAGCAAATGCTTTCATCAGCAATTCCGATGATATAGTTGCATTCGATTGAAATTTTATTGCATAATTGCAATGATAGTTGTAATGTTTCATCGGATTATGCTAGTAGTGTTTTTGGTGCAGGAGGTTTTATATAATCTAACAGAAGTCTGAAGGTTCGAATATTATGCAACCCTTTTTGACTGTTTTGATTTCGTTTGTCCGGTTTTCTTTTTGGCGTTGGAGGTTTTTAAATTATATATTATTTTCAAAAGTACCCAATTGGGCTATCAAATTAAATAACGTTTAGAAGAATCAAGTTATTTAATTTCTTTGCTCTCGCATTTCTATTAGCCGTAGTGATTGAACGTCATCACTGTTCATTTCAGCATGTAGATATAGCGTGACAAAGTGTGAGTTGGTGGGGGCTATGCTATGTATCGTATCGATATTAGAAAACGCATTACTTCGAGGCAATATAAGTCAGGTTAGAGTAAGAAAATATATGACTGTAGAGCTATAATATGTATGTATTTACAAAAAAAAGTATATATGTATGTTTATCCATTATCTAGTACCCATAGTAAGCTTCTGCTTATTTTGGGACTAAACGGTGTTGTGTAAAAATTTTTTTTCGACGTTTCGGAAAAATAAACGCCGGTACTTTCAGGAAGTATAAATTTTGCACTATATTTGCTGTTTATATATTTTTTGCATTACTAATATCATCATCATGTCATTTACTTTGTTTGGGATTTCTACGAATTTAGATATTTGGATTGTAGTATATGCAACCTGTCCAGCAATATCGTAACAATCCGATATAGTTATTTTTAGGAATAGTTATGTTTACGATGTTCTATATTTTAATTGAATTGAAGCGTATTGATATTCAGACCCCTACTCGATTATAGCAATCACCGCAAAAATGTGACGAGGCAATTCCAATCCACATTTAAAGTGATATCCAATAAAAAAAAGTCATTTCAAGCATCGTTCTAATATCACTCACATAGTCGTGCTTTAAAATGATCATCAAAAGCTATTCCATCAAAATATTAATATGAATACTGGCGAAATACACTGACAAAATAAACATGAACGTATAAATAATATGTTAGAATGAACGTTAACTTTCAAATGGAATTTCATCCACTCAAATCCGAGCCGAAGCACTTAACATACGCGTCGTATCCAAACGAGGGCTTGACAAAATAAGTTATTTAGGCACTCATTATTTGGGTGATAGAGGTGTTCGGCGAAAGAAGGTGTAATAACAGTAAATGGTGCCCATCACGTGGCGGGGCATTAACATCCGCCGAGATGGGAATCACGGAGAACGATGCTACTTCTGGTTTACGATATTTTGTCACTTTAATGATTTTGTACTTGTTTTGTTAATTGTATGCGTAAAGTTGAAATACTTAGAGTGTCTTTGACGCTGACTCATGAATATCGATTTCCAAAACATAAAGAGTTCTCGCACCCTTTTGAGGATTCTTGCTAGTTCGGCTAGTCGAACTTTGGAATTTTTATACATAGGAAAATAGAAAATTTTGACGAATGAGGCGCTATAAAATCTTTCAGGTGACGAATGTTATAATATACTTTATTGCAAAATACATGATGCCTGATGGGTTCTCCAAAATGTGATTATAAATTCCTTCTGACCTGTGAGTGTTGTAATGAGGCCTATGTATTGAAATACTGCAGTATGATATAAATATAATTATATATGTATGTTTCTTATTTGATTCCAGAACAGTACCTACCTAGTAATAAAAATTGGTCTTACTATTCGCACTTACCGTTTTATTATTTTCACGTAGTAGGGGCAATGAGATACGTTGCCACACGAAGTAAAATACTTGTACTTATTACCTCGGGAAAATTTTTAAGCTACAAAAACCTCGTCTATATTTTTGTACTTTTACCAGTAACATTACTTAAAAAAAGGAAATTGTTTTTTTTCTTGTTTCTATACTGTCTTAGGGATTACCATGATACTTTGAATGGCTTAAGGATGTATGAAGCAGCTTTATTTTTTCATTAGGGATGTAGTAGCTGTGATGAAAAATCTTGTCAGTGAAATTTTCGGGAATATTGCTATTATTCAGTTTTTATAATATTAACAGATGTTTTTGAATACTGAATAAAATAAATAAAAATATTTAAATGAAAAGGCAATAAAATACTGCTGTAGGTACGATATGTAATGGCGGCCTTCTCAGAATTATATTCATAATTATGAAAGGCACAGACAACATTCTCGAAACATAATTATGCATTTTCGGCCCCTGTGGATTTTAGCTCAAACGAGTATTTTCTTTTTATTTGTCATTTTATAGCCAAAAAAGTAAGCGTGTTTTAATATATAGCGAATACTAATTGGAAATAATTTATTGAAGGAAATATAAACTGTAAAAATATTTTCATTTTTGTTTAATAAAAATTAAGTAAAAATACGTATATATCTTTTTCACTAATTAAATGAATTAAGAAATGTTATGGGTTTATTTATACCTGATTAACTTTATATCAAAGATTAACCTTCATTGCTTAAGGTGTTATTATTTCTTGTTTTAAACTGCTTATAAGTTTCAACCTGTCAGTTAAATGTGGCATATAATGGCTGCTACATACAGTGCCGGTGGCATGGGCCGGCGGCTTTTGTCGCGCGGCTCATGCCGCCGGCTTTTGGCGGGCGTCGGTGCCGCCGGGCATCATTCCAGTTGTATAGAACGTAGGGTTACCAACTTTTGCCAAATGTTTCTATCTTTAAATGTTTCATAGCTTCTTTGACAGTAAAAATTAAAAAATAAACAATTAGTTTTTAATAACTTTAATAATTGACGTTTTATTTCTTTCTTCTCGCCACTTTGGATTCATCACTCTCTCTCTCTCATGAACTCTTTAATTCTGAGCTTCTGAAGTGGTGAGGATGGGGATATGATTTTAAGTACAAATTGCTTCCGTGGTAAAGTGGATAGTGTATGCGACTGCTGATCGGAGGTCCTGGGTTCGATTCCCGGGTTTGGCAAAAGTGTTACTGGGTTTTTCCGAATTCTCAGTAGCAGCACGGGTCTGGTGATGTGCCTGGTAACGGCAATATGCTACTTCCCTATTACGTAAACTTCATGGCGAAATGTGGGTGTAATATTACACCTCTGCCTACCCCTACGGGGTTACAGGCATGAGTCTATACTATTGCCAATTGCCTTTTTCTGTAAAAATATTTACCATCAGTGGTGAATTTCTTTTAGATCTCTTTGAGCCTCAATAGTTCCCATGATTCATTTAACTTATGTGTAACGTTACATAGATAAGTATTCATAATTAGTGTTTGCTTTTACAAGTCACAGTAAGGGTTGGAAGTGAAGTATTTCATATATTATGACGTGACAGTGGCCATTGGTGATATAAATAGGGATCTTGAGACAATGATGGACTGGTGTCAGAAATTCGGTTTAGACGTAAATCCAGCAAAGTGTCAGGCCATTATTGTAGGCAGTCGCCGCTTAATACCCAGACTAGACGTCAAAACTCTACCTCCTATTTTGTTTAATGGCTTGGTCATTCCATTCAGTTCAACCGTAAAAGACCTAGGCCTGTACATTGATTCCACTCTCGATTGGCAGGCGCAGGTGACGAGAGTTAGTCAGAAAGTCACCGGTACTCTTAGAGCACTATACCGCCTTAAGAATTTTCTACCTTCCAAGACCAAAACAATGCTTGTGCAGGCTTTAATATTTCCCTTAATCGACTATGGAGATGTGTGCTATTATGACCTGAATGCAGAACACCTCAATAAGTACGACCGACTTCTAAATAACTGCATTCGATTCATTTACAATCTTCGTAAGTATGACCACGTCTCTACTTATCGTTCCGAACTTAAATGGCTTCCAATTCGTCAGCGCAGGTGTTTGCGTGCTCTTACCACTCTCTTCTCCATTCTTAGGTCTCCTTCCCCTCCAACTTATCTCAAGCCGTACTTCCAATATCCATCTTCTATTCATGATAGAAATCTACGTTCTTCACATAATCTTCTTCTTTCTTGCCCCAGTCACACTACTGGATTCGTTAACTCTTCCTTCTTTGTGCAGTCTATTTTCTTATGGAATACACTCCCTCCTGAAATCAGACTGTCCACCAACCGTTTTGCATTTAAAATGAAAGTACGAGAGGTTCTTTTCAAGAGATTGAAGGAATCAGCACATCACTCACATCCATTATTTTAAGTATTTATGTATATGTAGAATGTATGTATATTTAGGTATATATGTATATATAATTATTTATGTCTATGTATGTATTTATAGACAACTATTTAATATGTATGTATATCCCTATTATGTATATAATAATTATTATGTTACACTATAAACTTAACTTTCAGTTCAGTATTAATGCACCTACCACTTTATCTCTGCTCCACCTTAAGGTTGACAGGTAGAGAATGCCTTATGGCATTATGTCATCCTTTGTACACATTGTTTGTGCATAAATAAAAAATAAAAAAAATCATATACTTCTTCCATAAGCGTCAAATTGTGACCCAAATGAATAAAGGATTTTGACTTTGACTTTACTACTTTATTTGTATTGTATACAAAAGTAAGTATAATTGCCAAAAATAAAGTAGGATACGTTATTATAAAGTATGGTTGACAACCCTAATAGAACGACCACACGCAAGTAGCAAGTTGCAACCAGCGGCCGGCCGGCGGCCTACCCGTGCGGCCATGCCGGCGGCTCATTCGTGCGGCCAGGCCGGCGGCTTTGTGTGCCGCCGGGCGCACACGGCTCGGCCGGCGGCTATGCCACCGGCACTGTGTGTAGCAGCCTTAACAGTTAACTTAAGAATATTTAACAACATTAAGACATTCCTTAGAATTAAATTCCATATACCTACACAAAAATGATTCACTTCGTAAATAAATAAATAATACAATACAACTCAGACAAAATAATAAACACACCTATGGAAGTGTCAAGTTTCCCCTCCCATGGTTTATGAGATACGTGGACAGAGAGACTTTGGCATAATTACGCAAGGCTCGGAAACCTAAAATAAACTGAAAATAAAAATATCCGTAAAATGATTTTCGTCGCGGTATGGCACCAGGAATGTCTGCAAATAACAAGATGAAAAACTGGCGTAAGAACATAAAGAAGTCAATAAGGGTTTGCAATAATGCTCACCAGATCGGACATAAGCAAGAAGACTCTTACTTATCTCGTAATAGCAATAAAGGAATTCCAACCAAATAGTTCTATGAAACTCATAGATACAATTACCACATCAATGATCGCGCTTAATCTTCCAGGGGAACTTAACCAACATAACAAACCGCACCTTTCCAACCTAAAGTACATAGCAATACATTTCGAAATTGTGTAACAAAAGTTTCGATAAAATTGCAATTCTTTACTTGCGCGTTCTTTCATGTGATCTGCTGAACTAAAAACGTTTCCGCAATATAATGGGGGGTAAGTAGGGGCGTGATAAAGTACGGATATCGCATGAAACTAACGAGACAAGGAGATATTGTGTAAGTCCCTTTGTGTTTGAGAAATAGTGGGTCATTAGGATCTGTCCGTTTTATGAGG
This sequence comes from Euclidia mi, assembly GCA_944739405.2. NCBI lineage: Eukaryota > Metazoa > Arthropoda > Insecta > Lepidoptera > Erebidae > Euclidia > Euclidia mi. The sequence goes on along the minus strand of OX123191.2, from coordinate 2,489,513 downwards.
ACGGATTCGGAACAAAGTGGACACTAGCGTAGGAAGCAAAGTCGTTTTATTCTGCGATAGCAGTTTGTAAACTTTGGCTTACAATAGTTGTCAGAAGTTCATTGTGACTACGCGGCGAGCCTATTGTTGTTGTGCATACTAACAGAGTCTGTAAGTTTACACTGAGTCCGAGAAAGTCACGACGTTTACGGTACGGACTCTCACATAAGATTTTCTTAATCAAAACGTGGACAAATTACATTCAATCTCATACATCAATCTGACCTCAAGCCAAGCTGAGCATGTACAACTATATGACTAATATTCTTAAATACCTACACAAGTACATGTTGTAGATAATAAACTCTCAGATAGTGAACAAATCATCGTGCTCACCACACGAAGATTTGTCTAGCTAGGTGGGTATCGAAACTACCTCCGGTTAAGTAGTCAGGTTCACTCACCACTAGATCAACATGTTAGTCAAAGAAAAAAAAACACGAGTGTTATGACAGAAATAAGGAAAGATTTGGTAGCACCAAAGGCAACTAAATCAAATTTTGACCTTTATGAGCGGAGAAAAAACCGAGAAAACTGATCTAGTTCCTTTCTTCAAACTATTTATACCATTGCTTTTTAAATCTACCAGCAAAAATAATATAAATACACTGACATATCCACATATGTATTTGCGTTTGTGGCAAAAAGTTCAAATAAATCTTTGTTGCGCACTTATTTCAAAATTACTTTTATCTTGTCAATAAAAGCAGGTAAAAATAACAAAATTTTAAATATCGTCAACAGTCGATACCAGATCTAGCAGTTTTCGGAAGTATCTCAGCTTTGGTTATAAGCTACTCGATTGTTCTTCTGTCACTCGTCATATAAATGTATCTTTAGACTTGATGTAAAAACCAGAAGCAAAACATGATGATTTGAGTAACATTCGCAGCTACTTGATTTAATTTGAAAAGTTTTGAAAAAGCCACTTCAACCAGCATTCTAGCTGCAAAACTAACATTACTAAACATTTATTATTATTACAGTATATCAGTGTCACGATTTGTGTATACTAACAACCACAACGCACCATCTATTTCGCATATGAAACAAAATTTCAAACCATTTCATTTCCTCCTAACGTCATTTGAAACAAATCGAAGTATCGATATTCAACACCGCTAATAATGTCAGCAGTAAAATATTAAATTTATATTAAAATGTCAAAATGGCGGGCTACACACGACGATTGAATGCAAGTTTGAAATTGCTGGCAATAATTTGTATATTACGTAATCTTAGGTTCACTGACGACATTGTGCTCTTTTCTTCATCAGCCGCGGAACTCGAGCTATTGCTTAAAGACCTCAGCTCTGCAAGTCTTCAAGTTGAACTTCCGATGTACCGGGAGAAAACTCAAATAATGACCAACAGCACGAAACGTAGGGTCACGGTAGACGTGCAGACCATACATTACGGCGACGAATATATAGTACGAGTGCGAGTATACTTAGGCCAAATTGTCTGGTTTAGCAACAGGCAAGACGAGTCGAAAATGACCGGAAGGGCTTCTGGTCATTGAAAGAGGTAATGAAGGGCAACCTTCCACTGTCACTTAAGTGAAAACTCGTTGACATATGTAGACTGCCTGTCCTAACCTACGGTGCTCAAACATGGTCCTTGACGGAAATTCCGAAATCCAAATTGACGATTTGCCGAAGAGCTATGGAACATAGCATTCTTGGTTTGAAAAGGACAGGCCATGTCCGAAACACAACGCTACGTTTCAAAACACCTCCAACTGTCCTTTGTCCTGCAACAGTTTCCCCTTGGAAAAGCCGGGTGTATACAAAATTGACTGCAGCTGTGGGAGTTCTTATATAGGACAAACGAAACGCACCATTTCCTGCCGCATCAAGGAACACATCAGGGCAGTCAAAAACAATGAACCACACAAGTCGGCAATAGCTCAACATCTCCTAGACTCGGGTACGAACCATTGGATTGAGTTACATAACCCTCAGGTGCTGTCGACAGAACGCCACTATATACCTAGAATGGTTAAAGAAGCTATTGAAATTAAAAAGTATAAAAACTTCAATAGAGAAGATGGGTTTCAACTGTCGAATACCTGGCATCCAGTGGTACGTCTATGCAAAACCCGTGAACCACAAAAACTTAAATCACGAGCCGACGTAGTGAGTACAGTGTGTCGCGATCGAGTACATTGTGAAAGTGAAAACGGTGGTAGTGGTTGTGCGCGCAATAAACGAGTAAGAAAGCGGGTAGACCGGTTCACTTGTTTATAACATTCATACACCCGCAATACTTCAGTATATCCGTGAACATGGCGCTTGCAACAGTGCCGAAATATCGGTTACTCAAAACAAAGGTACGTGGTATATATCCCGTAGAAACAGTAAAAAGTAATTATAGTGACCACGATAGTTTAAATTCCTATAATGTCACGCTATGACCATTTTATATAATCGTAGAATTGAAGGGACAGTTTTTGGATTATAATTAAATTCGCTATCTATAAATGTTTGTTTTGTTAGGATTGATTTATATGCTGGACACAATAATTTGATAACAGTCTATTGTCTTTTTGCGGTTTTTATAATAGCGCGTTGCGGTTTTTATAATAACGTCATTTTTACTTATTTGAAATTGTCTTTCGGGATATATACCACGTACCTTTGTTTGACTACTACTCCTAACAAAGGTACGTGGTATATATCCCGAAAGACAATTTAAAATAAATTACGCTATTGTTCCTATTATATCAAACAAGACACTTTGTTTCGTAGCCTAAATCTCTTTTTAATAAACAGAGCCTTAGAATAGTACATATTTATTATTTCCGGTATTCAGAGCATCCTAAGTAAATTTAGAATAATACCAAACAACTGTACTTATTAAAACACCTCACAATATAATCGTGCTTAACTGCAAACTTACGATGTATTAGATAATAGACCCTTAAGTCCGTTACCATCAGTAAATCAGTTCCTATCTCTGTATCGAACTGCAAAACACATATAAAAACCAAGATTTTTATAATACTGCACATGAAAAACCCACATTCAAAGGCAGAGCCCAAAATACCCAAAAAACAAAACAGGAACCCTCGAAACTCCGGACACTTCCAAAGGCCATTACGTAGACTTTCATTACTGTGTTTATTTTACACAAATGGTAAAAGAGTGAATTCTTTCTCTGGATGCAATCCCGTAAAACGCGGACGTGTTCTGTTGTGGCAGGTAGAAATATGTGCTGTGGTCTGCACCTAGCGTTCGTCGCTACTTCATCGGGCACCTTTCATATTTTGAAGTACTTTAAGAGTGTTACCACTGGTGCGATTTGTTATTTTGCTTGGTATGGGTGCAAAAGATATAAGAAATATATTATTTGGTGGTTATTCGTAGTATAGCAGCAGTTTTGGGCGAGGAATATCGCAACTTTTATTGTTTTTTTTAATGGAAAAATAAAACAGTGGGCTAATTTGACAAATCTAGCATTAAGCTGCTTTCGCTCCCTATCAACTAAATCATAGTATTTAGGTGGATATATAGACTTTTCTCACACTCATTATTGTTGGAAGTGTTAAAATTGTGATCACAGTTAAGCAGAGACAAGTGGTAGTCAGATTAAACATACTCATTTGCATAAAAGCATGTTCTTAGACTTTAAGAAAGAAAACCCCATGAAAGGGTTTATAGCTTTAACACATGCTTGTTTTAAAAATACAGTACATTCAATTTGTAGCTACGGTAATATTACAATGAATCAGAGCAGACTTATAAGAGCAAAATATTATTCTGAATTCAATCGACAAATTTCATGACGTTTTATATTAAATCAGTCAAACGTAAGGAAATAATATATCAACATGCAAAATTAAAATTTAATGACTTATGTAGCCTCTGTAGCGTTTACAATGAAATCACAGAAATATTTATCATCATGTTGAAATAAATGAAAATGTCAAGAGGACGCTACAAGCTTTATGTACATTAATAATTCAGTAATCTGAAAATTCACATGAACACAGTGAAATCAAAACTAAATAAGTCATCAGCCCTTAACAGTCCACTGCTGGGCTAGCCCTCTCCTTTGAAAGGAGGAATTGGCCAACTGCACTACGCTGGCCAAACGGGTTGGCTTGTTTGGTGGTCGGTAGGGTTTGTATCGAGTTTTCCTTCTCTTACAGTGCTGTTCTCTGCATAATTTGCTCCCTCTGTCGGCTCTTACGACACCCATGGGGTGGTGACATTCCGAATTCTTAATCCGTCACCACACGGACAAAACTAAATAGTAATCTGTAAATCATGCCAAAGCGAATGAAATTTACATTGTAAAAGGGTTTTTTGGAAATAATTTTCAAATAATCATTTAACTAAGAATTAATATGTAATGAATATCAGCCTTTTATATAAACTGTCTCACTTCTGGGTCAGTCAGTCATTAGGATATGGTCAAGTGTGAACTGCAAGGTGGCAAACTGCATATTATGTCCCCCTAATTTGCACATTCATGCAGGATTCCTCACTATATTTTCCTTCACGTATTGGATCCGGGTGGCATGCTTTTGTTCAGCAGTGGACGTTTTTTGGCTGTATGATAAGTGATAATATCTAGAAGCGAATGAAGATTTTGAGTAGTCGTTTAATCGTGATTACGGAGACGTCACCTTAAGCGGTGTCAACATGCTGTCGCGCCGCGTAAATAATAAAGGCGCGCTTCTACGCTTCTACACGCTACTTTTTATTACCGATGCTGCCGTCCCACTCGCGTTTAGTGAACACTACTCTTTGGCTCATACGATGCGGGACGAGACAACGGTAGCAATGTGGCATTATTTTGGGAGGACAGCAATGCATTCGATTGGCTACACACCTAATGCATTCAAGGCAGAAGTCGACATTTCAAAATTATCAAATATCGGCTGTTACAAAACCTGGAGCCTCCAGTGAACAAATATTGCAACCAAGCTATCTATTCAACGACAGCAAAAACAACTGTTTAATTGTTTGTATTGGTGAGAATGACTCTAATCCTAATTTAATTGTAATCGAACTATCTGCAATGCTAAAACGTATCAAAAATGCTCAGATTATAATATTAAAAGTCTTGCAAAGTGAGAGTCTGAGTGAAGTAATGTTAAATAACACCTTAAAGATAATTTGTAAGAATTTTACCAATTGTACGTTTGTTGATTTAGATTCATACATAGATAAGAGAAACAGATATCACTGTCTTTCAGAAATGTGTAACAAAATTAACTATATACTTGATTATCAATATTATTATAAAACGTTTCTATCGTTTAATTAACGTTTGATTTAGAGTCCCTAGAAGACTTGAAGTCTTCTAGGGACTCTAAATCAAATTACAGTAGAAAAGCGACTTTACGAATGAATAACGGTACCACAAAAGAATCGTTAGCATTAGTGCCAAAGAAAGGAACAATCCCATACTATTTTAAAGTACTGCCTTCAAGTAATAAAGGGAAATTAAAAATACCAACTACACCCAAAAGTAAGTTTTTTCTATAAAAATGGCTTAGACGAAAATAAACGTTATGTTACGTTGTTCCATCAAAATATAGCGGGACTTTTGAACAAAAAGAGCAGGTAGAAATATGCTTGAATGAGTTTAGAAATTATAAAAAAAAGATCAAAATACTATGTTTTTCTGAAACATTTGTGCGAATGGGCGATGAACCCAATATTTATCTACACAGCTTCAAGTTAGGGAGCTCTTTCTGTAGGAAGTCGGAAAAGCGGGGTGGAGTATGTATTTTAGTAGACAAATATATTGAATGTAAACCCCTAAAAGTTTGTAATACCATATCATGTGAAAAAGTGTTTGAATGCTGTGGTGTAGATTTACCATCGTTGCAGTGTATAGTTATTTGCGTCTACAGAATACCAAACGCAAACGTGTCTACCTTTTTAAAAAAAATTGAACTTTTAATGCATGAAGTAGACTCAAAAATAAATAGGCGTTTAATTATTGCTGGAGACCTGAATATAGACCTCCTAAAACATAGCAATTCCACAGGCAAACTAAGGGAATTTATTCAAAATTGTAACCTTCAGTCTCACATTGAAAAACCGACACGGCAACAAACTTGCATCGACCACATTTATAGCAATATCAAAGGCGCCGTTGGTAATACACATCAGTTATACTTATCGGATCACAATACTGGACAAACTCTTGGTTTCCCTGCAAATACAGGCAAAACAAAGCCATCGTTTATGTATATGTGGCGAAGAGATTACAGCAATGATAACATATTAAAATTTAAGAGCTGTCTAGCAAGCTTATCATGGAATGAGGTATATGTCGAAACAGACAGTGACGTGGTTTTGATTTGTTTCATGACACTTTCACTTTGTTTTATAATCTATGCTTTCCTTATTACAAAGTTAAAATTAACACTTCGATTACTTTCCCGAAATGGATAACCAGGGGTATTAAAATGTCATCGAAGACAAAAAGAAAACTTAGGTACTTATCTTACAGCGATAAAAATAATGAAATTAAGGCAAATTACACAAAATATAATAAACTTTTAAAAAAATGTATAGCAGCGTCTAGAAAGATGGTAAATAATAAATATCTTTGTTATGATCCGAATAAGTGCAAGGCCGCTTGGGATATCATTGGAAATAAACTCGACAATGTAAAGAGTCGTCAAGGCATAAAACGCATAAAACACAACGGTAATATTATAACAGATCCAATAATGATAGTAAACACGTTTAATAAATTCTACATCGAAAAAACAAACATCCCAAAATTTACGTCTCCAAATTATAAACTGATTGATAAGGTGAATGCGTCAATTTTCATAACACCCTGCTCTGAGCGTGAAATTAAAAAACTATCAAATCATTTAATGATACTAACGCCGTTGGTTATGATAATATAACCACCAATATAATAAAAAGAACTTGTAGTGAAATTACGCCTATTCTTTGTTATCTCATAAATATTTCTTTTACTTTCAATAGTCAAACCGATTTATAAAAAAGATGATAAAGAAGAATTGAACAATTACCGACCTATAACCCTTATACCGGTGTTCTCAAAAGTTTATGAAAAACTGATGCATAACGTAATTGTAGAGGAACAAAACGGCTTCCAGAAAAATAAATCAACAACCATGGCGGCTTTCTCTTTGGTTCGGAACATCACAGAGTCACTGGACAAAAGAAAGGCAGTATCAGCGATATTTTTCGATATGTCGAGCGCATTTGATTTTGTTGACCATCAGATTCTCTTGCAAAAATGTGAACTCTATGGGATAAGAGGGAACGCCCTTGACTGGCTAAAGAGTTACTTGAGAGACAGAAGGCAATGTGTAGAAATTGCATGCGTTGACACGACACAAACCGTAAAATCGCATCACTCTACATATGAAACTAACCGTTCCGGAGTTCCTCAGGGTAGTGTGTTGGGGTCGTTATTGTTCCTATTATATATAAACGATATCACCAAAGTCATCACCCATAAGTGTACCTTGTATGCAGATGACATTTCTGTAGCTATACCAAAAAACCATCGATATTATGATTAGAAAACTATGATAAACACGACCATAAATAACATCTCCACATGGCTAAACTCAAATAATCTCACAGTCAATCTGTCAAAGACAAAAATAGTACAGTTTCGTAATAATAATAGTTCCAAATGGGACATCGCAGTAGAATACAATGGTCAAGAAATCTCAGAAGTGAACGGAATTATTTTTTTGGGTATAATGCTAGATGTACATTGTAACTGGAAAGCTCATATTAAACAAGTGTGTAATCGTATAAATCGATTCGTGTACGCTCTTAAAAAACTAAGTATTATTGCTAGTGAAAAAACCACTATAATTGCATACCACGGATATGTAGCGTCGGTACTGAGATATGGTCTGTTACTTTGGGGTAACTCAATAGAAATAAGCAGGGTCATGATATGTCAAAAAAAATGTATAAGAGCAATTTGTGGAGCTCCTCTAGATTCTTGTAGACCTCTATTCAAAAGATTAAGAATACTCACCATTACTTGTTTATATATTTATGAGATTGGGATTTTTGTTAGAACACACCCAAACCAATTTACAAAGGTTATCGAAAATAAGAATTTTCTCTCAAGGGATACAACAAAGCTAGCATTACCACAAATATCCACTACTCTATATCAAAGAAACAGTAGCTGCATGACGATTAAGGTTTATAATAAGATACCAAAAGCTGTAAGAGAGCTTCCGCTAAAGCAATTCAAAAGCTCTCTGAAAAAATGGTTAATTGAGAAATGTTTTTTTAATCTACAAGAATATTTTGCACATAAAGATAAAATAATGTAACTACTATTTTTTTTATTTTATTAATTATTGTATCTGACATTTGTAACTGCAACTGAACCAATTTATTATTTATTATGCACAGTATTATTAAATTCTATGTAACGTTTGTAAAAAATTCTATACCTATCTATTTATTATACTTAATTTTTAATTTTGTGTTGAAATGTAATGGATTTAATTTCAATTTTTGATTATTGTCTATTTTTAAATTTTTGGTTATTGTCTATTATTGATTATTGTCTTTTTTATTATTGATTATTATCTATTTTGATTATTGATTATTGTCTATTTTTCTGACATGATTATGTAAAAACCTCTCGAAGGGTAATTAATATCATTATTTAATGTGATCAAATTATTATAATCATTTGTGGTATATATATAATGAATGGGTAGTTTAATTAATTATGATTGTTGCTCCTCTCTAATTTTGCATGCCGAATTCAGGTGAAACATGCTGTGCGTATTATTAACAACATACCATCCTGTAAAACTTTAACCGTGTTTCGAGCAAATAAATATTCTTATTCTTATTATGCATAATGTTGGCTTAATTTGGTTCCTTAGAATAGACATTATAGTTATTACAATAATACTTTTTAAATGGCGAACAAAACCTAACACAAAACATGGTACAAATGATTGGTATCGTTTTGTAGAGCAGAGCGAGAGCAATCATTTGTCTAAGCAAAACAAAAACAAAATTTTATCTCGCCTAAGCTGTTTGTACATACCCACAACCCGACGACAAATTGAAAGCAAAAATCGTATCGCAACGTACAAAACTTCTTGCATCCTCCTTGTTTAAAGTTGGTTGTGTAATTTCCAAGTATTTCATTCATGATTCGTGTAATTCGCCCGCCGCTGTGTATACCTACGCTGCGAATGTAGGTACTGCTTTCTTTGATTGCAGTATCAAGATATTTGTTTTGACAACATTGGATTCCTCTGTCTACTCAATGCTCAATTTATTTAATTAATTGTCCTATTTGATAGAGATCATAGCACTAAAGTAGTTGTTATGTTATTTTCCACTGCGTTGAAAGTTGTGACTTTGATCCCCTTAATATGTTACAGCACTTTTTGCGATGTATAGGTGATTGTTCCAATTCTTGGTATCCTTTTTGGGAATTCAAAAAAAATAATTTTTAGACAACTCCCGCATTACTAAATCCTGTGTCGCGGGAGACTTTACAAATATACAACAAATGGACACAATGAACACCCAGACTCGAAACAACAATTTATGAATCACACAAAGTGTTGTCTCGTGTGGGAATCGAATCCACCTCGCCGCTTATACCACTACGCCAACCGTGCAGTCAATTTTGAAAGCACGAAGCTCACATTTCCCTATCTAATTCCCTGGAATCACCCGTAATTTGTGTAAAATAATTCCAAAAAAGGTGTTAAGGCTTTTTTATACTAAATATAACAACAGACTTAGTTCATCTCCTAAAGATTCTTATTTGCTGCACATGTGGCGTAATGGATACGAGGTTACCTTGTCGTTTAGAAAGTCGAATCTTTTATTCTCCACAAGAGACAACACTTATTGTCATCAAACTGTTTAATCTGAGCGTAGCTTGTGTCCGTAAATTAAATGTATACACAAATAAATAATCTATCCATCATGCAGACGTTATTAACAAAATTCACCCGGCAACTTGTTCCAATGAATTTTATAGCCAATGAATTTATAAAAAAATTAAACTAATTACTTTGTAAATCAACTGACACTAGTCTATCCCATGGAATATCGCTATCCCTATCGGTTGCGGAGGTCAGATAGGCAGTCGCTCTGTAGAAAAGCTAATATTCAGTCAAATCCGGTTAGACTAGTAAGCAGACTCCAGGTTGAAACTGGAATAACGCTAGGAGGATGATGATGACTTTATAAAAAAAATGCATCAATTTACGTACAACTTTAACAAAATAAAAGTCAGGATACTATTCGATCAATGTTTAGTCCACGTATAACAAGGTCGTTAAACCTTTTTATTCAAAAGATCTTTAGATAATACAGGCGTAATGCTAAGAAAAATCTTCACTGCGTTACGGATATGTCCTAGAATCTCTTGACTCCGAGCTTGTAGTACGGCGTAAGGAAACTGAGCCTGTGTAACAAATGAGTTCCTGTTTATAATGAGAAACATCTGCCTGTCATACGCCCTAGTTTCTAGGTGACGTCGCGAGTAGCTATCTAAAACTTTATACTTGTTTATTATTAAACTTGGATGCAATATAAGGCCTGCTGCTGCAGCTGGTTAGGTGGTTGGGTCGTGGCTGCTGTGAAAGGTTGTATGTTCGATTTCCAAGAGAATCTTTGTAAGATAAATTTGTTAGATTGTCTATTTTGCTAATAAATGGTAAATCCAATCAACAAATGAATATCCAAGAATTAGAGCTGGGTTTGCCAATTCTTCTATATATATAAAATTGTTTTGTTACTGAGTTACTGACAACGCACAGCCAAAACTATTTGGCGCAATAAACTGAAATTTGGCAAGTATGTTCCTTGGGTACCGTAGGTGTGCACAAAGATAGGTTTGCCCTAAATTCCCACAAGATCAGGCTAAAATAATAAAATTTATGAAAATGTGCTTTTCAGATAAGTTATTGACAACAACTATCAGGTCGCAATCTATCAGATAATCCTCTCTCTGGAAGCTAGTTAAATACCTTTGTTTCTGCACAGTACACCCGTCAATAGCCCACACCATTAATTACATAAATTACACTAATTATTAGGTATATTAACCTACAAAAATATACACAAAATAGGCTATATCAAATAGCCTACACACTGTCCAATACAAAACTTACTTACTTAACGTGTCGATGGCAACACTTTAAATATATTTGGCCCAAAACTTGGCCACTCGGATGGCATTTGGACTTGCCTCATACAGGTCGTCAAGCGTACACGACTCCGGGCCTGCGGGGCACGTATGTAAATGGCCCATCGTCTGTGGAGACTCGCCACAGCCGCATTTGTTCGTACTTGGGTCTATAAATCCCCACCTTGACAGATTGTCCCTGGATGTGCCAACCTGGGTACGCAGCCTATGCTTTCCAGGTTGGCCAAGGAAGCCGGTATCCTGCAGGTAGTTTGATCCTGGGGTGCATGAGAGGAGCCTCCCCGAGCAACGTAGAAAAGTGAACAAGATTCCCGACGTCCGGCGCACCCTGGACTCCTAGCACTCGGTAACGCAGAGTCTAGGTGACAAATCCTCTCACCACGATGGATCAACACAATTCAATACAAAACTGAAAACGATATTTAGGGTTTTAATCAATGTGTGGAATGACCAACATTACATTGGTTGGTTGTTAAATTGCAGGCAGTTTAAGCCATTGGTTGTGCTTGTAATTTGCCACTGGGCTGGATTTGGATGGCACAATTTCCCTCAAATGCTAAGTTAGCCCAAACCGAGACAAAACTTTGTGTGACCCACAAATTGTTGCTTTGCGTGTGGGTGTTCTTTACGTCCGTTGATTGAATGCTTATAAATAAATAAATAAAAACTTGAGGTATTTTAAACCATCAAAGTATCCCATAAGAAAATGTTTGCAAAAATTAAAAAATGTTATCTTTGAAAGTCAAAAATCTAATAAAAATCGTACGTTTTACATAGTTTGTCGAACTATGCGAACACTTTGACAAGTGTTGTATTTAATAATGTTTCATGTCATTAAAAGCACTTTAAACCAATGCATTTAATGAACATAATTATAAAATAAATGAATAAACTCAGCAAACCTTTTATCATCATGATCCAGAGAATAGTAAAATGCGACTTCATGTCATCGCTCTTTTAAACTCAGTCTGTATTTTCTTTCACAAAATTACAAACTTCAAAAAGCAAGAACCTTAAAAATATCCTACTAGCAGCGTAGTGCTAAATGCTTAAGAATGTAAACTAATTAGAAGAATAATCGAAGAAGTAAGAGTTTCAGAGATGGGAGAAGTAAACTCGTTAAAGATTAAGATACCCCCGTGTAGCACCTGATAACTTTACTGTTTATGGAGCGTTGAGTACTGTTGAGTTACTGGCGCTAGTTGGCAACTAAAGAATTTGTTCACCGGAAAATAAGTATTATTCTGTAGTCGCTACTGCCCGCGGTTTCGTCCACGCTAAAGAACAATGGCAGAATTTGGTCTGGGTTTGTTGTGGCGACCTTAAACTTCATATGAACAAAACAAATTGTTTTTTTTTCTACGATTTTTTATATTTTCACTTTGTCTCGTTAAAGCTGGAGTATTTTATGATGATAAAAAGCATTCCAATTGATTACGAATACTTTATTATTTAATTGTTGCCATAGACAATGGCGTGACAGGAATAGGAGTGAGTGCTATATCCGTATCGATTATTAAATAAGTAATCGATACGATCGACCTTTATAGAGTTGGTTTGGTTCAAAATGCAGTTATTTAATATTAAATCATCATTATATAAATAAGGTAATATTTTTGAAGCAAAACAACGTTTAAATCAAATAAAAACGTCACAGCATCGTTTTAATGTTGTATCGATTCCACATAAAATCGATTTAAAATGTGCAGCTCTGCTTTTGTCTTTGGCTGTGACAGTTAGATGCTACAAAATACTTCCGCGTTTTGATGTCAATCTGACATATGTCATTTGATAATTCAAACGTACTTACCTACATTGTTTAACTTTCATACTATAACTTTCCTTTTATCTACATTGTTCATTCTTAACAAAAAATTCAAACACCGATATCTTCTTTTTCCCTTTTGCCTGAGTGAAAATAGAATCATTTATAGACTCTGTTACTTACGCCAATTTTTTGATATATTTTTTAGTACTGTACGCTTCAATTTAATTTCAGACATTTTGATGTATGGAGATCTACCATTGTCCTTTGTACCCCCTACAACAACTTCCAGTTTTATTTTCGGAACGAATGCTAGCCTATGTTCGTCACCGTGGTCCAATGTTTATCTATATTAAATTTCATCAATATCAGTTTAGGCGTACGGAACATACATTGATATGTATATACACACTATGGAATTTATAATATTAGTTCATCCGTAGTTTTGATTTGTTGTCTACTAAATAAGAAACAAGTTGAGTTTATAACATTTTTATTTTAACTAAAGTTATGATTTTTATATTCAGTGCTACAAAATTTGATTAATTGAGATCAAATACCGTAAATTATATTTTGTGTACTGATTGAGTGCATAGGGTGATCCAAGTTCATAGACAATTTCCTGTACAAAAATGCTTGCCAATAAAATAGATTAAACTTACTGTCGCGCCAGGAAGAAGGTTAATGAAAATCAAAATAAGCTGGCACTCTCACTCACCGAAAGAATAAAAAGGTCATTGGTGGATAACATTCATATTTTAAGAACGTACTACTGCATAGATTCATTTAATCCCTTCACCCTAAAACAAACATGTCCCTATTGTAATCCATCCAATCACAAATATTAAAACGGAAGTACTTTTCAAACGCGAAGTTTGCAATTAAATATTGCAAATATTAAATTGCAAACTATAATTGATCCTTTTAGCCATCGGCTTTGTTATCTATTTTAGTAATGGATTATAATATCTGCACAATAAAATTTGATTGAATAACAAACGGTGCAAATTAAAATTTCAATAATATATTAGCGAAACATGAATAGCATGCGAAATAATTGAAGCGGAATTTATAATATTTATTATATACCACTGTTAAATTCCTTTAGATAATTTATACATAATTACTATTCAAAATGTATTCATTGTTGCAGTATTAAAAACCAGAATTCAGTGAATTATACATCTAAATCTTTCTCAGGAACCACATTGTCTATCCGCTCCAGCGATCATCGGTTCTGCGGCATATATGACCTGACCTGGGTTCTTGAGTGGCGACCACGTCTCGGCAAACATAGTGTAGGGCGTCCTGTAGCTAGGTGGGGCGATGATATTCGAAGGGCAGCGGGCAGGGATTGGAAGAGGAAAGCTGAAGACCGAGCTCATTGGCGCGCCATAGGAGAGGTCTACGTCCAGCAGTGGACTGATATAGGCTGATGATGATGATGGATGATTACATTGTCTATTGGTAAAAACCGTGCAAAGATCCGTGTGGAAGGTTTAGAGACTATCGCTTTCATACAGACAGATAGGATGAAGAGGGGATTTCGCATATTATGCTGTTTTTTAAGCAATAAAATATAGTTTATTAATACTAAACGAGGCACAATTCAAAACTGCTAGTTAAGTGCCGAGAAAGTGCTACTCAAAGAAAATTTGTGTCATCAGCAGTTCCTTATTACCTTCGAAATTGTAACAACGATTACTTTGAAGTTATTACAATATAATTATCTTTTTATGTAAATTTGTAGTCAGTGCTAAGTCGGGCAAGTATAACATAATTCTATTTTTCCGTGCCCTCGGTTCCTGTAAAGTAGCAGAAAGCAAAAACAAAACAAACAACGTAAATTCTAGATTATTCTATTCAAATGTAATCTCAGTAAAATTAAAATAACAGTATATTTATTTAAATCACTCTTCTCTTTCTCTTAGCATTATCCCAGTTTCAATCTGGGGTCCGCTTACTAGTCTAACCGGATTTGGCTGAATATTAGCTTTTCCACGGAGCGATAGCGATATTCCATGGTTTAGACTAGTGTCAGTTTGTTTAGAAGGTACTGACGCCCTGTAACGACTGTCAAAGATCTTCTTTATTTATTTATTTAAATCACTATATATTCAAAACACGTTTATATACTCTGAAAAGATGACCACTATTACCGTTATATTCTTAAAGCAAAAACAATACATCAAAACGTCTTCCTCAATTGCCGTTACGGTAATAAACACATTAAAGAGTCATACGCAACAGGTCCATTTGTGCGGCTCACACATATTATCAACCCGCATGAGTTATTAGTCAATTGACACACTCGGGGTTAATACGGCCGTTGGCCTGTCTTACTGTCATTTCTTGGAGCATCTTTATTTGATCCTTTGGCATCCAAAATTTTTTTATATGTCTTGTTATTATGTATGTCTGTTGATTAAATTTGTCATTTTTTTATGGTTTTTTTTCACGCATGTATCCCTGAAAGGGTAGGCAGAGGTGTAAATATTACACCCACATTTCGCATGTTTTTTTAGGTCCCACGTAATAGGGGGCGAGCCTTTTGCGTTGCCAGGCACATCACCAGACTCCGGGCTGCTACTGAGTATTCGGAAAAACCCAGTAACACTTTTGTCCGACCCGGGAATCGAACCCTGGACCTCCTATCAGCAGTCGCATACGCTATCCACTGGACCACGGTCTCTAATATTTCTGGTATATGATGACAAGCAAAATCCCACTCAAATCGATTAATCAGTATTAGCTCGGACGAAACAAGTCAAAATATTAAATAAACAATATTTCAATACCTAAAACTATAAACACGATAAGAAATGTAAATGTATCTGCTTCGATAAACAGTTGTTGGTGACAGTGAATATGGCAACTTATGGCATTCGGCTAATAAAGTTAGTAATGTGCAAGAATCGGATGGCGATTCTATTGTTCGCAATGGTCGAATGTGTTCGCTTAAATAGACGAATGAGAGTAGAAAAACTTACCGTGACCAATATTGGTTTAAGTCAAACCGAAAAATTGGAGCAAATAGAAGTTATATCAGTCCTATATAAATATTATGTGTAAAAGTCGCTACAATTTGAAAGTAGATATTTACTACAAAGGATATTTAATGGAATTGTATACACTGTTTTATTCACACTTTATTTTTAAAAGTCTTTCACTCTTTCGTGAGTTCAACCTTAATGTCGGAGTTTTAGGACTGGCCTTTGATATGGTCTTACGATTCTTCTCCTGAGACAAAATTGAGATTGACGCGGTTACTATAGTGATAACTTTGCCGATCAATTTAAAAGGGCGAGTCAAGTCGTATTATAAGCGCCGCAACGCAAAATATGCCAAATCAATAGTGGAAGGCTACATAATAATACGTACGTACATACGAAAACATAAAAAAATTGTATACACTTTCTTCAAGTTAACACGTTCACTGTTTTGGGTTCAAACCGTGACTTTACAATAAAAAATACGGAAATATGAAGTCCGTTCCTTCACAAAGGGAGATTACGAAGCTGGTAAGCTTGCATGACACTCCGTGTTCCGATGATTAATGAGGGTAGTTGTATATTATAGTCCAACTACCCGCTTACGCATATTACTTCGTCGTGTTGACTTTCTGCAATGAGTAGGGTTGGAAGAGCCCTTTTGTGGAGACCCTGTATTATGAACAGGAGACGTTGAAGTTTATCTGCCCAAAATAGATTGAGTGTCCGGAATGGCGAAATGTTGGTGTAATATTACAACTGCCTCCGTGGTCCAGTGGATAGCGTATGCGACTGCTGATCGGAGGTCCCGGGTTCGATTCCCGGGTCGGGCAAAAGTATTACTGGGTTTTTCCCAATACTGTTAATTTTGTGTATTCATATACCTACCGTCACTTTCTGTAGCATACATTTCCATGATAGTTCCGAACATGATCGCGAGTTGCCTACATTATAAGACGTAAGTGGATGCTCCTGTTACACAGGATTCACACTGGAAGGCTACTACAGCACTTAAATTGGTAACTGCATTAATTATTTAAGTATTATGTATGTTCCTAATAACTATTTACAAGTAATTAATTACAATGTGAAACAGTTGCAGCTCCTTACAAAAACAAAATATGTAACATATACAATTGTTTAACACTGGCGATTAAAAAGAGTGGCCACGAGTTTTATTTTATTGTGGCCCGTTCTTTCTCGTGGTTCTACCTATTGCTTTGTGAACGAGGCAGTAAATGTAAATGTGGAAGCATTAAGTAATGTACTTTAAAATTTGACGTTCATAAGCGTCTCCTTGTTACCTAGATGAATAAATGATTTTGACTTTGACGTTGACTCAGTAGCAGCCCGGAGTCTGGTGATTTGCCCGGTAACGGCAATAGGCTCGCCCCCTATTACTTGGGACCTAAAAATTCATGGCGAAACGTTGGTGTAATATTAACACCTCTGTCTACCCCTTCGGGGAAACAGGCGTGAGACTATAAATAAAAAAAAATAAAAGAAAATTACCTACACCTCTGCCAACCCCTTCGGGATACAGGCGCATCGATAAACTAGCAGGGCTCCCGGGCTATGCAATAAGGGAAATCGGGTTTACCTGTTAATAATTACCCGATAGACGAGTCAAGAAGTGGCTGGCAGAGGCGAAAATCGGACTTAGTGGCGTGCTATTGGAGAAGCCTATAATCAGCTGTGGACTAGCTATGGCAGGCTGATGATGACGATTATGAATTCATCATGTCTGATGATTTTTACCCAATCGTATTATAATAGTCAATTAACCCTTTATTAAGGTTTGCTCTAGATTTAAAGTAAGAATTATGTTCCTAAAAACCCTTTGAGAGCCATATAATTGAGAAATTGTTAATATTGCAGCTGTACAGATAGTCTTGCCCTAAAACAAGAGAACGACCGCGCCTTCTCTTCTCTTTGAAGATTTTCCATAGCAGTTGCTTATATAAAAATACAACGGTACATTAAAACTAACGAACACCCACTTATTTTTCGTGTTACCCACAACACTCCACATAAAGCTCCAAAGCAAAGTGTCTCCTTAAAACACCTACGTCATTTACGCAACCAAATAAATAATAGATTACAGTAATCAACAATTCTAACATTCCTAGAAAGCTACATGGAATATCTGGCCTCTCGGCACGTTTGTGGTTACCCTAATAGAGCCCCAACATCAAACAAACCGGGCTATGCATAATTTGTATACGCCGCTTTTAGTCGTATAATTAATTAAATGTTTTAATTAATTATTTGCCGCTCATTCAGAATGATTCGATAAATTTTGATGGAATTTTGTGATCGATTATCTTTTGCTTCTTAATCTTCTAAAGCATTTCATGTTTAGAAAGGCTTGCTTCATTTTGAAGGCTTCGTTTTATTAAGTTGTACAATGTCACTGAGAGCAACAAATGAATTCAATATCAGAGCGATATTTAATTTATCGCTAATCGTTTTAACATTAATTTAACTAGAAATATGAGTATGATATTATTTTGTTATGTTTATGTGGATTGTATATAATATATTAATATTGAAGTACTTTTATGCCTTTCATTACAGGTGATTTCAGTTTTTATAGTCATTTAGATCCCTACGGATCTAGAAAATGCACGTTTATTACTCATTCGTTTGTTAAGTATGGTATGGCTTTGCATTTTATAAGGCAATAGAATAATTTTACCTATGATAACAAAATTGATATTCCTACACCTGAAATATTTTCATTCAGTCATTTTTTACTGTCAACGTTTCTACATATTAATAAACCAGGTGATGAAAATTACTTTATTTTTCAACGACCAGTTAACCGGTTACACGCCCCGAAACGCGATTGTAACTGTGGTGCTGTACGCCCACAATTAGCAGGCATACTATTTTAGCCATTGGCTAATGTATGTTTACAACGGATATATAAACGGATAGTACTGCACAGCGTGTGTTAAGCAAGAGGCTCTGATCTGACCGCAAATGTAAGCCCATTACACTTCGTAACCAACAACAATCACAATTCCATACTTATATTAAACTAGCCGTTTCCTGCGGTTTCACACGCGTCCTGAGGGAACTACTTCGCGTACCCGAAAAACCCAAATATCTTACGGACCCCTATTTTTCTAAAATAAAATATGGTCTATGTTACTTGCAGATAATGTAGCTTTCTAATGGTGAAGGAATTTTTAAAATCGGTTCAGTAGTTTTTGAGTTTATCCATTACAAACAAAAATACAAATTTTTCCTCTTTATAATATTAGTGTAGACATGCTTGATTGTGTATTTTTTGTTTGCCATTCTTTCGAAAATATAATTTATTTATGTAAAGTTGTATACGGCAGACCTCCGTCGACCAAATTGGTGACGTTTTGCAAAACGGAAAGGTCCGAAGCACCCGGAACCGGCGAGCATGTACGAAAAGACTAATGAGTGTAGAGGAAGCGCGTGAGGTTATTAAGGATAGAAGCAAGTGGCGTTCCGTTGTCTCCACCTTCCCCGAAGGGAAAAAGGCGTGAGTTTATGTTTAATTTTATGCGTGCTGATAGTTTAGAGGCTGGAGAGTGGCATAGTTTTTTGTTGCGAGTTGTATCGAATTAGAAACCTTAAGAAATGAGGTTTAATAATTTTGCTTCGGTTTTCTGTTATGCAATTTAAGCTCTACTTCTATAACATGCTTGGTTTCGATAAGTTCACTCATGACTGGTTGACACCTTAAACCTTGTCTAGGTACTGAATATGAGTCTAATGTAAATCTAATTTACAGTTTGGAATATATCAACTACTATACGTGCGGCCGCGAATTTGTGAATATTTTGCAGTAATAACTCCATCAAACGCCAGAATAATCTGCATTTCATTTAATTCACCAATTCTAATCATTATATTATTTGTCTATCATTATCTACACTTATTTAAAGCGGAAGTAAAAAAAATCATCTGATCTGTGGCACAGATAAAAAAGAAACAAATGAATATACAATTATTGGTCTTCATTATAAAATTATTAAGAATCAAATGTCATAATGTAATTTATTTTCGAACGCAGGATATCGGGTGATACACAATGTAATGACGTTTTTAAGGACCTTGGTTTTAATTTTAGCATTTCGTGCGCCGCTGCTTAGGGTTTTTCTCCTCGAAAGACGCTAATTACCATGTAAGTACAAGCACAGATATTATAATACTGTACTAGGAATTCTACATCGTTTATACAAATGTCGATATGATGCATGTTTCGAAAGTCACTTTCATAGCACTTTAATTCCGAAATGAACGATACCTCAAAAAAAAAATTATGGGACCTAATGGAAGGAAAGAAGAACCCACCACGCACCCTCGGATTGCCCACTCCAACTATTGCAATAGGAAAAGGTTGACAATACCGAACTATACAAATCATGTGAGGTTTTTGTGGATAAAGAAAATTGCCCAAAAATGGAGAACAATGAAGAATGATGCAAGTTATAGCCTTTCAGATAATTTCACCATACATTTCGTGGGAATAATATTTGTACTTCTTTTTGAATATTTTCCTTTTTTGCTAGGGGCCTTACGTTCTTACGTTGAAAAGGTATGAAGCATGCCAAGGTTCAAAGACGACGAACTTAATGAACATAATAGCGATAATAAATGTATACTAACACCGTTACAATACGACGTTTATAAACGCAGCCAAAATAAGCGTGGTCAGTAGCTATTATTTACGACGCATATTTTTAACATTTAACATCCTTATGATTCCAGAGGCCTTATCGACACTAGAAAAAGGATAATCCAAAAGCAATTATTCCAAATCTGGATATAGATGTGGTTGGATTATTAAATGTTTGCAAGTATAGAAATCATTCCTACAGCAGTTATCTTAAAGAATGTACATATTGTGATAAATAAGTGAGTTTTCAGTAAAATAAGCAATAAGCTCTGTTATTTTAACAATAATTAAAGTTGAATAAGAAAAGAATCATATTGTGTTAATATATTTTATTTAATAAACTGATTAATTGTTTAGATTTTCTTTCTAAGTACATTAGTATTAATTTAAGGTTCAAAGTACTTGTACAGCTGAGTTAGATTGCTATATTAAGAGTGTGTTACGATCCCCGAAGGTGGAGATCACGTGGGATCTCCACCTTGTCGTGGTGGGGGGGCTCAGTAACCGTGGTTAGGTCACCCACGGTGAAACTAAGCGAGATCCCGGGAGTGGACGCTCCGCGTGGGCTTGACGAAGGCCTGCGCAGGATGCGCCCAAAGGTGCGGGTGCGAGGGACAGTTCTTCTGTCGTCCTCGTAGTTGGGCGCGGTCGCGGGAGGAGAGGCGTGTCGGTGTTGCGTTGCCGCGCGCCCTATCTCCCGCGACCAAATGCGGGCGCATTATCGTTGCATCGCGATGGGGCCGCAGAGGAAGAGGAGATGCGGTCTTGCGTTGCCGTCCGTCCTATCCTCTGCGACCGCTGGGTGTTTTGGCGGCGGAGCCCAACACCTTCATCTGCCGCCAAGGGGGCTTTGTCCGGGGCCCACCTGACCATCTAGCGGGCCAATACCCGTCGGGGAGTAGCGAGGAATGCTTCGGCGATACCGGCCCTCCGACATACGGGTACATGAGGAACAAGGGTTGGATTTTAGTCAGTAAGAGTCTGACAGTCCCCTTCGCCCTCCCTCCAGGGCGGAGGGACTCCATGAGGATTTTCCAACCAGACACCAAAAAAAAAGAAAAAATAGAGTGTGTTACGATAGTTACGAATATATTTGTGTTTATCGTTTCATCTTGAGCCAAAGATTATCGCTCGGTACGTTCCGGAATTTAGTAACCACTTCATAAAACAACTACTTTATTTTCATATTCAAGCAATAAAGACAAACTAAATTGACTTGATCATTGATATATTCCTCTCTGAAATGCATTTCAGATTAAAATTCACATGAGGCAAATAAACGGGATGCAGAAAGCTACACTGTGGAATTACCGAGTGGATAAACCATGTCAGCACTTCGCGATCGCTAGCATACTGGCCAAGCATTTGCCGATGCAACAGAACTGCATCGTTAGAAAAGTTAGTGTTGTTAACCTCTTTTTATATATCTCTGAGGAGCTTTGCTTATGTTTAGTGCTTTTGGTACCGCTGTATTGACAAAACAGTGAAATATTTGTAGATCGAACGCTATACAAAACATAGATTTGCATGAACCTAAGATTTTCTTTCCGTGATTGTTTTTGTTAGGATGGGCCTCGTTAGCCTTGGTTGGCAACCTGTCTAGGAGAAGGAAAACTCCGAAATTAAACCAACTTTCAGGGAGCATACCCGACACAAAACCCCGATCTAAAGTGTAAACCGACCCGTGCCGTGGGATTCGTGGCCAGAGGGCAAGCTGGTCTCAAACGGAGGGTGCCTATGTTGGTGGTCACAGGGCACAGCTAGGATTCCATCTTATCCCCGTACAGGGCTCTGCGGGGATGGACATTTGAAATCCCTATTACTCGTGGGAACGCTATGAGGACAGTCATTAATTATACTTCAAATGGCGGCGACGCGGTTCGCAACCCGTCACGTCTCGTTTCCCGCGAGGGCGAAAAGCGGCCTACGGAAAGCCGATTCGCAACCTTGAATGTTGGCGGTGGAATGGACGGAAAATTGGATGAAATATGCCAGATGATGGATGATAGAAAGATTGATGTTCTGTGTGTGAATGAAACGAAAAAGAAAGGATGTGACACTACCAAGCATGGCAGCTACATGGCGTATTGGTCCGCAGTAGATAGAACCACCAGAGCCTGCAAGGGAATAGGTTTAATACTGTCTTCGCGAATGAATTACGCCCGGGTCAATATAGTAACGAGTATGTCACAACAAGAAAAAGACGAAAGGCAGGAGTTTTGGGAGAGTTTAAGAGAGATTCTGAGGACCTGTAAGGATAGCGAAAGATTGATTTTGTTAGGTGATTTCAATGGATGGGTGGGAGGGGAGTAAAGCGAGATGGATTTGAAAGGGTTTTAGGTGGATTCGGTGATAAGAATGTGAACGAAAATGGAAAAGCACTGCTTGAGGTTTATTTGGAGTGGAGCCTTTGTGTGACAAACACCATGTTTGATCACAAAAGGATACATTTGTATACACGTGAGGCGAAAAATGTTAGAAGAAGTATGATTGATTTTGTAATAGTAGATGAAAGACTGAGAAAGAATGTGTTGGATACGAAAGTTTTTCGAGGGATCGGCATCGATACAGACAACTTTTTGGTGTTAAGCCGGATAAGTGGGATCTTTAGAGGATGGCGACACCGAGAAAATAATGAAGAGAGGGTCTTGGGAAGAATAAAAGTAGAAAATCTGCAAGAGAAAGATGTGAAAGATAAGAATAAACGGAGATTGATAACAAGATTTGAGAGGTTCGATGACATAAATGATATGGAAGAATTATGGCATTCCTTTAAAAAAGAGGTAGTATGTGTAGCGTCTGAAGTATGTGGTGTGATCAAGAGAAGGACACTACGAAAGGTCAAGAATACATGGTGGGACAAGGATGATCAATCAGCAGTAACAGAGAAGAAGAAAGCGTGGTTAGATTGGTTGGCTGCCAGAGCAAATGAAAGAATGGGAAAGACAACGAGTGATGACATAGATGAAGCAAGAAAGGAATTTGTTAGGTCTAAAAGAATAGTGAAAGAAATAGTTAAAAGGAAAAAAGAGGAAAAGAAAGATGGGTTTGATAGTAGATTATCTGACGACTTTCGGAGAAACATAAAGTTTTTCTGGAAGTCCGTTCGTGCAGTTCGAGGAAAAACTCAATCCTCAGAATACACAGCAATAAGAGACAAGAATGGAAAGATACTGAGTGGTGAATCGTGTGTGCTGAAGAGATGGAAAGAGTATTTTGAAGGATTATTTGAAAGAACGCCGACAGAGACATCAACAGGTGATATGAATGGTAATGATAGCAATGATGAAAGCGACTTTGGCGTGGATGAGATTTTGAAGGCACTAGCTAGTATGAAATTAGGTAAGGCTGCATGGTATGACAGGATTACAGTCGAAATGCTGAAAGCTGAACAGGGCATCATAGTTAGTCAGCTACAGCGTTTATTCAACTTGTGCTGGAGCACCAGCCGAGTACCTAATGACTGGGCCACAGCAATAGTTGTGCCTCTTTATAAAGGAAAAGGCTTGCAACAAGACTGCAAAGACTATAGAGGCATTAGCCTTCTCAGCATTGTTGGCAAATTGTATGCGAAGGTACTGATTGAATGAGTTATGAAAGTAACCGACAAGAAAATATGGGATGTACAAGCGGGATTCCGAAAGGGTATGGGGTGTACGGATCAAGTCTTTTCCTAGCGATGCATAGCCGCAAATTTTTTTGCCAAAGGTCGAAAGCTCTACTGCGCATTCGTGGATTTGGAAAAGGCTTACGATAAAGTGGTGAGGAATGAAATGTGGTCGGTACTGTTGATGTATGGGGTGAACAGCAGCCTCATTCGAGCTCTAAAATCCCTTTATGAGGATTCTAGAGCTTGTGTGAGGATAAACGGGGCATACACTGACTGGTTTACCATCAACACAGGTGTTAGGCAGGGATGTGTAGCGTCGCCATGGCTGTTCAACCTCTTCATGGACAGTTGTTGGCAAGACTTGAAACATAGTGATTGTGGATTAAGTATGAATGAGTTACCTGTCAAATGCCTCCTATATGCTGATGATCAAGTTATAATTGCGTCTTCAGCGGAGGAGTTGCAGGAGATGGTAACAATCATACATGGTGCGTTAGAGAGGAAAGAAATGAAAGTGAATGTAAGTAAAACGAAAGTTATGGTTTTTGAAAAGGAGGAATGCGTTACGGCTTGTAATTTTATGATCGATGGACAGCGAGTGGAGCAAGTGAATGAGTCTGTATATTAAGGTACGCTGTTTACAAGAGATGGTAAGAATGTAGAAGATATTTAAAGACGAGTTAATGCAGGTAATAGACAGAATGGAGCTCTGAATGCGTTTATGAATAGCCAAAACGTGTCCAAAAAGGCACGTTTGGCTGTGCATAGAGGGGTGCTAGTACCTACTCTTATGTATGGTAGTGATAGTTGGGTATGGCAGAAGAGTCATGAAAGTAGAATAAATGCTGTAGAAATGAGAGCACTGAGAAGTATGTGTGGTGTCTCTCTGACTGACAGAGTAAAGAATTGTGTAATAAGAGAGTGTTGTGGGGTAAAAGAAGATGTAGTGACAAGCATCGAGAAATGTATGCTAAGCTGGTTTGGGCACGTGGAGAGGATGGATGACGAAAGACTGACCAAGCAGATATATAAGGCAAGTGTGGAAGGGACAGGACGAAGGGGAAGACCTAGGCGGACGTTCTCTGACCAGATTGGAGACATCCTAAAAACAGGACAGGTGTAAGTATGTTAATGGACAAAATATATACTTGGAGACTCTTCTTAAGACTCGTCCTAGAGAGTTAGAATCGATATCTATTTTATTTCAAAATCTGGAAATAAAACTGGCTGAATATAGGACTTTATACGCTTGCAACAGTGCATAAATATCGGTTACTAAAAACAAAGGTACGTGGTATATGTCCCGAAAGACAATTTACAATAAATAAAAAAAAACTGGCTGATTAAGGTTAAACTAAATTTTTGAGTTGCAGTGCGCCACATATAACAGAAAAATTATGCATAGTACAGCAACAGACCATGGTCCATTGCCTGAGATCTCTGTGCAGATCAAATACACGTGTACAAACTTAAAATGACACATCAAGTTTCCTTCATTGTTATCCTAATTGTTATCCTAAAAGACATACGATTAACTTCAACATATCATTTAACAGTAATACGATACAAAAATAGAACACATAATGATTACACATTGGTAATTACAAATGTAGCAGCTGCGAAGACATACATAAAAGTTGCTACATAAAATATTATTATTATTACATGTAATTTATGTTACTTAAAGTAAAACAGTAATCTTCGTGATTTACCTTTGAGTTATATTTTGGTTTCAGCAAGAAAATATTTTATCTGTATATTATGATGACAACCGGTTGGCGCCGTGGGAGTGCAAGCGACTTCTACGTCGAAGGTCGCGGGTTCGATTCCCGCACATGTCTTGAACATTTGTGTGCATGAACATGAATGTTTGTCTTGGTCTGGGTGTTTCTATGTATATTATGTATGTATTTACAAAAAAAAAGTATATATGTATGTGTATCCGTTGTCTAGTACCCATAGTACAAGCTTCAGCTTAGTTTGGGACTAGATGGTGTTGTGTGAATGTGGTGGCATAGTAATGTTACGACTTCACTTCCCTTATGGGAACAGATCGTCAAAGTAAAGCGATGCATGTCTAGGTGATTTGGATGGGTAACCGCTTGATGTGCTGTAAATGCGACGTGTTTGACTGTGTATCTTTCTGTGGCATTGTACCTCTTAAACGAATGGACAGAATAATATGATACCTTTTGTCTGTTTTGAAAAGAATAAAATGCAATTAAGGACCTTATACACAACAACACACTATCAAACATATTTTATATTGCAATCGACAATAGTATCCTTCAGTCAGCTAAAATAGCAAGGTTTATTGTTGCATCCACATCACGAATGTTTTCGCTGGTCAACATTTAAAAGCACGTACGTTTTAAAGGTCTTGGTAACATTCAATAACTTTTAGCTACAGTCCAAAGATATATTTCGACTTTTGTTATGGAATGTTCTGTTCTAACATTCTGAAAAGTGACTAAACGAAAAATAACTGCTAGTAGATGCACCATTTTGCGAATTGTATTGTCCTTAGCAATAGATAGCTAAAGGTCAGCAACATTTGTAAAGGTATTGTTGTGACATTTACACCAGAGCACTTTCACCGTCCTTCAGAAGGCACGTGAAGATATCAGCCCTGGTTCTTGCGAGAAACATGAATCGTTACGCCTCGTTGGAGGCCTTTGAGCGGTCTTAAAACTCTGACAAAAATGTTGTCCACACACTCACATAAAATAAAATAAACTTAAACAAGCCTTACCCACAGGCGGTCTTCAGGTGGCTTATAAAATCCGTCACAGGAATAGGCCATACACACACGAGGATAACAGAATAAAACCTGCATCAAGCCTTAACCACTATGTAAGACTTGACATTATATAACTCCACCATACGAAGTAGTTTTATAAACACAACTAATTGTTCGTATCGTACTGTAGCTTTGTCACTTCCCCAAAAGCTTGGAGAACACTACACTTCGGAGAAGCTCCCGACAAATTAAACGTGCCAACTCACTCAAACTTCGACAAATCCGATTTCCTGTCGGTCTTTTACAAGTTAGCAGTCCATCAGAGACTTTGTCGACTTATTTCTTACGGAGGATATATAAGTAGACAATAGATTTAGATTATTGCGTTAATATTGGACTTAAATTATTTTACTGCAGCGTATTACAATTTTAGCTGCTTAGTAAAAAACGTTTATCCAAAAAACAGAACTATAAATTAAAATATCTCTTACTTGTCACCATATTTTTACAAGCAACCTCATGGCTCGTATAAGTTTATTATAATAACGATAGTAATAATAGTAATATTTGGGTATAACTTATACCTACATACTAACATATTAAGAAATAAATGAATGTTTATTTCATTATTCACACACAACTAAAACTAATTTCCAAAACTTTGTTACAAGATTATATGAAGTTTGAATTGCATTTATGCTTTTGGACTTTGAAGGGACAAGAAACCAAGTTTCTCAAATGAAAGTACCTACTAAAACTGTTTAATACAAAATTAAATTCTCTTCAAAATTGTCACATAATAATCCAACACCTTAATCTCTAAACTGTAAGTACGAAGATTCCATTTGGATAACCCGACCAAATTCTGTAGGCACATAAAAGTTACTAATTTTGAAAGATAATATAATATCGATAAACATTTTTGGCATTCAGAACAAGATCATCTTACGGTTGGCTTCTGAAGTTAGACATTGAGAAGGCAATAAGAAAGTTTGAGAGCCTTAATAAATAAGCTTGAGAACTAGAAACGCAATTAACACTGCTGGAAGAAATTACGTAAGTTTTAGGTTAGTAGTGTAAAAACTTAGGATTGGACTTAGATTGTAGGGGTTACAGTAACAAGACAATTTACGGTAGGTACACACAGGCTGAAGTTTATAAATTGTAAAAAAAATTGAGCACGTTGCGCATTGAATCAGTTCTATGAATGGGTCTACAGCCGTAGCCAATCATCTACGACGTAGACTTACGTAGAATTAGTTTAAGAATACAAAATGGTTCTACCCCATTCCATTCCGTGGGTGTCATAAGAAGTCACTGGAGAAAAGACCCAAAGCAAATAATAATTATGTTTGCGAGAGATGGCAACCTTGACATCAAACTCTATACCAGCCCTTAATAGCACTCCTTCACTGGACGAGTTGTGGCAATGCAACCGCGAGGCACAGCTAGTTGTTCTCTCTCTCTCTCTATCGTCAACCTGTTTCCCATTGGAGAAGGCAGAGACTATGGAACGCCAAATGCTCCGGTTCAAACACACCTCTTTCGCTTCCTGGACATTCATTAACCTCATCATACATGTTCTTACATCGAGCTAGTTGCATACAAAAATATTTTTAGTTCGCAGCTATCGTGTGGTTCTTAGACTAGCAAGTTGACTTGCAGAGCATTTGTATGGCATGAAATTTCTCTGCATACAAAACATGCGCCTCGTATCGCGAGTAATGGATTTTCTATTGTGTCTGTTGTATGAAAGGCGACTAGTCTAATACTATAATTTAGTTGGTAAAAGTATCAACAGTACTGGAGAACTTTGATTTTAGTTTTAAGAAAATCGATGATCAAAATTTATGCCATTAAGAAATTGATATAGATGCTGGATGAATTATATGAAACACAAACATCATAGTCATCATTACTGTTACATATTCCTACGGGATATATATTATCACTTACCTTTGTTTTGAGACACCGATACTTCAGCACTATTGTATTTATATCACAGCCTAGAGGCGTCTACTGCGGGACAAACATACTTAGATTAAGTTTTTATTGCCCACAGGGTATCTCTCTCGTAATACTAGTAAGTATTGAGTGACAGGTAGCGATAGCGTAGTTAAAAAACAGACTGCTATGAAGAGGATCTCGGGTCGAAACCCGCGTCGCGCATTCCTGACGTTCCGAAGATAAGTGCAAAAAACATTGTTAATCATCGCTTGCCAAATGGAAGAAGTATGAGAGTTTTCCACAATGTTATTTATAGACATGTGAAGTCGCCAACTCACACTAGCCTAAACTGGGCCCTTTCATAGTGAGCAGAGCTCCATGCTCAGCAGTTTACAATATACATAGCCGTTGACGATAAAACGTATTTTCATTAGAGTTTAAACTTTTATTTTCGTCAAAAATTCCACAGACGGTTTAGTTTCTGGTTGGACACGGAAAATGTTTGACTTTACCAAGCCTAAGTAAAAGCTTACTGAAAATTACGCCCGGGGGATTTAAGGCGGCCTAATTTTCATTTGCAAAGCCCACACCTAAAGTTAGTTGTGCCATCTATTTCGTTGGACATGAATTACGGCAGTCAGACAACTATTTACTAGATTAATTAGAAAATTCTGGAACATTCTTGGGTAAATAAAATATTTCTGTTACTGTTGGTACAGCTGATAGAAAACATTATTTTGCATGGATTAACTTTTTATTAATCATAATTTTCATGTGATTGTGTGACCAAATCTGCTGTCGGAGTTTATAGACTGCACAAAAGCCTCCGACATGGTCTAACGATGACTGTCCGGCAAGAATCAGGACCGACGGCTTTATGTGCCCTACGCACCATGGAAGCGCTTTGACATATTATTATATGCCACACAAGTGGTCACCCATCCAAATAGTGACCTGTGTAGACATTGCTTAACTTTGTCGATCTATTTCGAACGACATGGCAAGTCACACTATGAACGCTACAGGCTTTTAATTTGTCACTTTGTGTTTGTGTGAAAAACTAGATTGTTTCACGTTCCTTTATATCACAGGTTTTCGGCCGGCCATTGCAGACCATGAATGAAATATTTGCTCTAGCAAAACACAATTTGCTACAATAGTGATAGCGTGATAGGGAAGTATAACAAGCTTTTTTCATCCCTGATTATTATGATATTAATAAATCAAATACGGCTTATGGTTTTGGCCTTCATGACTTTCTGTAGCCTACTATATATATATATATATATATATGACATAAGGCAAAGACACAAAAAAAAATTTCAACGCCATCTTTCACGTAAATGCAGTAAAATATCTCAAATCTTTAGAGTGCCATGTTTACTGTTATATTTAACTGTGATTGGATGTTGTTAATGAGATTTATAAGATGTTTGTTTCGTATTAGGTAGTCTATTCTCAAGGTGTTTTACTATATTTAAAGATTTTATACGAGCTACTTTGCGCTTACTTAGATAAATTTGTTGTTTCAAACAACTTAAATTGGAACTTAACATTGGGCCCTATATTAAACAGTTAAAGATTGAATAACAAATATTATACATTTTTATAACTTACGCTCTCTTACGCTCTAAAAATAAATGGTAAATGCTACAGGATTTTACAAACGTTCAATCATTTATTTCAGTCATTACTGCTATTGAGGTGGCCATATCAAATAATAGAAAATCATAATTGGAAAATACTATAGAGAAATCTAAGACCCACAACACTATTAATACAGTTGTTTAACGCGGAATATAGTTATATATATATATATACATCTTCTGTGAAAGAGTAGTACTTACTTCGCCGCTTAAACCCGCCAATTCCAATATCTTCAAAGTGTTTGATACCTTCGTTCATGTATTTGATAATGTGTAGCGAAATCATTTTTATCCTTTTAATGAGTAAACTACATCATAACTTAAACTCATTTGAAAGAGTATTACGTAGTAGTCCATCGATTAATAAATATTCTACGAATCGTTCAGTCGAAATTGCGTTTGGCGAATAAAGTTTTTTTCGAAATAGCTTCCATTTCCATCCATTAATCGAACATAATATACTATGTCTCTCGGAATGAAGTTACGGACCCATTGACAAGAGATTCTACCGTCATCTATATAAAATTACAATTATTATATCTGGTCAACTATACGCAAAAAATATCGTTTTATTTTCTCCCAAAAAAAAACAATACACGTCACTCGCGGACAATAACATACGAACATGCCAGGGTAAAAAAGTACTTTTTTTACATCTACTTCATGTGATGTATTTATAAGTGCTTGATTTGTTGCCTTTATTAATACGAAAGAGTGTAATTCGATTCTCTTCACAATAGTTAATTCTGTTTGTGGATCATTTATTTTCGTAACATAAAGCTTACAGCTCATAGGGAGAGAGTGAAGGGGAACGCTTGATGGTATTGACAGAGTTTATTTATTGTATCATATTCTATTGTTGGTTGTAATTACGTTAAAAGGGCAAAAAGGTTTGCAGTTTGGTGTAAAAATTGTAATTTCATTGAGATTTCGTCAAGAATATCCTCTGACAAAATCTTCAGTGTTAAGCAAACCATATTATGTATTTTGTATTTGATCAAAAACAACATGGTTCGTTTGTGATTAGGTATAATATTTAAGTGATATCAGCATCCTAGAGCTATTCTGTTGCATTTTAGTGCCTGCCGTTTGGAGCCCCGGATCTGTTTTCTAGTGTAACTTTATTTGATGGCTAACAGCTTTTCCATAGATTGTCGCCTAGTACCCGGATGTTTAAGTGTAGTGACTGTTACCTCGTAACAATAAGTGTTATAATTCATTATGACAACGTACGGGTCCAACGCCTTTGCAACTTCTCTAAAGGCGCTGATACACTTGAGCATTTACCTGTAATGAGCATTCTCGCGAATGTTACAAGACAGAAAAACAAACGAGTGTGTTTTCAGCGAGCATTCTTACGAACGTTCTGGCGAGCATTCTCGCGAATGGACAGTAAATTCGTTCGCCGAACCGAGCTTCTGTCATTGTTCTGTCGTCGCGCCCCTGTCATTGTAACTAGGGTTTCCAACTTATTTTGCTAAAAATCAAGTATAAAATAGTTTGTATAGGACAAAAATAAAGTATTTGGAAGAAAAAGTATTTATCACATTTTATGTTTATATTGTCTTACGAACGTATTTTTGTGTGCTTCATGCTCGTGGAAGTAGGTAATGCTAATGCAGTTCCCGTGGCCCCGCGATTAAATGGGATCGGATAGAGGAACATCATACCATGATGATTTCAGTGAGTAGTCCCGGCGCTTCTCGTCGAAGTCTCACAGCTAGCAGCACTTTTTTCAGTAAATTTATACTGAAAATTCATTATCATCATTAGTGACTTTCTTTTGGATCTCTTTCAGTCTAAATAGTTTCCATTATCCGTTTCAACTTATGTGTAACCTTAAATAGATAAGAATCCCTAATTAGTGTTTGGTCTAGGCATCACAGTAAACGTTGGGAATAAAGTATTATCTTATAGTTTATTAGTATTGAAAAGTATAAAGTAACGTATTCTACTTTCTTTGTGGAAATTCCACAAAGAAAGTAGAATACGTTATTATAAAGTATGGATGGCAACCCTGTTTGTATAACGACGTGTTCGCACGCAGCTACGTTCCATTTTTTCTTGAATTTTCACTACGCTGCCTATATAATTTATATGTATTTTGATAAGCTATGTGTAAAACCACGTATAAATATCGAAAATGGCGAATTAAATTAAGTAATACGTGGATTTATCTATATTTGTTTTTTCTCGCAATCTCTAAAAGGTTTCTGGCCTTTTAGAGTTTGCGAGTTTAGCGTTGGACCCATGTACCCGTGTATGCCTGCCTGCGGCAAATATAAAATCAAAGGTTTTTAGAATAGCCGTGAAGAGAAACAAATAATAAGTGTCATCATCATCATCATCATGTTATGCCAATGAATGGGGCAACCCTTATATCTTAAAACTTTTTTTTCTTATGTGGCATATAATAACTTTTCGTGGTAATTTCAAAAGCTGTGTCTAGAGAAGTTTTTATTTGTGGTTTCTGGTTGTTGGCAAAATTGTCTCACCGGCTAGTCGTTCACGCTACGTCCGATTCGGCCGTTTAGGCGTTTTTCAAGTTCGTTTGTAAACTTATACACATTGTACTGTCACTGCCACTTTCATGGCCAGACCAGTTAAACAACCGAAGTGGCCAAACAGACGGTCTGAATTAGGTCCACGCACATAAGTCGAAGTGAATAGAGAGCATTTTTCCACTGTCAAAGTCAAAGTCAAATCATTTATTTGTTCATAGGTTCATTACAAACACTTAAAACAAAGTCGTACTTTTTTTTTGTTAATCTAGAAGGGCAGTCAGGTAGGAAACACCGCCCGTGTTTCCTACCTGACTGCCCTGAGAAGAAACATCCGAAACAAACTCAGAGGTCATAGTCTCTTTTAAAGACTAGACAAAAATTGCTTATTATAAAAAAATATATAAAATAAGATAAAAATATAATTATGAGAACAATGTGAGAAGCCTACATTACAATATAGTAGAAATAAGTTAAAATAATATAGATAGAATTGTGACAACAGTTCAGAGCCGACCAGAGCAGACCAGACGGCAGACGGCACCCGTTCACGAGTATGACGTGTGACTTAGTCATAGCTTAGCTCAACCATTTTTAGGGAACCAAACCAACCGACCCACAACGCCATCATAAGCAAGACGAATTGACTATTCGCACATACGCACGGAAGCGCGTCGTCGCGTCCGCGCGTATCGGCTCGCATGCTGTTTGCTGTAGGTATGTACTCCGGCCCTAATTGGGAACAATCGTTGAGATACATAGATTGTCACAGGTTGTCACAGGTTGTCACAGGTTGTCACTAACTTTAAGTTGGTTAGTGATGGGCTTTTTCAGAATGAATGTCGATAGAATATGTATAATGGGTAGAATGTTGATAAATCCTCAGATCAAACTAAATAAATTAGCGGGTCTTAATCGCGTACAATTAACTAATTTAAGGTATAAATACCTATCTGGTTCCGACGTTTCGCTCGTCTTGCATCGAGCGTGGTCGCGGAGAGACTGATGAGAGCTCAGCGCCGTCTTGTGGAAGTACGGGTTTCGGCACCTACCCTCACTTGGTCTTTATTTAAGTTCGCAATGTCGGTACTCCGACACACTACACTAATGACGTCTACATACTGTAGAGATTTATTACTGCGGCCGTGTCTACACTTGCTGATGACTGGATTCCAAGTAGCCGATAATCTATATCCATCCTCCCGGTTGAAATTGTTATGTTTCTTGATTTCTACCGATTCACGTACTATCCTGGAGTAATAGTGACGATCGGTGGATAATACTTGTGGTTGATGCAGTTCTATCCAGCGGTTTGGTCCAGGCTCCAACAAATGCTCAGCTATCGCCTACTTGTTAATATGTCGGTTTTTTACAGCTGAGATATGTTCCTTCATTCTTTCAGCGATTGTACGCTTAGTCTGCTCGACATATGGACTACCACAGCTGCAATCGACTTTGTAGACGCCAGGTGTTTGGAGAGGAATGACATCCTTTGGGGTACGCGGATTGTGTGCAATCTTAGAGAGCGGACTGTATACAGTCTTGATGGAGTATTTCTTGAGTTCTGTTCCAATCTTCTCCGTCACTCCCTTTAGATATGGCATGTTCGCCGGCACTCTGGTTACTTCAGGTCTACGATCTTTCCTCCTCAGACGGAGTATCTTCTTCTTGTATCCATTGCGCCTAAGTACCTCCTGAACATGTGCCAGCTCACTATTTAACTGTCCAGGGTCACACAGATCATACTCTCTGTTTACTAACGAGGACATGACGGAATCCAAATGCCGCGGATGGTGGTGCAAGTTCGCGTTAAGATACCTGTTGGTGTGTGTCGGTTTCCTATATACAGTGTGTCCAAGGGTACCATTATCTCTCACTGTCACTTTAACGTCGAGGAAGGGTAACGATCCGTCTACCTCCGTACCGTATGTGAATCGGATGTTTGGATGTATGGAGTTAAATTTTTCAGCGAATTGTTCCACGTCTTGCTGGTTCCCCTTCATGATGCAGAAGATATCGTCGACATACCTCTTCCATAGCTTCACATTTGATGCCTGCATGTCTATGGATTTTTCAAAGTGCTCCATCGAAATGTTGGCCATTACTGGTGCTATAGGGCTACCCATAACCACTCCATCGATCTAGAGGTAGTGTTGTCCACAATATAAGAAGTAGTTACCATCCAAGCAATTCTTAAGTATCTAGAACTGTGTATTCATCAGACAGACCGCTTTCCCTTAATTTCCTCTGTACGACCTCAAAGCAATCTTGAACAGGAACATTGGTGAATAGTGACCCAACATCAAAACTCACCATCACCTCGTCTGGTTCCTTTTTCGTGCTTTTGATAATTTCTATAAAGTCCTTCACGAAAGAGTGTGTCTTGCCTACTAACGGTTGTAGTACCTTGCTTATGTAAACCGCATGTGGGTGAATTTATACCTTAAATATATAATATACCTTAAAATAAGTTAATTGTACGCGATTAAAGGTCAACGCTCATTAGAGCCACCCGGCACCCACTTCGCACCGCCTCGGCTCGTGCGGTTAGTATTCTTTATATGGATTTGTATGGGTATGCGCTCACTACATCAATTCCGTAGCGTTACCGGATCGCCTCTGTCGTAAGTCGTCCACGCGCGGGCGGCGGGTGGTCCACCCGCCGTCCGCGCGTGGACGGCTCGGTGGCAACTCGCTGCTCGCATGCTTGCCGCGCGTTGAAGGCTCGTCGCCAACGTGCGGGTCCGAAGCGGATCGCGCGCTGCCCGCGAATGATTCACGTCCGAGTGTTACCAGATACACGGTAAATACCGTAGATGCACGGTAATTTTGAGCAAGACACGGTCTACGGTAATAAGCTACTACCGTGTTCTTTTGTAAAGTATTTTTAATTATTAATTACCGTGTAAATGATACTCTTATTTTTACTCAAAAATATATTATGTTCTTACGAGTAATCCTTTATTGGCAACACTGGCTGTCGCAGTTGGTGATTCGGGGAAATCATTAACGATTTCATTACTTAGCAGGTAATATAATACATAACGTCACGCCTTTTATCCCCGAAGGGGTAGGCAGAGGTGTATTTCTACACCCACTTTTCGCCAGATATACTTTATTCCCACGTAATAAGGGGCGAGTCTATTGCCGTACCGGGCACATTTCCAGACTCCGTGCTGCTACTGAGAATTTCGTGACAGTAAAACCCACTAATACTGCCCGACCCAGGAATCGAACCCGAGACCTCCCGATCCCACGCGCACATTTATGCCGCGAGACCAACGAGGCAGTCGTATAGGGTTTGATGTCGAGTTTTCCGTCTCTACGCAAAAATGGTATTTGCATCGGGTTATCCCTTAGTCGCCTCTTACGACACCCACGGGAAGATAGGGGGTGGTGACACTTGTATTCTATGCCGTCAACCACACGGCAAATATAAGCCTGCAGAATTAAAAATATTTTAGGTAGTGTTTTTCATGAGCATACCTTATGTTAAAATTTGTAGTTAGTAGGTGTATTCATAGACAAAAGTTTAGTATCTAGTTGTGTGTGGTCATTGCATTACTTGAAAAAGTTAATTGATATAAAATAGAGTGCCAATTCAACGTTTGTAAAATTTGGCATTACGAAACACACGTGTAGACCTAGTGCCAATTGTTAACAGACTATTCGATAATTCGTGGACCAAGCGACGTACACTCGTTGACCGCGCGGCGTTCAGTCGTTGACGGCGCGCGGTCCACTGGTTGACCGCGCGGCGTTCACTCGTTGACGGCGCGCGGTCCGCTGGTTGACCGCGCGACGTCCACTCGTGGACGCCGTGTGGAGTGGGTGCCGGGTGGCTCTAATGAGCGTTGACCTTAAGACCCGCTAATTTATTTTGTATGATGTATAAAAAATCGCGAAAGTTTAAAATCCTCAACTCAAGTAAAATAAAGGAATAAGTCGTATGAATGTATGCGATGTATTTAACCTGTTCAAATTAAGATCTATACATTATTAATCTATGTATCTTAGGTTGCGATTTCCTAACCTAGAGGTATCTGGACTGCATCGGTATCTAGACTGTTGTTACCCTTGTTGTTTGTTACCCTTCTATGTAAATACATCTTTAATTAACTATTGCGGAATAGCTCTACATCACATTAAGCTACCTTCTTTTCCGATAACTGACAACCATGTCGGTGATGCCGCAAGTAGAAGTTAGTCTGTAAAATTTCGTATCGATATTATTACATCATTAATACGAATATCAAAACAATCTCTGTTCGATTGTGTAAAGTTTACCACAACGCTCGATAGATGGCGTTGTACCGAGTTTCTGAATCGCGATGTTAAGATTCTCCGAGGCAGCTATATAAGGGTCCGAACAATTAAATTTTTAACTCGCATCAAACGGTTATTTCATTTACTATCCAAGCATACCTTACCAAGCAGCCGACGCTCAATCATTTTTTGGCCCTTCGGAGTCGGACGGGGTTATTGTGTAACAACAATATTCCTCCACTCAGGTGTTCGTTCCGTTGGCTCTTTGTTTATCCTGTTACCCCGCTGGTAACAGAGTACGGTTCAAAGTTCGTCGTGAATTATCCTTTGTGTATACAAGTGTGTGTGGCGCTGTTAAGCGCTACAAAGCGGTAATCATCGCTACTTGGAGTTGTGACAAGAATTGGCAGAGGGCGCTGCAAGTGCCTTTGAGTTCGAGCCTGCGATACGAGAGGGGCGCCACTGGGCATCCTATATCTGGGTGCGTTTGGAGCCTGTGACGTCAAGGGACGTGACGTAACATATCGGCAGTGACGTGCAGTGAGAGGTTTGGTCAAGCAAAACCGTAAGTAGTGAACAATTATTAACTTTGAATTAGCAGTGGTAATATCATCAACTTAGAAAATTTGCATCAGTGTCTTGTATTTAGTGAACTTTAGTAAAGTAGAATCATTTGGGACTTGTAAAATTTAGTGTTAAATTAATTGTAGTTTATAAAGTAATTTAGACTTAGAATAATTAAGTAAATTTGGTTCATACGGGGAATCCATGCCCGATTTTGCCCCGAAGTACAAAGTAGTTAAAAGACTTGTAAAATTTTCGGTTCTTGTCATTGTCACGTATATAAGACGTGAACAAAGAATTTGGAAGAAATAAAACTAAGTTTTAAAATTTTAAAAAAAATTAAGGTATATTAAAAAAAATTTGAAGGTTCGGCCTAGGTCGTTGCGCACTTGTCTAGCCTTCCACACTTCCCTGGCGAGGTCCCGTCACCACTCAGGCGATGAAGAAGACTGGGAATCTGGTTACGTCAGTTGAACCGTGACGTAATTCCTAGGAACAAAGGCCGAATCATTAAGCTGCCGGTTAGCAAAAGGCTTATTATAATTTAAATGAATATCTGAATGACAAATGCGCTTGGAAATAATGTTTCATAATTCATATATTATACAGTAAATAGGTAGATGATAAGTTTCTTGACATGTAATTAAATATTATTCCATTCCAATTAAAATCATGTAAATGATAGTTTTTGGAATCGCCACCACATTACTAAATGTCACTCATCTCGTTAGATACTTTTATTTGTTATTTTTATTTTATAATGTATTATAATCATGTAGCCCATCAGTTCGATCGGTGGTTATATTTCAAAAAGTATCATGTCAATCAATCAAATATAGGTACTACATTTGCATTTTGCACGCGTTCCACATATTTATGATAATATTAACGATCTGGAAAATGCAGGTAATTCGTGTTCATGGTCAGTATACCAACAGATTGTTAATTACTGCCGGTTCGTGTACCGTTGTCGTCATGCTCACTAAAATGTCATTTCTTGTGGTGGCGTCGTGTGTCGGGTCATCCCTGTCCCTCTGATATGGCGAGAGGGATGATGGCTGGCCCATGCGTCATACTCGTGAACGGGTGCTACTTGCGATGACTGGTCGATGTCGGTCTTACGGGCTGGTATTACATTTTTAATATTAAACTGTATCATTTCTATCATGGTTCTGAACATTTGCGCGGATTGCCTGCATTGTTAGGTACTTAATGTAAGTGGATGCTCCTGTTTCACCATGTCAATTCTCAGGAGGCTAATTAAATGAACATCAAAATTTTACTACATTATGCTTGAGTATTAAGTAGAGTAAATATATACAAATGACATAGAAGGTGAAACAGTTGCAGTACCTTACAAAATTTAAATTTGTATGTATTATGCAAAACCTGGCGATGAAAAAGAGTGACCTTGAGTTTTATTGCCCGTTCTTTCTCATGGTTCTACCTATTGCTTTGCGAACGTGGCAGTAAATGTAAATGTAGAAGCTTTAAGTAATTATTTTTTTTAATTGACGTTCATAAGTGTCACTTTGTGATTTAAATGAATAAAGGATTTTGACTTTGACTTGACTTTGACTTTGGTATAAGGGGCGCACGGGAAACGCTAGGATGCATGGCAAGAACTAGATTGGCAATTTAGGGCTTATAATGGCGGAAGAATTCTAAGTGTGAAAAATCTAAATTAATAGTAAATGTAAGCAAGCAGAGACGGTTACAAACGTTGAGCTTCGAAAGTTTAAGTATAACATAGTGGAAGAAAGGCAACTATAAGCATTACACACAGGATAGAATAAAGCTACAATATTTAGTCGGACTCGTACCTCTAAAATTAACACAAAGAATATAATACAACAGGTAGGTAACGGCCGTTAGAAATCTTTATAAATTAATGTGCACAACTTACCCAAGTTTGGGAATCATGGTCACTAAATTAATAATTACAACAGTTTTAAGTATATGGAGAAAGGCAATCCACTCTTAAGTTGATATTAAAGTTTTAAAATATTCGTAAATAACTTTACGTTCAAGATTGATATTTCGTAATGACGGTTAACCAGTGAGAAAATTAGTCAAGGCGACAGCGTTCGTGCCTCGAGAGGTTCGGCTACGGACTGCCTGTGATAGCTAGGTGCGCGCGCGGCGTGCGGCCGCTGGCGGGCGGCGATGAGGAACCGGTACTTCGGTATATATATAAAATAATGTCGTTGTCCGCATTGCTTGCCGTTTTTCTTTTTTTTTCATAGTTATATTTAAATTGTTTAGTATGTAAATAGTTTAAATTCATTTGTTTATTTTGTAAATAGTTTAAATTAAATTGTTTATTTTTAAGTTGTTTTTTTTATTGTTTATTTTTAAGTTTTTTTTTTTAATTAGTAGTAAAGGACATTTATGTACACAATGTTACATTACCCCTCTTCCCAGAAAAAGGATTTCAAATTATTGAAATCCGAAAAAAAAATTAATTAACTCACTACGGGTATCTCTTAAGCTTGAGATCCTTAACATGCCAAACGCCAAGGTCGCGACCATTCATGTCTTCTAGAACGTAAACTAATGGTGATCGTTTAACTTTTACCCGGCATTTTTGAAATTTAGGGGCTAACTTCTTACTAAAATGAGTATCTTTATCGCTCTGGAAGTAGCAACGCTTCCAAACGATATCGCCCACACTAAACTCGGCATGTTTGCGGCGCAAGTTATAATGTTGTGTATTTTTTACATGAGCTTCCCACAAAGCAACCTGAACTTTATCGAATATTGTCGATAATTGACCTAAGTTTGCAGCATAAGCATCGCGTGGTAGAAATATAAGGTCTGCTGGATCTGGGTATTCGATGTAATGAGAACCACAAACGACTAACTCTCTTCCGTGTACCAAGAAGGATGGAGTATACCCCGTGCTTTCGTTAACAGAATTATTAATGGCGAATTGGATTTGAGGAAGGTTGGTGTCCCAAGATCTATGATCCCCATCTACGAAACTGGAAACAGCAGTTATTATTGTTTTGTTATATCTTTCCACTGTATTGATTTGTGGAGTGTACTTGGGAGTAAAATGTATGCTAGGAACTTTGTACTTTTTGAAAAGATTATCCAAATCTCGGCTAATAAACTGACTTCCATTACCAAGAATAATAGTTTGAGGTATTCCGTGAACGAGAAAGACGTCATCCTCTAGGTGTTTGACTATTAAATTTGAAGTAGCTCGACGAAGTGGAAAAAGAAGGCAATATTTAGAAAAGCAGCAAGTCACAACGAAAATAAACTGATTCTGTTTCCGAGAAGAAGGCAATGGACCAACCAAGTCGATTGATAGAACCTGGAAGGGACGAGAAACGTCTTTAGGCCTACCCATTTTTCCAGAGACACCATGGGTAGAATGCTTATGAGCTAGACACGTTTCGCAGTTAGAAACAAATTGAACTACGCTAGAATACATACCGGGCCAATAAAAACGAAGTGCTAAGCGCTTATATGTCTTAAACACGCCGAAATGACCAGAAATAGGTTCAGAGTGGCACTGAATTAAAATGCCTGCTTGTTGTTCTTTAGGAATAACCTTCTTCCAAGCAAATTCAACCGTAAGGTCAACCTTAGTTTTCATGTACCTATATAATTCATTATTTTCCACCTTGTAATTTGGGAAATTTATAGGATTAGACTGGCAGCCCTGGAAGATCTTCAGATACCAAGAATCCTGAGTATCAAGGCCTGAAGCCGCGGAAACATCGCCGTTTGAAATAACGTCAACTGGAAGACATCTAGAAAGGGCGTCCGGGATAATATTTTCCTTGCCACGGCGGTGTCTTATTTCAAAATTAAAAGAAGAAAGGCGAACTCCCCACCTTGCAAGCCGACCAGTTGGATTAGTGAGAGACATAAACCATTTAAGCGAAGAATGGTCAGTGTAGACTAAGAAGGTTTTGTCGGTCTCAAGGTAACAGCGCCAGTATTAAAGAGCAGTAAGAACGGCAAGAGCCTCCCGTTCTGTTGTGCTGTAGTTCCTCTCCGGTTTACTTAAAGAACGGCTCATGTACGCAATTGGATGTTCCACACCATCAATAGTT
Organism: Euclidia mi; assembly: GCA_944739405.2. NCBI lineage: Eukaryota > Metazoa > Arthropoda > Insecta > Lepidoptera > Erebidae > Euclidia > Euclidia mi. The sequence goes on along the minus strand of OX123191.2, from coordinate 2,447,543 downwards.
TGAGCTAACATTGCACCGATACCAAAATTGCTAGCATCAGTGTGTACCTCAAAAGGAAGGTTAAAGTCAGGACAAGCAAGGACAGGTGCTTGAACTAGTTTGGATTTTAATTCTAGAAAAGCCTTGTCAGCATCCGGGTTCCATTGAAACGCAGAGGCGTTCTTTTTATTAGAAGTAAGCTTATTTAGAGGACCTGCTACGGTACTGAAATGTGGAATAAAACGCCTATACCAAGACGCTGTACCCAGAAAACGTTTAACCTCCTTCCTATTAGTAGGAGTGGGAAAGTCTAATATGGCTTTGACCTTATCTGGGTCAGTCCTTAAGCCATGAGCATCCACAATGTAGCCAAGATAACGTAATTGACTTCGGAAGAAGTGACACTTGTCCAGGTTGACAGTGAGATTAGCCGAACGTAATTTTTGGAAAACCTTCTGAAGCAGTTCTACGTGTTCCTCGAAAGTTCTGCTAATGATAATTACATCATCTAAATAAGCAAAGACTTTGAGCTCGAACTCAGGCCCGAATAAGAGATCAACAAGTCTCTGTTGCGTAGCAGGGGCATTGGTAAGTCCTAAAGCTGTGACTTTGAACATAAAAGTTCCTCGACCAGGAACATAAAACGCAGTCTTCTCTCTGTCCTTTTCATCGATTAATATCTGCCAAAAAGCTTTAGATAAATCAATGCTAGTAAGATAACGCGCATCTTTTAGATTATCCAATATTTCAGACACATATGGCAGCTTATATGCGTCCTTCTTTGTAACAGCATTAAGTTTACGACTGTCTAAGCAGAAGCGGGGCTTTCCATCCTTCTTGCCGACCATTAACACCGGAGAAGACCACGGGCTCTCACAAGGTTCAATAACGTCTAGCGCTAACATCTCATCAACCTGTTCAGCAACAATACGTTGCTTTTCTGGTGACATGCGGTAGTATCGCTGTCGAATAGGTTCAGCATCACCAGTATCTATACGATGTTTTATGACGTGAGTACGACCTAAACCTCTCTCTGCGTATGAAATGTCCTTAAAATTACTAACGACATTGTCAGCTAACAGTTTTTGAGAAGAGTTCAAAGTGTCATAGCCACACAGATGATGAGTAGATGACGAAGAAATTTCCGAGAGCCCGGGATCAGTTAAGAATAAGTTTTCTTTCTCTGATAAATACTTAGGGCACAGGTTGAATGTGTTCCAAAAATCGATTCCTAAGATTAAAACGGTTTCGATCGCTGGAATAACGTGCGCCTTAATAATAGAAAATTTATCTTCGAAGGTCAAGGGTAGAAGAATATAACCAAGGGATGTTATCCTTTGACCTCCTGCTGCAGTAACAGTTATTCTCTCATCGTTGCATAAAATCAGACCTAATCTTATTAAAAGTTCATGAGAGTTCTTACCTAGGATAGTGACGGCGGAACCAGAATCCAACAAACCATACAAAAACAAATCCTTATTGATTCTTACCTTCGCATAAGGCCTAGGGTCATTACTCGGTTTGACATTGAAAATTGTAGAAATATGTTTCCTAGAAAAGAAGTTTTTTACAAACATGAGCCAATCATTCCAGTTCGAGCTATCTGTATGACTAACCGCATGCTTCCTACAATTTTCAGAAACTAGTTTTTTGGTTTGCAGTTTGGACACTCTGGTGTGCGAACTTCCTTCATGCCACACTTAAAGCAAAAGACTTTACGCTCAGCTGTACAGTCTTTCATAGAGTGCGTATTAACACGGCAACGGTGACAGTAGGGAACTTTGGAGATAGCCGAAGTTTCGACTTCAGGAGCCTGAATTTCAGAGACTTTTTGTGACCCTTGATGGTGAGCACAGTAAAACACCTTACCTTGGCTACTAGTCGTCGACTTACGCTTTGAAGACTGGTAGCCAAATTCCAGAGCCAATGTATTAGCTGAAACCGAAGGTGGTTCCTTAAAAAATTCTGAACGAACCTTTATGCGTTCATAATTCTTGCAAATTAATTTTAAGTCTTCCAGTGATTTAATATTAGTACTAGCAGCTATGATAGTTGAGTAGCAAGGACGAATATTATGCAGAATGATTTCGAGTTTAACGTCTTCCTCTAAAGGTTTATTTAGCCTGGAGAACATGCCTTGCATTATAGATAAATAAATTGTTATGTTCTCTTCTTTGCCTTGCGTACGCTGACGAATTTCTGAAACCATGCGATAATCGTAGTCGGGGACGTCGAAATCATTCTTTAACGCAATTAGTACCTCATTCCAACTACCGATACTGCCCCTAATGTTACGGTACCAATGAAGTGCATCACCAATGAAAATATCGGTAGCAGAACTTAGCATTTTATTTTCAGTTATATTTTTAGACGTACGGAATTCTTCAACTTTCTGTATAAATGATCTGACACAAGATTTTCCGTCATATTTTAACTTATTCAGTTCTCCTATTAACCCGCGATCACACGAAGCTGCAATATTCATCCCGGATAAATTAGGTCTATTTAAAAAATCCTCTTCAGAAATAACTGAAGACGTGGACTGCTTCTGGTCTTTGACCTTTGGCTTATCAAGGCTCAAAAGCATCTCATAATACCCCTCGTAAATTTTCTTTATTTTATCTAATTTTGATATATCATCAGCCGCCTGCGGTTTTTCAATACGTTGAAGCCTATAATATAAATGATGTAGAAGAGACTTAGTTCTATTAAAAAGAGACTCATCAAAGTTAAGTTTTAAGTCATCCAGATTAGCTTTAACCTTCTCTAGCGTCTCTTGAGAGCCTTTACAATCCTCTGAAAACTGGAAAACCGAATCGATTATGTCATCAGACGAATATAATTGCGTTAATTTAGTGACTTGACGTCTTAAACCCGCTACGTTGTCAGACGGAAGTTCTCCACGGATAGCAACTTCATACATGAGCTCAGATTTCTGAAGCTGTAAATATTTTATTGGAATTGCCATATTGTTATTTAAATAAAAAAATAAAGTAAAAGAACTGGGTAGGTTATGCACAATTTACAAACATAAATCAAGTAAAATCCGGTCTGTTACAATTTATTTGGGAACAAAAACCAAACATAAAATAATGAGACAGGTGAAGTCAGGTGAAATACACTAAGTTACATTTATTTAAGCGAATCAAAATTTTGTAACTACAGTTTAACATAATAGAAATAACGGTAAACTACACAAAGTCTATGTAAATAAACCTATTATTTAAATGACGAAATTACTTAAAGTTCTAAGAAATTTAAGACAAGTAGACAAACACTACTAAAGCCACCACCACATAAAACCACTAAAAAGACCAAAACCAAGTGCGAAAGACCTTAAACCACGTTTTTAGGCGCCATTGTCACGTATATAAGACGTGAACAAAGAATTTGGAAGAAATAAAACTAAGTTTTGAAATTTAAAAAAAAATTAAGGTATATTAAAAAAAATTGTAAGGTTCGGCCTAGGTCGTTGCGCACTTGTCTAGCCTTCCACACTTCCCTGGCGAGGTCCCGTAGTCCAGGTCAGCTCGGACACTCCACTCAGGCGATGAAGAAGACTGGGGATCCGGTTACGTCAGTTGAACCGTGACGTAATTCCTAGGAACAAAGGCTGAATCATTAAGCTGCCGGTATAAGAGGCGCACGGGAAACGCTAGGATGCATGACAAGAACTAGATTGGCAATTTAGGGCTTATAATGGCGGAAGAATTCTAAGTGTGAAAAATCTAAATTAATAGTAAATGTAAGCAAGCAGAGACGGTTACAAACGTTGAGCTTCGAAAGTTTAAGTATAACATAGTGGAAGAAAGGCAACTATAAGTATTCAAACATGAACATGACATTCTTGGCATTCCAACACACATCCAACTTATCACCGAGGAAGATGCGTGATATTTTAAGATCATGTAATTTATCACGTACGGCGGTCGGCTCAGACATGCTGCATCGGCACAATACACAGACGGCACACAACTAAATACGTGTATATGTGTACATAGAATAAGTTTAGTATATAAGATTATAATTTTAAGAAATAAACGAGTCACAAGTTCACTCCCGGCTTGGACTCATACCCTACCCCACACCTCTCACTGCGGCCAAGACACCCTTAGCCGTCACCATGATCGGTCTTGTGAGTCTGCTCGACCGGCAGTGAGATAACCCACTCCGCTACACCGTAATCCTACCCACTTTCCGTCTGCCGCAGGTCTCCCGGCGACAGATATCCCGGCCCAGGGATCCCAGGGACTGCTAGGGAACTAGGGATTAGGGTTGTATACGCGACAGTCTGTATGACCACAGTGTACACGGCCTCGCTATACAATATACCTAACAGGGGTAGGGTAGCACTAGGGAGATAGGGAATAGGTGGACTTGGTTACTGCGACGGTAGCCAAGTTGAGGGATACTACTACAACAAGGGAATAGGTGGACTTGGATACTGCGACGGTACCAAGTTGAGGGAAACTACTACTACAACAAGGGAATAGGTGGACTTGGCTACTGCGACGGTACCAAGTTGAGGGAAACTACTACTACAACAAGGGAATAGGAGGACTTGGATACTGCGACGGTACCAAGTTGAGGGAAACTACTACTACAACAAGGGAATAGGAGGACTTGGATACTGCGACGGTACCAAGTTGAGGGAAACTACTACTACTACAAGGGAATAGGTGGACTTGGATACTGCGATGGTACCAAGTTGAGGAAAACTACTACTACTACAAGGGAATAGGTGGACTTGGATACTGCGATGGTACCAAGTTGAGGAAAACTACTACTACAACAAGGGAATAGGTGGATTTGGATACTGCGACGGTACCAAGTTGAGGGAGACTACTACTACAACAAGGGAATAGGAGGACTTGGATACTGCGACGGTACCAAGTTGAGGGAAACTATTGCTACAACAAGGGAATAGGAGGACTTGGTTACTGCGATGGTACCAAGTTGAGGGAAACTACTACTACAAGAAAGGAATAGGAGGACTTGGTTACTGCGACGGTAGCCAAGTTGAGAGAAACTACTTTTACAATTGCTACTACTACAACTAATACTACTGTTAAATAAGGGAAGGAATATAATTTCTGGAGGGGTGAAGAACATGCAATTGTATAACAAAAAATGATTACAATTGCGTGTTGACTAAATATATATATTTTTTGTTTTTTTTTTTGAATACATATGTACCTACCGATTAAGTTCTTAACATTTCCCCCGCAACGATCGCCTTAAGACTCTACAGCATGCAACGAGGTCAACTGACGCTGCCAGGGTTGCATCACACGTGGCCTACAGCCAGCCAACCGAAGCCGTCAAGAAAACAACTCACCAGTGAACAACAAACTACAGATGCCGTTAACGTTGAGCTGAAGCCTACGCCGAAGAGACGCCAGAATGTTCACGCCTGAACATAAGAACTTTCTAGAGCCTGCCCCGGAGAGGCGCTAGAATGTTCACGCCGGAACATGACCTTCCTGAAGCCTATCCCGGAGAGACGCCAGAATGTTCAAACATGAACATGACATTCTTGGCATTCCAACACACATCCAACTTATCACCGAGGAAGATGCGTGATATTTTAAGATCATGTAATTTATCACGTACGGCGGTTGGCTCAGACATGCTGCATCGGCACAATACACAGACGGCACACAACTAAATACGTGTATATGTGTACATAGAATAAGTTTAGTATATAAGATTATAATTTTAAGAAATAAACGAGTCATTAGCTTACTCCCGGCTTTGACTCATACCCTACCCCTCACCTCTCACTGCGGCCAAGACACCCTTAGCCGTCACCATGATCGGTCTTGTGAGTCTGCTCGACCGGCAATGAGAAAAGCCACTTCACTACACCCTAATCCTACCCACTTTCCGTCTGTCGCCTTAGGTCTCCCGGCGACAGATATCCCGGCCTAGGGATCCCAGGGACTGCTAGGGAACTAGGGATTAAGGGTTGTATACGCGACAGTCTGTGTGACCACAGTGTACACGGCCTCGCTATACACTATACCTAACAGGGCTAGGGTAGACTAGGGAGTTAGGTTAAAGTTAGATCTAAAATAGGGATAGGTATATCATAAGATAGGTTAGGCTAGATATAGGAACCAGTAGGCTTAAATTAGGATAAGTCTAGGTTTAGGTACGTGCAAGCTTAGGGCTATACTTAAGAGCTATCGAAGGTTAGGCCCTAACTTGTACAATAAGCATTACACACAGGATAGAATAAAGCTACAATATTTAGTCGGACACGTACCTCTAAAATTAACACAAAGAATATAATACAACAGGTAGGTAACGGCCGTTAGAAATCTTTATAAATAAATGTGCACAACTTACCCAAGTTTGGGAATCATGGTCACTAAATTAATAATTACAACAGTTTTAAGTATATGGAGAAAGGCAATCCACTCTTAAGTTGATATTAAAGTTTTAAAATATTCGTAAATAAATTTACGTTCAAGATTGATATTTCGTAATGACGGTTAACCAGTGAGAAAATTAGTCAAGGCGACAGCGTTCGTGCCTCGAGAGGTTCGGCTACGGACTGCCTGTGATAGCTAGGTGCGCGCGCGGCGTGCGGCCGCTGGCGGGCGGCGATGAGGAACCGGTACTTCGGTATATATATAAAATAATGTGGTTGTCCGCGTTGCTTGCCGTTTTTCTTTTTTTTTTCATAGTTATATTTAAATTGTTTAGTATGTAAATAGTTTAAATTCATTTGTTTATTTTGTAAATAGTTTAAATTAAATTGTTTATTTTTAAGTTGTTTTTTTTATTGTTTATTTTTAAGTTTTTTTTTTTTAAATTAGTAGTAAAGGACATTTATGTACACAATGTTACATCATAGATTTGTAATTTTAGCAACTTAGTCGGTAGTGTAATAATCTGTAACTTAGATATTTGAGCTTGTACTTTGGTGAATTTATTTAGTTGAAACTTGTGTACAATCATAAACATTATTTACAATGAAATCATTAATTAAATTACAAATGAATAACAAAACAATAATTGAAAAGGCTAGAATTAATTACAAAAAATCACCAAAAGATCGTATAACTCAAACATATTTACAAACTAGACTAGAATCATTGGAAGAACAGTGGAAACAATTTGTAAAAACACATAGAAATATTATAGAGAAAGCGACAGATATTGATTTAAATAACGAGTACTTTTCAAGTGAAGTATATGACAATACCGAGGAGTTGTACATATTGTATAAATCAGAACTAAAGGAACAAATGAATGTAAACACAAATATTAACATAACTTCTAATCAACAAGAAAAAACATCGACAAATGTAAGATTACCAAAAATCAGTCTACCCACATTTTCTGGTTTGTTTACTGAGTGGACCACTTTTAGAGATTTGTTTTTGTCTCTTATACATAATAATGTGTCGTTGGACGATGTACAACGTCTTCATTATTTAAAATCACATTTGTCAGGAGAAGCAGCTCAATTACTGCGACATACACCAGTCACAGCCGCTAACTATAGTCAATCTTGGTCTATTTTATGTAAGCGGTATGATAATAAGAAATTTTTATCTAACAGTATGTTAAAACGTTTTGTCAAACAACCAGTTATTGTAAAGGAGTCTTCAACTTCTATTAAAAATCTTTTAGACACAACAGTCGATTGTTTGCATGGTTTGAGTACCTTAAGCATTGATGTAGATTCTTGGGATACAATTGTAATATTTTTAGTAAGTGAAAAATTAGATAACGAATCTCGAAACTTGTGGGAATCTAAAATTAGTGTTGATGATAATTTACCTACATTTGTTGAATTTAAAACATTTCTTGAATCGAGATTTCGTGCTTTAGAATATTTAAGCCCTAAGCCCAGTAGCCAACCCAAGAATAATAGTCAACATTCTAATGTAAAGACTTTTCATGTTGCTTCTTTATCCTGTACTTTTTGTTCTGGAGACCATAAATTGTGCCATTGCAAGCAGTTTGCAAAGCAAGATTGTGATGCACGTCGCGACTTTGTTCGAGCCAATAAGTTATATTTTAATTGTTTAGGCAAAAATCATGCCGTATATTCTTGCCGTCAGCCCACCAAATGCCATCTTTGCAAAAAGAAACACCACACACTACTTCATCCAAAAACAACCGTCGAGGCCACTGAACCACTAGATGTTTCAGCGGACAGGAATGTTGTGGTCACCGCGGCCGCCGCTTCTTCCAATCAATGCGAGTCAACCAACACCATTTGTTGTTTCGCAGATGTACACAACCAAGGTTTGCTTGCCACAGCCTTGGTCGATATCGAGTTAAGAACTGGTACTGCTTTTGTTCTAAGAGCTCTAATGGATCAGGGCTCTCAGGTTTCCTTTATCACGGAGGCCGCAGTACAGTTACTCGGTTTGCGTAAAACACCTGCTCACACCGACATTCTACGACTAGGCGATGATGAGGGGGTTTCGATGCCTTCTAATTGGATAGTAAGTTTTAGATTGCAGTCACGCCTAAAGACATAAAGACATATTTATTTCTGCATTTTGGTTGTTTACAACACTTATACATGTCAAAACCCTATTCTAGATGAAGCCGGCTTTTCCTAGCTAAATGACTTCTTGAGAAGAAAGGCCGAAACAAACTCAGAGTCATTGTTTTTTTTGTCACTTCAATTTCTTTAGTCTTTTCTTCATCTTTTAAAGTCCAGACAAAAAAGGGTTTAGTATGCAAGTACAATGCAGGAAATTATCTGACGCTTTTGACTGACTCGGCCCACTGATGGCCCGCATTCAACAGCAATCGTACGGCTCAACCTTAATTGAGGGAGCCAGCACGATCTGTATCACTATGCCTCCACGCCATCAGAAGGTGTATGCATAAGCATGTCAGCCTAAGCCATCAGACAGGTTGCCACAACTATTTGTTTATATGTTTAATAATGCCCACATCGTACTCACAACTTTACATGCTAATACACAGTAAAATACATGTTGCAAACAATAAGTAAAAATAATAAAAATTTAAACAATAAAATGTCATATATTTAAAATATCAGAAAATATTATTAAATGTCAGAAAAAATTATTGAATGTCAATTTATGAATAATAATATATTACTTAAGTAATTTTAAATGTCAAAAGAAAATAAATAAAATAACAATGTCAAATCAAACAATGTCAAAACAATATAAATAAAATTACAAATGTCAAATTAAAAATGTCAAAATGTAAAAATATAAGTATTACAAATGTAAATAAAAATATCATGTCACTAATTTCAAAATGTCGAAATTCATAATTTTTAAACTCAATTCCAGGCATTTTTGTCTACTAAATAATCTTTAACTGTGTAATAAGCTTTTGAACACAAGATCTGTTTAATAAATACTTTGAATTTATTAATACTTAGTTCCTGAATATTGCCTGGAATTTTGTTGTAAAAACGTATGCCTTGACACTTGTATGAGTTACTTATATTTTGTAGTCTAGTTGAAGGTAGAACAAGTTTGTTTTTATTTCGTGTGTTTAAATTATGAATGTCACTGAATTTAGAAAACATATTTATATTTTTCCTGACATACAACAAGTTCTCATAAATGTATTGAGATGCGACAGTCATTATCTTAATTTCTTTAAATTTTTCCCTCAGTGAATGCCTTGAACCAAGACTGTAGATTGCACGAATAGCCCGCTTCTGCAGTACAAACACAGTTTGAATGTCAGCTGCGTTGCCCCATAATAAAATGCCATATGACATTATGCTGTGGAAATAACTAAAATATACTAATCTGGCCGTATCTATATCAGTTAACTGACGAATTTTGTAAACCGCGTATGCTGCAGAGCTAAGTCTATTCGACAACTGACCTATATGTGGGCCCCACTGTAGCTTAGAATCTAAGGTTATGCCTAAGAATACGGTGTTATCTATAACATCCAACTCTTCTCCATTCAAACATATGTTAGGTTTAACTTGTTTTACATTCGGTCTTGAAAATCGTATACATTTTGTTTTTCTTTCATTGAACAGTAAATTGTTAGCTGTTAACCATTTAACTACTTTAAAGAGAGCGTTATTTACATCGTCATTATTTGATTGTTGTCGTCTTAGTTTAAAAATAAGTGATGTATCATCAGCAAATAATACTATCTCTTCATTATTTTGCATAATGTATGGCAAATCATTAATATATACAAGGAAAAGGAATGGACCAAGAATTGAACCTTGCGGCACTCCCATTGTGACCACTGAACCCATAGAAACTTTTCCATTTACCTCAACTCTCTGTATCCTATTACTCAAATATGATGTTAGGAGATCCAAAGCAGTGTTCTTAACTCCATAGTAATGTAATTTCCTGATCAATGTTTCATGAAACACGCAATCAAAAGCCTTAGATAAGTCACAAAAGACTCCCAGAGCATCATGCGACTCCTCCCAGGCATCAAAAATACTATCTAAAAGCTCAACTCCAGCATCGGTAGTTGAGCGACCCCTAGTAAAACCAAATTGTTTTTTATGTAACAGCTTATTGTTATTAAAATGAATTTGAAGCTGACCTAGAATTAATTTTTCAAAAATTTTACTAAACGTTGGTAGCACAGATATTGGCCTATAATTTGTGGGGTCAGATGTGCTACCTGATTTAAATAACGGAATTACTTTACTACTTTTCATTTGATCAGGAAAGATAGATCCCACATTCAGTTTGTATGTCGATGCCTATGTGCTGAACAGACTCACATCACGACTTCCTGAAAGGAAGGTCGTCAATGTATTGCCGTCAATCTCATCCTTGAAATTTGCAGATCCGTCTTTCGCTACTCCAGGTAAAATAGATCTCCTGCTGGGTACTCGCGTGGTCGGTGAAGTTCTAATGGACGGTTTGGTCAAGGGCCCGCTTGGAACTCCAGTTGCCCAAAGGACCAAGTTAGGGTGGATCTTGTCTGGTGAGATCCACACATCGCTCAGGACTCAACCAGTATGTTACAATGCAAGCGTGGACGTCAACGGCCTCTTGGGGAAATTTTGGGAGTTGGAGTCTGAGTCTTCTCCTCATCGGGAGATTTTGACTGAAGAGGAGCAGAAGTGTGAGGACTTATACTCCAAGACTACCACAAGAGATGCAACAGGACGATACATCGTCCAGTTGCCGTTCAAGACTGATTGTCCTAGTTGCGTTTATGGGAGATCCGAGGATATTACTCGTAAGCGCTTCAATATGCTGGAAAGGAAGTTGTCAAGCAATCCTGAGCTAAGAAGGCAGTACACTGAGGTTATCCAGGAGTATGTTAGATTAGGACATGCTGAGGTTGTTTCCCAAGCAGATTTAAATAACGATGCCGTTTATTTACCGCATCACGCCGTAGTACGCGAGGATAAAAATACTACTAAGGTTCGGGTCGTCTTCGATGCCTCTTGTTCGGGATACAACGGGCTATCGTTGAATGACGATTTGATGGTTGGCCCAACCTTACAACCTGATTTACGTCATATCATTATGAGATGGCGCTGCCATCCCATTACCCTAGTCGCTGACGTCATCAAGATGTACCGGCAGGTTGGAGTAGCTGACAACAACGTAGACTTCCAACGAATTTTGTGGCGTGACAACCCAAATGCAGAGTTACAACATCTACGTTTGTTACGTGTCACCTTTGGTGTTTCTTCGGCTCCCTATTTGGCGGTACGTACTTTGCAACAACTGGCACGCGACGAAGGTAAAGATTATCCTCTAGTTGCAGACCGAATCCTGAAGGATGTTTTCGTCGATGACTTTTTGTCCGGTTGTGAATCTGTAGCTGAAGGAGAACAGATATATCATCAGCTGAATGATATATTAGCACGCGGAGGTTTCCAGCTTCAGAAGTGGTCCAGTAACAACAAAGAGTTATTAAGTAAATTACAATGTGATACAAAGACAACACATAATTCAGTAGATTTCAAAATTGATAACATCATGAAAATATTAGGCTTAACTTGGAATAGAGATAGAGACGAATTTCATTATACTGTCCACCTTCCTCCACTGGAATCTCCCGTGACTAAACGAAGGGTCATATCTGACATTGCCCGCTTATTCGACCCACTGGGCTGGCTGGCTCCAGCAATAATTACAGCCAAGATATTTATTCAACGTCTGTGGCTTTCGGGCATCGATTGGGACGATGCATTGCCAGATAACCTATTGACAGACTGGCTCAGCTACAGGAGTGAACTCAACAGTTTAGTCGGTTTTCGTCTGCCTAGATGGATTTACACAAGCAAAAACGACCAGCATCTTGAACTGCAAGACTTTTGCGATGCCTCTAATGAAGCATATGCTGCAGTTGTCTATACTCGGTCCATAGATTCCAACGGTCTAGTTTTCGTCAGTCTCGTGGCATCAAAAACCAAGGTGGCCCCCGTCAGACAGGTATCCATACGTCGTCTTGAATTATGCGGCGCGGTGCTGCTATCAAAACTTCTGCGTGAAGTTTCCGTCACCTTGGGGATTGAAAGGAATAATATACATGCCTGGACTGACTCATCAGTGGTCCTCGCTTGGTTGGGGAGCCACCCCAGTCGTTGGAAAACTTTTGTTGGCAACCGAGTTGCCGAAATTCACACCAGTATGGACAGTGAACAATGGTCGCATGTTGAATCCAGGGACAATCCCGCTGATTGTGCCTCCCGTGGAGTAAATCCTTCAATGTGTGCAGATCTTGAGTTATGGCTGCAGGGACCTAGTTGGCTTAGAAACAACATAATTGATTATAGTAGATTAAAAATCAATCAAACTAACCTAGAGGAAAGGAATTCAAATACTATGTGCAACGTAACAATAAATAGTTAAGAAGAGGATAACATATTAACAAAATTTTCATCTTTAAGGAAGTTAACCAGAGTAATTGCTTATTGCAGAAGGTTTCTAAAATCAAAAAACAAATTAAATCAGCATAAATCTTACAATAATTGTTTAACATTTTCAGAAATTAATCAAGGTCTTTTAACATGTGTCAAAATGTGTCAAAATGAATACTTTTCTACTGAAATAGATAGCATAAAGAAAATAGGCAAGGTCGATAAAAAGGGCAAACTTGTGCAACTGAATCCCTATCTGGACGAAGATCAGATTATGAGAGTTGGCGGAAGATTACACAGAGCTCACATTGAAGATACCATGAAGCACCCTGTTATACTTCCAAACAAGTCGCACTTTACGAACCTCATAATCGCTGATGCTCATGAACGCACTCTGCATGGCGGGCCACAATTGGTCCTTAACTTTTTGAGATCCAAGTACTGGATTCTCAATGCGAAGAGTGTAGTTCGGCAATACGTGCGCAAGTGCGTAACTTGTATTCGCTACTCAGCTCGAGTTGTACCACCGTTAATGGGGCAGTTGCCGTCAGCTAGGGTCAACGCTAGCCGGCCTTTCTCAAAGAGTGGAGTGGACTACGCAGGTCCTATTAGTGTCAGGCCCACAAGAGGGCGCGGTTATCACTCCACAAAAGGCTACATTTGTCTATTTGTCTACATGGCTACCCGTGCTATACATTTGGAGGTTGTCAGCGATATGACTTCGCAAGCGTTCATAGCAGCCTTCAAACGCTTCACAGCCAGACGAGGCCATTGTGAGGAACTGTGGAGTGATAACGGCACCCATCGTCGGAGCTAACAAAGAGTTGAAGGCTTTGTTTACTCAAGAAAGGTCGGGCGTAGCATCAGACTTAGCGGATTGGCTGGCAACTAACGGCACAAATTGGCACTTCATTCCACCCCACTCTCCAAATTTTGGAGGGCTTTGGGAAGCTGGAGTGAAGTCCACAAAACATCACCTCAGAAGAGTGGTAGGGGTCAGTACTCTTACATTCGAGGAGCTGACTACGGTTCTCGCCCAGATAGAAGCGTGTCTTAATTCGAGGCCCATCTCTACGTTTAGTGGTAGTCCTGAAGATCCATACCCATTGACACCAGGCCATTTTTTGATTAGGGAACCATTACTGCTTCCTCCTGAGTCAAACTTCGAAAGTTCGAATGTCAGTACGTTAAGGCGATGGCATTTGACTCAGCGTATGGTCCAAGATTTTTGGCATCGATGGTCCCATGAATACCTAGTCCAGTTTCTGCACAGATACAAATGGTCCCATCTGACAGTGGAACCTAATGAAGGGGATGTAGTTTTAGTTATGGAGGATGACATGCCTCCTGCAAGATGGCTCTACGGCCTTATAATCGAGAAACATACTGGCTCAGACAAAAACACGAGAGTAGTATCATTGCGTTGCAAGAGTTCTGGGCCTCAAGTCTGCTATTTTAAACACATTCGTCATTCCAACACGATCCCATTGTCATTTTGACAAAAGTTCGTAGTCTGGTAATTCATTATGATAGTTCAGTGATCGATCAGTGGTCTCGTAATTGAATGGTGGCAGAATGGCATTGTTGTATTGCCATAGATAAAAAAAACCATTAGAAGAAATGATTTTTGAAAAACTACCATGAAATTTGATTATTTTTCATGCCAGATTTCATTTATATATTTTTTAAATATTCATTACTAGCACTCTAAAGTTGTATTAAAGTTCGTAAATAGCAAAAAAACAATGAATTTAACCATTCAACTCAATAATATTTGTTCTGTTTAGCTGTCAAAGTCAAATCATGTTTTGAAGTAAGAACTGTCAAAAGTTCAAAACTCATACCTTTTTGTAAACAAAGTCCTAGTTTGTTATATTTCTCAATAATCTCAATGCACTGCGTTGAGTTGTTAAATACCGAGTAGCTCGTATGTTTCTCTTAGAGCCAAAACGAAGATATCAATGGAAAATGCTCTATGGATAACAAATTCCAAAGGAAATGATACAGCAAGGTTATGCAGTTCACACCTCAAAGAAAAGTGATTATATCGACAGGAATAAATACTATAATTAAAGATAGCGAGTTAACTACTAAAGGTGTTTATATTCGAAGAAGAATTGGCATAACCAAAACATAAAATATTGAAGATTGAGTTAGATCATAGATACATTCCTATTACAATTAAAATATTATTTGTGTTTCATGTGTTGTAACTGTATCAAGAAGGAAAATAAAACTCATAATTATGTGTTATTATTAACAATGTTTTTTTATTAAAGATAAATAATTTCTGTACATGAATTTATTAAGAATTATTGGTTCCAATTATAGACACAAATATTGAACACTATTCTCATATACTATCACAAATCTTCACTTTTGCATCTACTAGCAAAGCAACTTTCTTCATACTGGCCATGCAGAATCCTCACATATATGTATGTCTCAAACAGATGGATATGAGCGGTCACAAAACTCATAAAGAAGTTGCCCGTTAGCTTGAACTTTGTATCTGTAAGAGAGATAAGTAAATATTTATAAACACACCACTCATTACATCATATTCTTTTATACTAAGATCTTCTATACTATGCAATTAATTTAAAAACACTTTTCATCATAATTCAGACATTATTTAATTGAATTATGTAGGTACTTAAATTTACAGGACTCCATAAAATGTAGGTAGAATATATTGATAAATTAGGAACATTATATAAAGCATCATTAACATAACTGTTCCTGTCATTTAGGTATGGCAATATTAAAAAGAGATCAGGAAGATCTTATTGTACTAATACTTCAAACTATCACATAGGTATGACATTATCATTTATTTAAGTACCAAACCACTGCTGGTCACTATCTATAGTCATATCATTATCTACGCACGCAAAATACGCGCCAAGACGTGGAGTTGCGGAAACAGCCCGTGCAATCAAGTATCATTATCTACTACTAACACTTCCATTCCCAATGTGTAAAAACATTACTCTTTCTTTTTAGCTCCGTCACTCAGATGAACTAAGTTCATCTGAGCTCTGCCATAGTTGGGTTAAAAGCACAGCTACAACGTTTGAAAATGTTATTTAATTATGTTTGGAATATGAGTATTTAGCTTTGATGTTCTTGTATATTTCGGAAGGCAGAATGTACATGTATAATTTGATGTTCAAGTAGACACTTGAACATCAAATTTGGAAAACCACAAACTGAACTAGGCGAACTATGATATTCCTTTCCATTTAATACATTGATGGTATATTTTATATAATGCCTCTGTAACTTCTTTAGTGGGCTGTGACACAGTAATTGGCGAAATGTCATGGAGGGCACCCTGTCCAATCAAGGTCTGGTAAGATCCTGATGCGTAAAATGAGTGCTACCAGAATCAGCAATAAAAATATAACATTAATTAATAAATTTCTTCTTTATAGGAATAGGTAGAATAATAAATCAATATTAACTTCAGTTTTCTCACCTTTATTTCTGCCGATACGCTATCGTTTTGACTCCTTTCCTCTCTAAGATGAAACGTTTTTACAAATTTCGCCTCGGGAATATCCGTAAAATGGTTTGTAGTCATCCTCGATAAGCGACTGGCTTGTTAGTTAGCTCGAGAATATTAGTTCGCAGTTAATACATTATCTCTTTTTTGTAGTACATTAAACTTTTTGATTGTCTATCACTATGTTTCACAAGCAAACACTAGACAAAAGCAATGATTGCACGATGGCGTTACGATGGTAGGTCACTGATCAAAAGAACTGTCAAAATATTACCAGACTACCGCATACGTCAGTCATCGATTTGTCATTATGTACGAGACTACCAATCTATGCCATGTCTTTCAATGGAGTGTCAGTGGTTGACCATCGGAAAATCATAATGGCACCATTGTAACAGTAGACTACCAAACTTGTCAAAATCAACAATTATGAAGTCAGTGATTGACCATTTTGGCACTATTGTAATAACAGACTTGAGGCCCTGTGATTAAGAGACCCGTTTCAAAGCTAATAGTTTTACCTATTGCTTCTTAACTTTGTATTAAGATATTTTGTATTGAGATTTTTCTCATAGAATGTGTATTTTTATTAAGTTTGTTCGGTTCAGGCCCCATTTGTGAATCTAAATTATGATACGGTATAATTATGTCACTAACTATACAGTCCACTATAATTATTGTTGTGATACCTATCATATTTATTTGTGTAAAACTATGAAGTAAAGCCGTCATGGTGGGCGGTTACATGTGTATTTTTTATGGTAAGTTTTAATTATTGTTATGGACATTCTGTCCATGGTGGGCGGGATGTTCGATTGTGTAAAGTTTACCACAACGCTCGATAGATGGCGTTGTACCGAGTTTCTGAATCGCGATGTTAAGATTCTCCGAGGCAGCTATATAAGGGTCCGAACAATTAAAATTTTTAACTCGCATCAAACGGTTGTTTCATTTACTAGCCAAGCATACCGTACCAAGCAGCCGACGCTCAATCAATCTCTATGGATAAAACATCAAAATGTCTATGAAAAAAGTCTCAAACTTTTAAATGAGGTTCGTCTCAGCACGAATTATTTAATTTTAATAAACCTCAACTTCAACGTAATAAAAGAAAACGAGAGACGGATGCTGACATGATGATGCGATCAGCATTTGATACCCTACAAAATTCAACAAATTCTCTTAACACCCTGAATGGCGAGTTCGGTACCTTTGGGATGTTCGTAGCAAATAAGTTAAGGAAATATACTGAGAAGACAAAAAACTATGTCCAACACATAAGATCTAATTTACTATATAGCGCTGATAAAGGAGAATTTGATAGCTACGATACAGACATGTATGGAAGTTTACGGGGCTATGGCACAGTGCAGTCTTCTCCACCAAATGCGTCTACTTCTGCTGTTGTACAAAATGCAAGTCAACAGGACAGAAATGCTTATGATGGCAGTCTTACCGATTTGTGCGAAATGAGTCATTTAACGAATTCATAAATACCTATATACGAAATAGGGCTAAAGCAAAGTCACATTGGGCCTTTACTTCTATGAAAATAAACTGTTTGCACTCACTTTGATGTTTTCTTCCAATAACTCAGATATTGCTTTACATACTTCTGGTATTAGGTATATGTATCCAATGGCATGTCTTGACATTTTAAAAAGATACTGTAAGCTTACATAATTATCTCCCGTAGCTAAAAAACGGAGAGTTACTGCAAAACTTTCTGTTATCGTGATTGCAGCTCTAAAACTTGTGTCCTGTTTGGCTATTTTAGGACCAATCTCATCATACTCATCCTCTTAGCGTTATCCCAGTTTCAATCTGGGGTCCGCTTTCTAGTCTTACCGGATTTGGCTGAATAAAAGCTTTTCCACGGAGCTACTGCCTGTCTGACCTCTGCAACCCGAAGGGATAGCGATATTCCATTGTTTAGACTAGGTTCAGTTTATTTAGATGGTACTGACGCCCTGTGACGACTGTCAAAGATCTTCATGACAACCGGGACCGACGGCTTTACGTGCTCTCTCGAGGCACGGGACAAGCGATAATTAACAATTCAATACGCACATAACTCCGAAAAGTCATTGGTGCGCGCCGTGGATTCGAACCCGATACCCTCTGCATGGCAGTCTGTTGGTATATCCACTCGGTTATCGCTGCCTTGTGCTTGCATTTTAGGACCAATCATGTTTAACAAATATTCGAAATCCCTTGATGACATAACAGAAAAATTTTATAGTGTCCGCTTATTTCTTGTTGTATTAATTATGCTACTAATTGTAGATCTCCACTTCCATTTCTAATTCGAAACAGATTGGCTTGCCACCGACTTTTACTTTTCCTTCTCTTTTTATTAAAATAACCGATAAATAAAAATGTAGCATTTCCAGATATAATACATTGGTTAAAGAAATATAACCTTATCTTAGTCCAACCTCTCTGATATTAGTCTATGATGTAGCACACGCCACAGACTGTCAGATCTGACATCTTTGTGACTTTCAACTACGTTTTGGCGAGCATCATCGCGAGCATTCGCTAGAATGCTCGTGAAAATTTTCATAGCGATTTTTGGCTATATGTTCGGCTCTGTTCGTTGTTCGGTTCGCCAAAACAAAAAACCGGCGAATGCTCGCTGTTCTGTTACAAGTGAATGCTCAAGTGTATCAGCGCCTTAAGATACTCAAAGAAATATCGCTTATCAAAATTATCGCGTAACTAGTCATCTATAGATCTAACGTTGTCTAACTTGCCTAAACTTTCTAATTGATAGCTTCGTGCGGTCGCTGTTTTACCAATGAAATCTTCTTCTGCTTGCTTACTAATTAACATTACTTGGGGTCGGCGCAGAATGTCTTTCTCTTCCATTCTCTCCTATCAGATGTCGTCTCATCATTCACTTCGTTTTCATTCATGTCACCCTTCACACAATTTATCCATCTTTTCTTAGGTCTTCCTCTTGCCTTATATTCCAACTCTCATCTTCATCACCTTTCTAGTCACAGTTTCACCAATTAAATATTAAAATAATATAAAACGAAATAGTTGGTAAATATGAATTTCTACCAGATAATATAATTTCTAACAAAATATCGTTCAGTAGCAAAGATTATCATTCAAAACTTCAACAGATAGGCTACAAAGCAGCGATATCCTAGTAGAGATAACAACAGACCATGTTTCCAATCCACGCTGTGCGTATTAAATTGTTAATTATCGCTTGTCCCGTGCCTTGGAGAGCACGTTAAACCGTCGGTCCCGGCTGTCATGCAGATCTTTGAAAGTCGAACCGGGATTCAGTACCCTCTAATGAACTCTTACTGGGTCTTCATTTTCGCTATTAATCTAAACAAACAACCTTTTTATTACCAATTTCAGGGAAGTGTACGTTTTAACTAATTTAATTAACCGGAATGAAAACATAACACATTGTAGGTCGGCAGTGGGGGAACCATGTGCCCATTGGTTACCTAAGGTGCGGTGTGCACAATGTATCTAACTGTTTAAATTATTGTTTAGGGGTAAACACATGCCTACAGAAAACAATTTCAAAGAGCGGTCGAAAACTTCTGTGATATATTTATTGCACACTTGTCAACTACGACCCTTTTTGGATGTTTTTCTGACACAGCCGTGGGAGCGGTGTTTGAATCCAATTGCGCGTTTTTTTACTTGTTTTGGAACACGACTGTAATCGATTTTGAACGATATGCAACAAAATTTGAGATATTTGGTGATATTTTTATACAGAAATTGACACTACAATCTCTACCATACAGACTTTTGGAGATCTGTGCTTGACATATTTTTTTATAGTCTCACGTCTGTATCCCCGAAAGGGTAGGCAGAAGTGTAAATATTACACGCACATTTCGCTATGAATGTTTAGGTTCCACGTAATAGAGGGCGAGCCTATTGTCGTTACCGGGCACATCACAAGACTCCAGGCTACTACTGAGTATTCAGAAAAACCCCGTAACACTTTTGCCCGACCCGGGAATCGAACCCGAGACCGCCGATCAGCAGTCGCATACGCTATACACTGGACCACGGAGGCAGTCTTGACATATGCCTTTCCTAATTTGTGTCACCATAGCATTATGAGGCAATAGGAGGATTCGTCCAGCTATATCTCGCTGGCCAGACGAGGGATTGGGTTTGATGTAGGGTTTCCCATGTCTTCCGCAAGATACTACTGTTATCGACTATTTTATTATTATTATTATTATTAATTATCAGGCAGGCAATTGATACAACTGATAATTGCCTATATCCTGCTATTGCCCACTAGTTCCTGTTGCAGTACTAAGTAGGTGCTTGTCCAGTTTGTTCTTGAACTGATTAACATTTTGGGCTGAGACTACTTCTGCTGGGAGCTTGTTCCACATTCTGACTACACGGTTAGGTACTGATATAGTGTCGATGAGGGTTGTTGTTTGAGAAACTGGTACATAATTTAAGGTGGTGGCCTCTGAGGTGGATATTTTCATTGCGCACAAATAGTTTATCAAACTCCTCAATGTCATAATGTCCGTTTAAGATCTTGTAGGTTTCAATCAGATCACCGCGGTCCCTGCGGGATTTTAGTGTTGTAAGCTTTAAAAATGCTAATCTTTCTTCATAAGGTCGTGCTTTAAGAATTCGCGGTATTTTGGTGAAACTTCGTTGTACCTTCTCCAAGAGTTCAATGTCTTTGACAAAGTAAGGGTTCCAAATTTGAAACGCTTGTTCCAGAATTGGTCTAATGAAAGTCTTGTGGATCTTGAGCATCATTTCTGGTGTCAAGACACCAAATGCTTTCCTCACAAGGTATATTAGGCCTTTGGCTTTTTTTGTAATATTTGAGATATGCTCTTCCCACTTCAAGTCTTCAGTAATCTTTACTCCTAAGTCCGTTTGATTTTTTACCTCCATAAGAGGTACATCGCCCAATTTGTAAGTAAGGCGAGGATTGCGATTACCTATATACAGCACTGTATATTTTGAGGCATTCAGATTTATGAGTCATTCCTTAGACCAGTTAGCTATTTTGTTCAAATCATCGGTAAGGTGGTCGTAGTCAATTAGTGGATTTGGAAATAATTTGGTGTCATCGGCGAAAATACTGACATTACATTGTATGCAGTGGGGAAGATCAAATGTATATATAATGTACAATATTGGACCTAAAACTGAACCCTGAGGCACGCCGCTAAGTATATCGATTGCGTCTGACCTGGTTTCGCCTATTCTCACTTGTAATGTTCTTTTGTTTAGAAATTTCTCAATCCAAATTAACAACTTTCCGCGTATGCCCACGAATTCCAACTTTTGAAGAAGTCTTCTAATAGGGACTTTATCAAAGGCCTTTTCATAATGCAGATAGATCACGTCGATTGGCTCTCTATTATTGAAGAGTTTGGTCCACGATGATAGGCAAGACAGTAAATTTGAAACTGTTGAACGTTGTGGACAGAAGCCATGTTGTTGTTTAGGAATCACCTCGTAGTTGGAGATAAATTTTCTTATATGCTTGACTATAATCTTTTCCATTATTTTGCAAAATACACTGGTTAAGCTGATAGGTCTGTAGTTGGTGAATTTTATCCTGAGTAAATACTATTTCTTCAATGGAGTCTTGTACTCGGAGTGATGGATCTAATAATGGTAGTTGGTGGTGTGGTTCTACATGAAAAACGCTCGCAAACTGGTCTGCAAATATTTTGGCAATTTCTCTAGGCTCAGTCACGGTATGGCCTTGCTTGTTGGTTATATTTGTTGGTATGCTCACTTTTGAAGTAATTTGCTGTCTGATGTAAGAGTAAAACTTTTTAGGTCCAGCTTGTAGTATAATTTTTTCATGCGTTATTCGAGCTTGTCTGGTTTGATTTATTAATTGATTATTTACTTTTCTGTAGTCTTTATTTCCTTAGTCTTAACACCCACGGAATGAAATAGGACAAAGTTATCTTTTGTACGTAATCCGTCATCATGCGCCTTCTCCTCCTCCTTGCGTTATCCCAGTTTCAATCTGGGGTCCGCTTACTATTCTAACCGGATTTGGCTGAATATTAGCATTTCCATAGAGTGACCCGAAGGGAAAGCGATATTTCATGGTTTAGATTAGTGGTCGTTTCTTTAGGGGTGCTGACGCTCCATACCGATTGTCAAAGATGTTCATGATAACCGGAACCGACGGCTTAACGGCCCTGTCACGACCTTGCCGCTCTGAGCGGCGGCTTAGCGCGGGGCGGCGAGCGGTAAGATCAAATGTATGAAAACGTTCGAAGCACGCCACGAGCCGCCGCGCACAGCGATAACGCGCGCGTTTTTTTTGGCGCGAATGGCTGCGCGGCGAGCGGCGCGGCGGGCTGTGCGGCGAGCGGCGGGAACAAATGTACTGCGACCGAGTCCGACGCCACGACTTCGAGCGGCACAGACAGCGTTACGCGAGGGACGAACTAGGCAGTTAAACTATTTGTTAAATATTTTGTGGCGGTAATGAATACGGAGACATTTAAAGTCGAAATTTTAAAACGGTCGCGTTTATGGATAGCAACACATCCGCTGTATAAATACAAAAATGTTAATAAAATGTTGCGAGATGTAATGAAACAATGTTTTATAACATATAATGGTAGGTTTTAATATAAATCGCAAATTACATTAAAACATTGTGTAATGTACATATGTACCTATTTAGGTGCAGACACAGCTACTATGAAAGTTAAAAGGTGGTTTACCTACCTACTTAACGTAATCTACGTTGTGTAGGTACCTAACTACCTACCTATTCAACGCCTCATTAATTGCGAATATGCATTATTCCTTTGATATAAAATACTTGTAAGAAATGAAGATCCAATGTCGACAATTTTGTAGGTATACCGTATAGTTACACAAAGATATTTAGGTTATCGCCATATTTATGGGTAACTCCGTCGGCCCAAATACGTCCACATTTGCCGCTGCGTTTACCGCTGCTGTGGGGTCGTGGCGTGCACGACGCTCTGCCGCGCCGCCCGCCGCGACGCTCGCCGCTTAGACCGATCTCGTGAACAGGCCCAAACGCGCTCTCCGAGTCACGGGACAAGCGATAATGAAGGCTGGTTTCAGAGTCACGCGTTTGGCCGGCGACGGCCACACGCGCGCACTTACAATTACACTAGATTAGTAGTAGCGTTTCATAGTCACGCAGTTCAAACGCGCCGCGTGTGAGACGCGTGCCGTCAGCCGGCGCTGCCGAAGCTACATACATTGCAAAGAGAAACGCAAAGTCGTTTCACAGTGGTCCGCGCGCCAAACGCGCTGTTTGACCGGCGCGTGCCGCGCGCGTCACTCTGAAACCAGCCTAACAATTCAATACGCATAACTCCGAAATGTCATTGGTGCGCGCCGTGGATTAGA
Organism: Euclidia mi; assembly: GCA_944739405.2. Taxonomy (NCBI): domain Eukaryota; kingdom Metazoa; phylum Arthropoda; class Insecta; order Lepidoptera; family Erebidae; genus Euclidia; species Euclidia mi. The sequence goes on along the minus strand of OX123191.2, from coordinate 2,423,841 downwards.
ACCCGATACCTTCCCCTGTTGGTATCTCCACTAGGCTATCGCTGCCTTTATCCGTCATCACGGGCATAGTACAAATATTAGTAAAGCTAATAGAGGGCTTGACAAAATAAGTTATTTAGGCACTTATTATTTTGGTGATAGAGGTGTTCGGCGAAAGAAGCCGAAATAACAGTAAATGGTGCCCATCACGTGGCGGTGTATTAACATCCGCCGAGATGGGAATCACGGAGAACGATGCTACTTCTGGTTTACGATATTTTGTCACTTTTAAGCTTAGTGATTTTGTACTTGTTTGGTTACTTGTGTGCGTAAAGTTGGAATACTAAGAGTGTCTTCGACGCTGACTCATAAACATTGACTTCCAAAACATAAAGAATTGTCGCACCTTTTTGAGGATTCTCGCTAGTTCGGCTAGTCGAACTTTGGAATTTTTATACAAAGGACTACTTTTTGCTAATTATTAAGTTTTATGCAAAAACTGAAAGTTTTGACGAATGAGGCGCCATAAAATCTTTCAGGTGACGAATGCTATAATATACTTTATTGCAAAATACATAATGCCTGATGGGTTCTGCAAAATGTGATAAATTCCTTCTGACCTGTGAGTGTTGTGACGAGGCCTATCTATTGGAATACTGCAGTATGATATAAATATAATTATGTATGTATGTATCTTATTAATTTCCAGAATAGTACCTACCTAGTAATAAAAAGTCGTTCTTACTATTCGCACTTACCGTTTTATTCTAGAGCTCGTAGTAGGGGCTATGAGATGCGTTGCCACACGAAGTAAAATACTTGTACTTATTACCTCGGGAAAATTTTTAAGCTACAAAAACCTCGTCTATATGTTTGTACTTTTACTAGTAATATTACTTAAAAATACGAAATTGATTTTTTTTTCTTGTTTCTATACTGTCTTAGGGATTACCATGATACTTTGAATGGCTTAAGGTATGATGCAGCTTTACTTTTTCATTAGGGATGTAAAAACTTTGATGAAAAATCTTGTTAGTGAAATTTTTGGGAATATTGATATTATTCAGTTTTGTATAATATTAACAGATGTCTTTTGAAATACTGAATAAAATAAATAAAAATATTTAAGTGAAAAGGCAATAATATTTAGATACTTCTGTAGGTACGATATGTAATGGCAGCCTTCTGAGAATTATGAAAGGCACAGACACAGCTCAAAGGAGTATATTTATTTTATTTTATACTTTTATAGACAAAAAAAGGATGTTTAAATATGTAGCGAATATTAATTAGAAATAAACTATTTAAGAAAATAAAAACTGTAAAAAGTAATTATTTTTTGTTTATTAAAGTAAGTAAAAATACGTATATATCTTATTCATTAATTAAATCAATTAAGACATCATGTTATGGATTTATTTACAGCTTGATCAACTTTATGTCAAAGATTTACCCTTAATTGCTTAAGGTTTTTTTTTATTTCTTGTTTTAAACGGCTTATAAGTTTCAACCTGTCAGTTAAATCTGCCACATAAGAGTTAACTTAAGAATATTTAACAACATTAAGAAATTCCTTAGAATTAAATTCCATATGCACAAAAATTATTCACCTCGTAAATAAATAAATAATACAATACGACTCAGACAAAATAATAAACACTCCTATGGAAGTGTCAAGTCTCCCCTCCCATGGTTTATGAGATACGTGGATAGAGAGACTTTGGCATACTTACGCAAGGCCCGGAACCCTAAAAAATGAAAATAAAAATATCCGTGAAATGATTTTCGTCGCGGTATGGCACCAGGAATGTTTGCCAATAACAAGATGAAAAACTGGAGTAAGAATATAAAGAAGTCACTAAGGTTTGCAATAATGCTCACCAGATCGGACATACGCATGAAGACCCTTACTTATCTCGTAATAGCAATAAAGGAATTTCAACCAAATAGTTCTATGAAACTCATAGATACAATTACCACATCAATGATCGCGCTTAATCTTCCAAGGGAACTTAACCAACCTAACAAACCACACCTTTTCAACCTAAATCTTATAGCAATAGTGATCAAAGTTGTGTCACAAAAGTGTCGATAAAATTGCAATTCTTTACTTGTGCGTTCTTTCATGTGATCTGCTGAACTTAAAGCGTTTCCGCAATATAATGGGGGGTAAGTAGGGGCGTGATAAAGTACGGATATCGCATGAAACTAACGAGACAAGGAGATATTGTGTAAGTCTCTTTGTGTTTGAGATATAGTGGGGTCATTAGGAGCTGTCCGTTTTATGAGGACGGATTCGGAACAAAGTGGACACTAGCGTAGGAAGCAAAGTCGTTTTGTTCTGAGATAGCAGTTTGTAAACTTTGGCTTACAATAGTTGTCAGAAGTTAATTGTGACTAAGCGGCGAGCCTATTGTTGTCATACATACTAACAGAGTCTATAAGTTTACACTGAGTCCGAGAAAGACACGCTATTTACGGTACGGATGGGACGGCTTGACCGGGGTAGTAGGTACTACCCACTTACTTAAGATTTTCTTAATCGTTGGACAAATTGCACACGATCTTCTGATCTCAAATTAAGCAGAGCTTGTACAACTAGATAACTAATATTCTTAAATACCTACACATGTGCATGTTGTATAATTTACTCTCAGACACAGAACAAAACATCGTGCTCATCACACGAAGATTTGTCTAGCTAGGTGGGTATCGAACCCACTGCCTCCGGTTAAGTAGTCAGGTTCACTCACCACTAGATCAACATGTTAGTCAAGGAAAAAAAACACTATGAAGTATAATGACAGAAATAAGGAAAGATTTGGTAACACCAAAGGCAACTAAATCAAATTTTGACCCTTAGGAGCGGAGAAGAAATCGAGAAAACCAATCTAGTTTCTTTCCTCAAACTATATATGCCATTATTTTTAAAATCTACCAGCAAAAATAATATAAATACAATGACATATCCGCATATGTATTTGCGTTCGTGGCAAAAAGTTAACGTAAATCTTTGTAGTGCACTTATTTCAAAATTAGTTTTACCTTGTCAATAAGAGTAGGTACAAATAACAAAATTTTAAATATCGTCAGCAGTCGATACCAGCTCTAGCAGTTTTCGAAAGTATCTCAGCTTTGGTTATAAGCTACTCGATTGTTCTTCTGTCACTCGTCATATATGTATCTTTAGATTTGATGTAAAAACCAGAAGCAAAACATGATTCTTTGAATAACATTCGCAGCTACTTGATTTTATTTGAAAAGTTTTGAAATAGCCACTTCAACCCGCATTCTAGCTGCAAAACTAATATTACTAACTATTTATTATTATTACAGTATATCAGTGTCACGATTCGTGTGTATACTACCAACCACAACGCACCATCTGTTTCACACATGAAACAAAATTTCAAACCATTTCATTTCCTCCTAACATCAATTGAAACATAGTACATTTATATCGATGATTTGAAACTAATCGAAGTATCGATATTCAACACCGCTAATAATGTCAGCAGTAAAATATTAAATTTATATTAAAATGTCAAAATGGCGTTTAAGCGGGCTACACACGACGATTGAATGCACATTTGAAATTACTGACGATAATTTGTATTATATATGTAATCTTAGGTCCGCTGACGACATTGTGCTCTTTTCTTCATCAATCTTTCCTATCCTTGCAAAGACGATCTTACAGAAATCGAATCAGAGAAAGCAAAGAAATTGCTGACACAATACATCAACATTTTCTCAAAGGACGACGGTGACATCGGAAAAACAGGAGTAGTAAAACACACCATCAATACAGGGAATGAACAACCGATCCGTCAACGCCCACGACGTGTGCCTTTTGCCAGGGAGAAGGAGGTAGAGGATATGATTGAAGATATGAGGAAAACGGGGTTATTGAGCCATCGACTAGCCCGTGGTGCTCGCTGGTGGTATTGGTAAAGAAAAAGGATGGATCGACTAGATTCTGTATTGACTATCGAAGATTGAATGATGTAACCAAGAAAGACGGTTATCCTTTGCCTAGAATAGACGACACGTTAGACACGTTATGCGGAATGAAATGGTTCACAACAATAGACCTAAAAAGTGGTTACTGGCAAGTGGAAATGGACCCAAAAGACAGGGAGAAAACAACTTTTTCAATGGGCAGAGGGCTTTGGCATTTCAATGTTATGCCTTTCGGATTGTGTAACGCACCAGTTACTTTTGAAAGGTTAATGGAACACATCCTTGCCAGGCTTTTAGGGGAAGCTTGTCTGGTGTGAAAACTTACGTTGTTGTGTTGTCCGTGTGGTGACAGATTAAGAATACGGAATGTCACCACCCCATATCATCCAAATCTGAAGCTCAGTCTTAAAAAATGTTAATTTTTCAAGCGACAAGTTAACTACTTGGGTCATGTCGTCTCTGAAAAAGGCATCGAGAAGGACCCTACCAAGATTTCGGCGGTTAAAGATTGGCCCATGCCTCCTTAGGCATGGGCCCCATAAATGAGCGCACCTGCGTTTTGTCCTTAGAAAACCCAGGTGCGCTCATTTATCGGGCTTTGCTCTTATTACAGACGTTTTGTGAAAAATTTCTCGAGCATCGCAAAACCCTTACATGAGCTGACAGAGCAAAACCGACCATTTAATTGGGATGAAAAATGTCAAACTTTCGAGGAGTTGAAGAAGCGTTTATGCCAAGCGCCAATTCTTGCATATCCCGACGTCAATGGGGAATTCATTGTTGACACAGACTCAAACAATGTGGGCATTAGTGGAACTCTTGCCCAGAGACAAGGAGATCAGGAGGCTGTTATTGCCTATTTTAGCAAATCGCTGTCTAAACCTGAAAGGAACTACTGTACCACACGAAAGGAGCTTCTAGCGGTAGTGAAAACTCCAACATTTTAAAAAGTACCTGATCAGAAAAAAAATCCGGATCCGGACGGAAAATGCAGCGCTTAAGTGGCTTTTACAGTTTAAAAATTGTGAGAGTCAGGTAGCTCGATGGATTGAACAACTTCAAGTGTACGATTTCGAAGTTGAGCATAACATGTACTTTCTGGCCCCAACACATCCACACATCAGATTTTAACAAATGAGCCGTATACAACTTCTGATATCCCTTTTTGGCAACATATAAGCAAATTAAAAAATTCCATTCCCATCTTAAAACGAATTCCCCGTGGCGCAAGGCCTTTAGTAGCCCAAAATCTAACCCACTGCATAGGCCTTGTGGTACGGCAGAATTCAGTGACAGCTTGGGAACAACTACTCACTTTCCCTTACAGAATTCTACATGCACAGGAAGACCGGCAAACAAAAAAACATTAACAGCAAAAATTAAAGAAAACTGTAATCTTTCGGCATCCAATTTAAATTACCAAAATCCAAAAACACACCGCAATAGCACCATTTACCACCATGTAGATTCCAAGCTAAGGGAGGGTGATATCAGGGGAGCATCCAGAATCTTATTCAGTAGCGATGTGGTGGCGCCTTGCTCTGCTGACACACTCGCAAGTCTGCAGAGCAAGCATCCAGCGCCAGGAGATAACCTCTCCTTTCCTGACCCACCTGACACTAACCCAGATTGGCTCAGGATTACAGCCAAGGACATGCTGACTGCAGTTGGCTCCTTCCAAAGCGGGTCTGCTGGTGGTCTCGATGGCTTAACACCCCAACACTTAAAAGATCTTGTGTCTTCAAGCGCTGGGGCGGCCGGGGACGCGCTTTTGGGGGAGCTAACGGCTTAAGTTAACCTTATGCTCTCCGGCAATGTGAACGATGCCATCGTTGACATTTTGTATGGCGCAAATCTATGCGCTTTGCGAAAGCGAGGCGGTGGTATTCGTCTCATTGCCGTTGGGTGTACGTACAGGCGTATGGCGGCCAAGATTTGCTGCCGGCATTATAACTCCATGTTAGGCAGCAAATTACAGCCACTACAACTTGGATTTGGCTCTAAGGGTGGCTGTGAGGCCGCCATACATGCCCTGTCAACGTACCTTGGCTGTAATGGGGGTGATGTTATCTTGAAGATTGACTTAAAGAATGCTTTTAACTCAGTGAACAGGGACACCTTGTTGACGCAAGTTAAATTAGAAACCCCCCAAATTTACAACTTCCTTTGGCAGTGCTACAGGCATCCATCAAAATTAAAATACAAGGAAAATCTTTTGGAGTCTGCCGTTGGCTGTCAACAAGGCGACCCTCTTGGACCACTCATTTTTAGTTTAGCCATTCATCCAGTTATTAGCCAGCTAAATTCTAAATTTAACATTTGGTACCTAGATGACGGAACCCTAGGAGGCGACGTTGCCACTGTCTATCAGAACCTGGCACTTCTGAAGACAAAATTTTCATCAATTGGCCTAGACCTTAATCAAAGTAAGTGTGAAATTTTTATCAACGATACTTTAGACCATTCCGCCATTCTTTCCAAATTTCAAACCATCGCACCCAGTATAACCCATGTTCAAAAAAGTTCTCTTCGCCTTCTTGGGTCCCCAATACTAGACGATGGTTTTGTTTCTTATATTCATGAAAAAATTTAAAATTTTAGTGAAATTTCGGACCGCCTGCTCAAAATTTATATACATTCGGCTTTCACTATTATTCGATACTGTCTTTTTGTGCCTAAGTTCACACACGCTTTACGTTCTTCGCCTTTTTGGAAAAACCCAAGCCCACTAGTCAATATTGACAAAATTTTACAAAACATCCTAAGCAACATTTTAAATGTGACTCTGAACGACCGAGCATGGCTACAGGCGACATTACCTGTTTGCCTGGGTGGGCTTGGCGTACGCAAAATTTCCGACGTGAGCTTACCAGCATTTCTGTCATCGGTCCACAGCACCGCAGAATTCATAAGGAAAATCTTAGCACCTACACTGGTCGATTCTGAGGTGCCATGTAAGATCGATGCCATTAATGCTTGGAAAATGGCTTGTCCAAGAACTGAGTTGCCCCGTAATTTATCCTCTCAGAGGCAGTGGGACGAGCCGCTTTGCAGCGCATTACGATAAAATCTCCTCCGTACATCGTACAATGCTGCAGAGCGTGCTCGTTTGCTGGCTGTGGGAGAGTGGGAGTCGGGGCTCTGACTTCAAGCACTGCCATCGTCCAACATAGGTACCATGTTGGACGACACGATCTCTCGCATCGCTTCTTGCCTCCGGTTAGGTGCGCCATGTGTCGCTCCACAACGTTGTCACTGTGGGGAGGCCGTCGACAGCCTTGGTCACCATGGCCTATCATGCAGCAGGAGCGCAGGTCATATTTCATGACACAGCAACCTGAATGACATTCTTCGTCGGGCTCTTGTCACCGCTAGCGTTCCAGCCCAACTTGAACCTCAGGGTTTGGCACGCAACGATGTTAAAAAACCAGATGGAATGTCTCTACTGCCTTGGAAGTTGGGTAGGCTTTTGGTGTGGGACGCAACGTGTGTCGATACCCTTGCGCCATCTAATCTTCCTAGCACAGCGGGTTGTGCGGGCGCTGCTGCTGCCACAGCGGAGACTCTAAAACGGCGCAAATACGTAAATCTCGTAGGGGATTACGTATTTGAGCCGTTTGGAGTTGAAACGTTGGGTTCATGGGGCCCAAGTGCTAGATCTCTATATAGAGAACTTGCGAAGAGACTTGTCGACGCCTCGCGTGACCAGAAGGCTGGTATGTATCTAGCTCAAAAAATTAGCATTGCCATACAGCGTGGCAATGCTGCCAGTCTTCTGGGCACGTTCCCAATAGTCGACGATGTGGAGGACTTTCACGACGCCCTTTGATTTTATTTTTCTTTGTTCTTTTTTTTTGTATTGTACCTATATTTTAATATTTTAATTTAATTTTAGTAGTAAGTAGTAAATAAGTAGTTATAATTGTTTTATGTTAAAATTAATTTAATTTTGTTGTCGTTAATAAATAACATTTGTACTCTGTCAAGTGTTCGCCAAATTCACCAGTCATTGACAACAAGGCAATGGCCGTGCGGATAACACATCCCATTCACGTTCTGAGGGCGTGAGTTTAAATCCCAGTCATAACAGTTATGTGGATTTAGGTTTTTATGAAATTTGGAAAATATTTAAAAAAAGAATAATTAAATATTTAGAATAAAAATTTGAAAATTTTAGAAAGTTCAGGAAGGAATGGAAAAGTTAAAAAGAGACAGGTTCTTTAAATATTTCGAATAAAAATTAGAAAATTCTAGAAAGTTCAGGAAGGAATGTAAAGGTTTAAAAGAGACAGGAGATAGAAAAACAATTGAATTATGAAATGACAATCGAAATTAGTGGATCTAGAACATTCCTAGGGGTATATAAGGCGGTGTAGCTGAGCGCGCTGAGCGCCAGTTTAAGTTGAAAAGTGGTAAAGTGGAGAAGAAAAGGAAGCAGTAAAAGGAAGAAAGAAGTAGTAGTGAAATAAAGTGAAGTAAAAGTATAGTGCAGTGAAGTACAGTGAAGTGCAGTGAAGTGCAGTGCAAAAAACGCTAGTGTTGGTGCTGTCCTCTTCGAAATTGAACGACGCGTCGTGTGTGTGATTTCGAAAGTGTCATCAGTGCTACTCGGTGTTTCCTGCCAATCCCGTTACCCCGTCCGTAACAATATAATCGTAAATCTGTGAGCTGCCTGTACAAGTGGAAGTACTTCTATGAACCTATGGACGGATATTGAAATTCTGGTAACGCTGCAGTAATATTGACTATTTTTATGGTATATTGTGACCATGTCACGCTATGACCATTTTATATAATCGTGGAATTGAAGGGACAGTTTTTAACACACAGGGGCGTGTGTCTTGTAGGATGGCCGTATCGGAATGGTCATGAGTACTTGACGTTAACTACGAACCGGAAGTGTGAAGATGGCGCGCTTCGACAGTCTAGTGTGACGTTCGCTACAGTTGAAGAGCGGGGTGACATCACTCGTTTCGTGTTCAGTATTCCAAAACAATTATAGTTAGTTTTGTTAATTTGATTTAGTGTGAACGTATAAAAAACTGTGAAGTGTTGATGCTGGCCAAAAATCAAGCAACCCGCCGTCATATAAATGTTTGTTTTTGTTACAAAATATGTGATATTAACTGCTGGATACAATATTTTGTGATCAATGTATTGACGGTTCTGCTATTATATGTTTGACATTAAACTTGGTTTTATAACCCAAATCTCTCTTTTGTAACGAAGGGCTGGTTTTAGAATATTACCTGCTAAATTGGTAATCAGAGCATCCAACGTAAACTAAAAATAAGCTAAGCATAACTACACAAGTGAGTAGCTTATCTTTAATTTAAGCTAGGCTAGGCTAGCTAAGCATCCAAAGTAAAGTTAAAATAGTAATTAAAACCACTAGCCAATCACAATATACTGTGCCTAATTTTAAGCTTGAGAAGTATGAGGCTATATCTATAAGTAAATATAATGTAGCCCTGAAGGGGTAGGCAGAGGTGTAATATTACACTCACATTTCGCCATGAATTTTTAAGTCCCACGTAATAGGGGGGGAGCATATTGCCGTTACCGGGCACATAACCAGACTCCGTGCTGATACTGAGAATTCGGAAAAGCCAAGTAACACTTTTGCGCGACCCGGGAATCGAACCCGGTACCTGCGATCAGCAGTCGCATACGCTATCCACTAGACCACGGAGGCAGAAGTATTACTAAAGAGAATTGTGATTTATCGTCTATTTATTTTCTGAATCAAATCTTAATTCAGTCGTATTGCCATCATTATAAGCAAAAATCAGTTACGTTTCCCAACTGCGTATCGAACTGTAGACTTCAAAACACAGTCATATAAAACCAACTTCTAAATAATACCACGAGACAATTTATGCAGCCATAGCCTCAATTCCGAACCCTCATTCAAAAGCAGAGCCCAAAATACCCAAAAATAAAACAGGAACACTCGAAACTCCGGACACTCCCAAAGGCCATTACGACTAGACATTCATTATTGTGTTTATTTTTCGCAAATGGTAAAAGAGTGAATTCTTTGTCTGGATGCAATCCCGTAAAACGCGGACGTGTGCTGTTGTGGGTCTGTGGTCTGCACCTAGCTCGTCGCGCTACTTCATCGGGCACCTTTCATATTTTGAAGTACTGTAGGAGTGTTTCCACTGGTGCAATTTGTTATTTTCTTGGTGTGGGTGCAAAAATTATAAGAAGTAAGCGCATTATAACGATTCTTTGTAGTATTGTAGCAGGTTTTGGGCGGGGAATATAGTTATTTTTTGCTTTCTGTGGGAGGCAAGACGGCGGACCAATTAGGCAAATTATATTTTCTAGCATTTATCGTTATCCATCATCTGTTTCACCCGCTTTCAACCGAACCACAGAATTTGAGTGAATGTAAACTATTATCATACTAATAACTAGCCAACTAGTAGTCAGTTAACTCTAATACTTATTTGCTTAAGAGCATGTTCATATACTTGAAGAAAAAATACACCGTTCTGCAAAGGCCATATAGTTTTACCACTGCTTGTTTAAAAATACAGCGTAGCTACGACACTACGGAAAATTTCGGGAATCAAGGAAGTGACACAATATTACTATTTAAAAATATATTTATTGCTTTTCGAAGTATTCTCCGCGAAATTTGACACATTTTTCCATACGATGGAACCAATCATTGAAGCAACCATTCCATTCGGAAGTTGGGGTCTCCAAAATGGCCAGTTTGTAGGTGTCCACAGCTTCTTCAGGTGATGAAAATCTCTGTCCACGCAATTTATTCTTTATTTTAGGGAAAGTATAGAAATTATTAGGGCTTAGGTCGGGGCTATACGGCGGATGGTCTAATAATTATATGTTTTCTTGCTCTAAAAACTGTTTTGTTCTGTGCGCGGTGTGAGAACTCGCATTGTCGTGATGGAGGATGATGCGGCGGTTGCAGTTCTCTTTACGGAGTTCAGAAACGACCTGTGGCAAACAAATGCTAGCATACCATTCTGCATTAACCGTTCTTTGTTCCTCAAGAGGAATAGTCATAACATGGCCGGTTTTGCAACACTCCGTGAACTAAAAATTTTTGTTGGCATTAACTCATTTTCGATCACCCAAACTCATGACTGGTTTTTTGTTTCGGGTTCGTACGCGTATATCCAGGATTCGTCACCTGATACAATGTTGTATACAGCATTTGAGGATCCTGCGTGGAATCTTTCGAGAGTTCTGACGCACCAAGTAACGCGAGCCGCTTTTTGCTCTTCACAGAGCGAATGCGGTATCCATCGGGAAAACAACTTTTTTACACCCAATTGTTCATGCAAGATTATTTGTATTTAACTCATGTCAATGTCTAAAGTTGCCTGAATTTTGCGGTATGTCACATGTCGATCTTCTTCAATCAGCTTACGCACAGCATCAACGTTTTCTTGGGTGACTGCAGTTATTGGACGACCTTGACGGGGATCATCACTGAGTTTGACACGTCCACGGTGAAATTCAGCAAACCAGCGATAAATTGTGGATTTGGACGGGGCTTGATCACCAAATGCAGAAATCATCCGGACAACATAGTGTTTTTGTGTTAAACCACTTCAAAAGTCATAATAAATCATAAATCATCGCTCTTGAATTTTCTCGAGTCAATTCCATTTTCTCAACGACTAAACAAGTCTGACAGAACCTTGTGACAAGACCGAGATTCTTTTTTTAAATAAATAAATGGTATTCGATTTTTAAAACCAAGGAGTTGTCAATTAAAAAGATTTTAATATGACAGGAACAGTGGAAATATTCCATTCCCGATACTTTTAGTGCAGCCTATGTATTACAGTGAATCAGAACAGATTTACAAGAACAAAATATTACTCTGAATTCAATCGGCAACTTTCATATCGTTTTATATTAAATCAGTCAAACGGAAGGAAATAATATATCAACATGCAAAATGACAATGTAATTATTAATGTGTCCTCTGTAGCGTTTACAATTAAATCACAGCAATATTTATCATCATGTTGAAATAAATAAAAATGTCAAGAGGACGCTACAAGCTTTATGTACATAAATAATTCAGTAATAAGAAAATTCTCGCGAACACAGTGAAATCAAAACTACATAGTAATCTATAAATCATACCAAAGCGAATAAAATTTACATGGTAAAAGGGCTTTTGGAAATACTTTTCAAAGAATCATTCAACTTAGAATTAATATGTAATTAATATCAGCCTTCTATATAAACTGCCTCACTTTTGGGACTCTTTTTACTAAAATAATTATTAGGATATGGTTAAGTTCCAACTGCAAGGTGGCAAACTGCATATTATGTCCCCCTAATTTGCACATTCATGCAGGATTCCTCACTATATTTTCCTTCACGTATTGGATGTGAGTGGCTTATGTTCAGCAGTGGACGTCTTTTGGTGATCTACACGAGAATGAAGACTTTCAGCAGTCATAGAATCGTGATCATGAGACGTCACCTTAAACGGTGTGTCAACATGCTGTCGCGCCGCGTAAATAATAAAGGCGCGGAGAAGCCTGCTGCGTGCCGCGTCTGCAAACGTAAATAGGTGTACACACGCTACTTTTTACTACCGACGCCGCCGCCGTCACACTCGCGTTTAGTGAATCTTTAGCTCATACGATGCGGGACAAGAGGACGACATCACAAAATTTTTTGACGTAATTTGTATAATTAGACTCGACATTATAGTTACAAAATGATTTTAAGGTATTGGAATGGCAAACAAACGGCTTAGAAAACAATTATTTAGTATCAGTTTTTATTAAAACACGTAAACAATATAGACATTTAAATTAATGTATATGTTAGATTAATTTTAATATACCATGATACATTTGAATTTATTGGTATTTTATTAAGCCCGTTCGCTCACAATAAAAAAAGCTTAAGACTAAGTTTAATCAATCATAGTATAAACTGCTGGGTTAGTGAAATCATTTAAAACTACGGAAATATTCTGCAACGACAGTTCATTTAGTTCAATTATCCAGTTCATCTGTGTGGTGACGGATTAAGAATACGGATTGTCACCACCCCATAATATATCATCCCATGGGTGTCGTAAGAGCCCACAGAGGGAGCATATTATGCAGAGAACACTACTGTAAGAGAAGGAAAACTTGATACAAACCCTATACCAACCCGTTTGGCCAGCATGGTATAGTAGGCCGATTCCTCCATTCAAAGGAGAGACCTAGTCCAGCAGTGGACTGTTAAAGGCTGATGAAAATACAGTTCGTAAATAGGAACCCACTACCCAGTGATAATTTGAGAGCAAAAAATCGTATCGCAACATACAAAACTTCTTGCATCCTCCTTGTCTAAAGTTGGTTGTGTAATTTCCAAGTATTTCATTCATGATTCGTGTAATTCGCCCGCCACTGTGTATACGCTACGAATGTACTGCCGTCTTTAATTGCACTACCCGGATATTTGTCTTGACAACATTGGTTACTTCTGTGTTGTCAATGCTCAATTTCTTTAATTAACGTTCCTGCTAGTGTACATGACTCTGCAGTGGTTTAAGCGCTTTTTATTGTCCACTATGTTTAAGCTTGTGAGTTTAATCTCCATATGGTTCTAGGATTGTACCAATTCTGGGTATCCTTTTTGCAAATTTCTGTAAGGTCTACAACATTTTACGAGCAGGCAGCTTTTATTTTTATAAGAAGTTTCTAGGAAGCATCATTATTTTGTGTGGCTTATTTCCAAAAAAAGTCTTAAGGCATTATTATAAAACAACCCTCCGGGAAACAGGCGTGAGTCTATGTATGTATAAAACAAGAACAAATACTTAGTAACAACAGATTAAGTCCATCTTCTAAAAAGTCTGATTTAATTGCACGTATCGCGCAGTGGTTACGCGGTCACCTCGTCTTGTAGAGCTGCGTCGGGGGTTCGATCCCCACAAGTGACGATACTTTCCGTGATATATCGTAGTATATAGTCTCCGTGTTGTTTGTGTCCGTTGATTGAATGTATGCACACAAACTTATCTATCATGCGGCCATTAGTAAAAATATCAGTCCAACACTTTTTACAACGAATTTTAGAGTATATACAATTACTTGATAAACATTGCATCAGTTTACGTATATCAACTTTTATAAAAATTAAATCAGGATACATTTCGAATGATATTTAGCCATCCAATAGTAAATAAATTAACCTCTTTATTCAAAACATCTTTAGAGATAAAAGAGAGTCGTAATGCGAAGAAAAATCTTCACTGCGTTACGGATATGTCCTAGAATCTCTTGACTCCGAGCTTGTAGTACGGCGTACGGAAACTGAGCCTGTGTAACAAATGAGTTCCTGCTTATAATGAGAAACATCTGTCTGTCACACGCTCTAGTTTCTAGGTGACGTCGCGAGTAGCTATCTAAAACTTTACACTTGTTTATCATATTAAACTTGGATGCAATATAAGGCCTGCTGGTGAGGTGGTTGGGTCGTGGCTGCTTGGAAACGTTGTATGTTCGATTTCCAAGCGAAACTTTGTGAGATGAAATTGTTTTTTTTTTTTAGATTGTCGGTTTTGCTCAACAAATTAATACCCTACTTGGGTATTAATTTGTTGAGCAAAACCAAATAAAGCTAGGTTTGTCAATTCTTCTGTATATATAAAATTGTTTTGTTACTGACTGACTGACAGACACCGCACAGCCAAAAAGCTATAAGGTGCAATAAGCTGAAATTTGGTAAGTTTGTTCCTTGGGTACCTAGGGGTGCATAAAGATAGGATTGCCCGAAATACCCACAGGATCAAGCTAAAATACATACATACATAGTCTCACGCCTATATCCCCGAAGAGGTAGGCAGAGGCTTTTCGCCGGATTTATTTTAGTCCCACGTAATAGGGGGCGACGAGCCTATTGCCGTACCGGACACATTACTAGAGTCTGTGCTGCTACTGAGAATGTCTTACGGAAAATCCCTATAACACTTTGCGCGACCCGGAAATCGAACCCGATACCTCCCAATCCCACGCGCACATTTATGCCGCGAGACCAACTAGGCAGTCAAATTTAAGTATAAAATATATAAAATAGTAAAATTTAATAAAATGTGCTTTTCAGATACATGTTACTTGATACTTGATACTTGATGGCACGGGCTGTTTCCGCAACTCCACGTCTTGGCGTGTATTTTGCGTGCGGGTGGGAATGGTGTCTTCATTCGAGCCACCCCAGCTCTTCGAGGAAGGCCAGATACATGTTATTGACAACAACCATCGGATCCCGATCTATCAAATAATCCTCTCACTGCACGCTAGTTAAAAATACCTTTATTTCTGCAAAATACAACCGTCAATAGCCCACACAATTAATTACATAAATTACCCCAATTATTACCTAATAATTGTGTGTATATAATTACCTAATAATGCATTCCACACATTGATTAAAACCCTAATTACTGGTTTCAGTATATTATATATATACTGAAACCAGTAATGTATAGGTATATTAACTAATAAAAATATACACAAAATAGGTTATATCAAATAGCCTACACACTGTCCAATACAAAACTGAAACCAGTAATTAGGGTTTTAATCAATGTGTGGAATGCATAACATTACATTGGTTAGTTGTTAAATTGTAGGCAGTTTAAGCCATTGATTGCACTTGTCATTCGCCACTGGACGGGATCTGTTAGCTGTCTATATTTTCCGCGAGTTTTAATTTTCTTTCAGTCCAGTCAGATCCAAGTTTAAATTATTTATAGTATTTTCTTGGATTTACGCGAATGTGACACATTGAAATAAAACTACAGTTGACGAATTTTATCGCGTTATATTGGTTTCACTTGTTATTACATTTAAACCGAATGATTTAGAAACTACATTTTTTATAAAATCCGTAAGCTGTAGTTTAATTTCAATTAAACTATTTATGTTTTAATTTATATATTGGGTTGCATGGGTGTGTTTAATGTTTACTTTTCATTTTATTAGTACCTAATGGAGTATGCACAATTTCCCTCAAATACTTAGTTATCCCAAAACGAGACCATACTTTGTGTGACCCACAAATTGTTGCTTTGTGTGTGGGTGATCTTTGTGTCCGTTGATTGAATGCTTATAAATTCATTGAGGTATTTTAAACCATCAATAAGAAAAAAAATCTAATTAAAATCATACGTTTTACATAGTTTGTCGAACTATGAGAAAACTTTGCAAAGTGCTTAATTTAATAATGTTTCATGTCATTAAAAGCACTTCAAACGAATGCATTTAATGAACATAATAAATTATAGAATCAATGAATAAACTCAGCAAACCTTATATCATAACGATTCGGTAAACAGTTACATGCAATTTCATGTCGCCGCTCTCCAGAAACTCAGTCTGCGCTTATTTTTTACAAAAGTTCAAAAAGAAAGAACTTTAAAAATGTTCTGCTACTGGCAGTACTAAACGCTTAAGAATGTAGACTTAAGATTAGAAGAATATCGAGGAAGTAAGAGTTTCAGCGATGGGAGAAGTAACTTTACTGTTTATGGAGCGTTGAGTACTGTTGACTTACTTGCGCTAGTTGGCAGCTAAAGAATTTGTTCACCGGAAAGTAAGTATTATTCTGTAGTCGCTGCTGCCCGCGGTTTCGTCCACGCTTTTGTACGCTCGCCTACAACAACTACCAGTTTTATTTTCGCAACGAATGCTAGCCTATGTTCGTCGCCGTGGTCCAATGTATATCTATATTAAATTTCATCAATATCAGTTTAGGTGTACGGAACATACGTAGATATGTATATACATACACAATATGGCATTTATAATATTAGTACATCCGTAGTTTTAATTAGTTGTCTACTAAATAAAAAGCAAGCTGAATTTATAAAAAAAATATTTTAACTAAATTTATGAGTTTTATATTCAGTACTACAAAATTTGATAAATTGAGATCGAATGCCGTAAATTATATTTTGTTTACTGATTGAGTGATTAGGGTGATCTTAGTTCATAGACAATTTCCTGTGCAAAAATGCTTGCCAATAAAATAGGTTAAACTTAATGTCGCGCCAGGAAGAATGTAAATGAAAATCAAAATAAGCTGGTGCTCTCACTCACCGAAAGACTAAAAAGGTCACTAGTGGGTTACATTCATATTTTAAGAACGTAATACTGCATAGATTCATCTACTCCCTTCACCCTAAAACAAACATGTCTCTATTGTAATCCATCCAATCACAAAAATTAAAACGGAAATACTTTTTAAACGCGAAGTTTAAATTTAATATTGCAAATATTAAATTGCAAACCATAATTGATCCTTTTATGACTGCCATCGGCTTTGTTGTCTATTTTAGTAATGGATTATAGTATCTGCACAATAAACTTGATTTAATAACAAACGGTGCAAGTTAAAATTTAAATAAAATATTAGCTAAACATGAATAGTATGCGAAGTAATTGCAGCGGAATTTAAAATATTCATCTTAACCTTTCTCAGGAACTCACTGTCTATTGGTAAAACTGTGCAAAGATCCGTGTGGAAGGTTTTGAGTGTATCAAGCACCTATAACTTATAGCTAAAAACATAACATAGCATAACTTCACGCCTTTTATCCCCGAAGGGGTAGGCAGTGGTGTATTACACACCCACACTTCGCCAGTTATGCTTTGGAACCGAAGCTTTTACCGAATTTAATAGCTCAAAAATACGGTATAATTAACGAACATTAAGACTAAACGAGGCACAATTCAAAACTGCTAGTTAAGTGCCAAGAAAGTGCTACTCAAAGAAAATTTGTGTCATCAGCAGTTTATTATTACCTTCAAAATTGTATGAACGATTACTTTGAAGTTATTACAATATAATCAACCTCTTATGTAAATTTGTAGTAAGTGCTAAGTCGGGAAAGTATAACATAATTATATTTTTCCGTGCCCTCGGTTCCTGTAAAGTGCTACTTTATAATATACGATACGAAAAATAATAAACAATGTGTGTTTCTAGATCATTCTGTTCAAATGTAATCTCAGTAAAATCAGAAGTAGATAGTAGTTTAATCGCATTTTTTTATTAAAGTCACGAGGTGCAATTTGATCTTAAATGAAAATTTCAAACATATTCTAAAAAGATGTCTACTGTAATCGTTATATTCTTAAAGCAAAAACAGTATATCAAAACGTCTTCCTCAATAGCCGTTACGGTAATAAAAACATTAAAGAGTCATACGCAACACTCAACAGGTCCATTTGTGTGGTTCACACATATTATCAACCCGCATGAGTTATTAGTCAATTGACACACTCGGGGTTAATACGGCCGTTGGCCTGTCTTACTGTCATTTCTTGGAGCATCTTTATTTGATTCTATGGCATCTATATCTTTTTTGTATGTCTTGTTATTCTGTATGTCTGTTGATTAAATTTTACGTAATTTTCTTATGGATTTTTTTCACGCAGGTCTCAAATTTTTTTTTATAGTCTCACGCCTCGGCTGTCCCAAATCAAAACACAGTAAGGGACTTCGAACAAATTTTACAGGAGGGCAAAAAAAAAAATTATTATGCCTTACTAAACTATGAATCTACAGCTGAATATGATTCTTGGAGATGGTAGATAAGATTACTGCCTACATATTTGCATGCTAAAACTTTAAAAATATAATTTGATGCACGTTGTATAACACTTACTAAGTTTGGAATGGGATCCAACACTAACCATTGCCCATTGCCCTCTAAACCAAAACACAGTAAGTAACAAAACTTTTAGTCATGATAAAAGTTATGATAAAGAAAATGAGTAAATAAATATTGCAGTAAATTACATTAACGAAAATTAACCATGTTTATTATTCTAATTCTTAGAGAGTGAAGTAATTTAATGTGAAACGTTCCAAATTATAGTAGAAAACGAGGAATTAAAAACAAAAACAGATAAGCTCAAAATACAAAATTTGATGTTTTCTCTCTAATTTAAACCCTTATTCCTGGAGATAGAAACTCGGGTGTGTGCTATACTGTGTAATTTATAGCTTTTATGGTATTTTAGACATACTACTAGGTAGTAGAGCCTTGCTGATTTCAGCATGAATGGGTCGGTTCGACCGGGGAAGTACTACCCTCTCACAGAAAATCGACGTAAAGTAACAGTACCTGAACTGTTGCGTTTCGTTCGGTGAGTGAGAGTGCCGGAGGCCCTATCCCCTATTCCTTCTCCCTCATCCCACTCCTTATCCTATCCCTTTTCCCAACCCCAAGGGGCGGCAACGCACTTGTGACTCCTGTGGTGTTGCTTGTGTCCATGGGTGGCGGTAATTGCTTACCATCAGGCGATCCGTCTGCTTATTTGCCGCCTTATACAATAAAAAAAAAATTTAATAATTCCCGAATCAAAAACCTAGCAAGTTGAAATTCCCAATCCAAAACAAAGTAAGTACGTATGCCTTGCTGTGTTTTGAACTGGTTATCAGCTGTTACTAGGTTTTTGATTTGGGGATTGTGGTTTAGTCTGTGCACTTACTAGGTTTTATGGTATCGCTATATTGGGAATGGAGGCCTTTATTGAAAAAAGGGTTTTTGCATATTGTGGACATTAACTTTGTTAAAAGCATGGTGTAAAAATCTTGATTTCGACAAAAATGTCCCTTACTGGGTTTTGATTTGGGACAGCCGGCCTGTATCCCCGAAGGGGTAGGCAGAGGTGTAAATATTACACCCACATTTCGCCATGATTTTTTAGGTCCCAAGTAAAAGGGGCGAGCCTATTGCCGTTACCGGGCACATCACTTGACTCCGGGCTGCTACTAAGTATTCGGAAAAATCCAGTAACACTTTTGCCCGACCCGGGAATCGAACCTGGGACCTTCGATCAGCAGTCACATACGCAATCCACTGGACCACGGTCTCTAAATTTTCTGGTATTTGATGACCAGCAAAATCCCACTAAAATCGATAAAGCAGTATTAGATCGCACAAAACAAGTCAAAATATTAAATAAACAATATTTCAATACCTAAAACTATAAACACGATAAGAAATGTAAATGTAACTGCTTCGATGAACAGTTATTGGCGCCAGTGAATTTAGCAACTTATGGCATTCGGCTAATAAATTTAGTTATGTGTAGCAACATGGCGATTCTATTGTCCGCAGTGGTCGAATGTGATCTCTTAAATAGACGAATAAGAGTAGTAAAGCTTGCCGTGACCAATATTGGTGTAAGTAAAACCGAAATATTGGAGCAAATAGAAGTTATATCAATCATATATAAATATTATGTGTAAAAGTCGTGACAATTTGAAAGTAGATATTTACTACATACATACAAAGTCTCACGCCTATAACCCTGAAGAGGTAGGCAGAGGTGTATTTCTACACCCACTTTTCGCCAGATATACTTTAGTCCCACGTAATAAGGGGCGAGTCTATTGCCGTACCGGGCACATTACCAGACTCCGTGCTGCTACTAAGAATTTCGTGACAGAAAAACCCAATAACATTGCCCGACCCAGGAATCGAACCCGGGACCTCCCGATCCCAGGCACACACTTATGCCGCGAGACCAACGAGGCAGTCGTATAGGGTTTGATGTCGAGTTCTCCGTCTCTACGCAAAGATGGTATCTGCATCGTGTTATCCCTTAGGGGGTGGTGACACTTGTATTCTATGCCGTCACCCACACGGCTATTTACTACAAAGGGTATTTAATGGAATTGTATACACTTTTTTATTCACACCTTGTTTTTAAAAGTCTTTCACTCTTTCGTGAGTTCAACCTTCATGTCGGAGTTTAAGGACTGGCCTTTCATGAGATACGGTCTTACAATTCTTCTCCTGAGACAAGAATTGAAATCGACAAGGTTACAACATTTATAACTTTGCCAATTAATTAAAAATGGCAAGTCAAGTGAAGCTATGAGCGCCTCAACGCAAAATGTGCCAAATCAATAGTGGAAGGCTACATCCGTAAAACGAATGTACATATGATAACATAAAAAAATTGCATAGACTTTCTTCAAGTTAACAAGTTCACTGTTTTGGGTTCAAGCCGTGACTTCACAGCAAAAAATACGGAAATATGAAGTCCGTTCCTTCACAAAGGGTGGTTACGAAACTGGTAAACTTGCATGGCACTCCGTGTTCCGATGATTAATGAGGGTAGTTGTATATTATAGTCCAACTACCCGCTTACGTACTTCGTCGTGTTGACTTTCTGCAATGAGTAGGGTTGGCAGAGCTTCTTTGTGGAGACCCTGTATTATGAACAAGGAGGTAGAGCGTTGAAGTTTATCTTCCCAAAATAGATTAGCTGTCCGGAATTTATAACATGGCGAAATGTTGGTGTAATATGACAACTGCCTCCATGGTCCAGTGGATAGCGTATGCGACTGCCGATCGGCGGTCCCGGGTTCGATGCCCGGGTCGGGCAAAAGTGTTACTAGGTTTTTCCTAATACTCAGTAGCAGCCCGGAGACTGGTGATGTGCCCGGTAACGGCAATAGGCTCGCTCCCTATTACGTGGGACCTAAATATACATGGCGAAACCTTGGTGTAATATTTACACCTCTGTCTACCCCTTCGGGGATACAGGCGTGAGACTATAAATAAAAAATAAATAAAAAAATACCTACACCTCTACCAACCCCTCCGGGATACAGGCGCTTCGATAAACTAGCGGGCCCTACTCCCGGGTTATGCAATAAAGGGCATCGGGTTAAGCTGTTAATAATTACCTAATAGACGATAGTCAAAAAGTGGCTGGCAGTGGCTGGACATGAAGAGCCGAAAATTGGACTTAGTGGCGTGCTATTGGAGAAGCCTATATTCAGCTGTGGACTAACTATGGCAGGCTGATGGTGACGATTACGAATTCATCATGTCTGTGATATTCTACCCAATCGTATTATAATAGTCAATTAACCCTTTATTAAGGTTTGCTCTAATTATAAAGTAAGAATGATGTTCTTCAAAACCCTTTGAGCGCCATGTCATTGAGAAATTGTTAATATTGCAGCTGTTCAGATAGTCTTGCCCTAATACAAGAGAACGAACGCGCCTTCTCTTGTCTTTGATGATTGATTTTTGTCTTTCAGAAAAACACTGTTCTGTTCGTGCTTACGAGTATTTTTGTACATATATGGTAGTGTCCGATGTAATCAATATTGTCCGGTAGTGGCGGCGATAATATTGAGTCGTGGTCGAGACACAGGCGAAATGAAACATTGAAGGTTACAATGATTACATAACCTTGTTTGTTTGGCACGCGGAAGGTATTACAACGTCACTGTTGGCGTCTATGTACATCTCGCTCTATGCATTGTCTCATTTCAGCATCAACATTGCTCACCGCGCTGCAAGTATTAACACGCTTAGCTGTTACGCCGGCCGCGGCCGAAACCTTTGATACTCACTAGCATACGTGTTTATGTTAAAGCACGGATATTATTATAATCTTTATGTTGTTTTAGTTTTTATTATGTAACTGCATCGTATTTCTGACACTTGCTTTTGTTTATCGATTATGTAACGAAATCGTATTGGTGATTGGTGACATAATGACATTACTGTAGCACTGTAGCTTAAGTGTCAATGTCAGAAATAAACCATTTTAATGTGCATTTACAAATGTTGCTATGTACTGAAAAAAAAATGTGTAACCTTGGGTTTTTTGCTAGCTGTATAAATTATTCTTTATAAATGTTATTTGTGCATTTACAAACGTTGTTATGTACTGGAAAAAAAATGTGTGTAATCTTTTGCTAGTTGTATAAATCATTTCTTTTAATTTTATTGTTATCTATGTCAAATATTTTATAGTTTGTAGTTATACTGCTCATTGGTTTGACGTCCGCGTCGACTTGAGGAGCCAGTTGAAAACCAGTGCCGGGCACATGTGTCCGGCAATATGCTGAACTGGCCTCCTATTTTTATGCAGGCGACAGGCGTGCACAGATTTGTACAGTTATACTGTAATGTTTTTGTTTTTCAACATTGTCGTTATTGTTCATGTCTTTCGTCTGATAGAAATAAACGCATTTTTCTTTCTTTCTTTCTTTCTTTTCATTTTCCATAGCAGTTGCTTATATAAAAATACAACGGTACATTAAAACTAACGAACACCCACCTATTTTTCATGTTACCCACAACACTCCACATAAAGCTCCAAAGCAGAGCGCCCACTTAAAACACCTACGTCATTTACGAAACCAAATAAATAATAGATTACAGTAATGAACAATAATTATAACATTCCTAGAAAGCTACGTGGAACATCTGGCCTCTTGGCACGTTTGTGGTTACCCTAATAGAGCCCCAACATCAAACAAACCGGGCTATCCATAATTTGTATACGCCGCTTTTAGTCGTATAATTAATTAAATGTTTTAATTAATTATTTGCCGCTCATTCAGAAAGATTCGATAAATTTTAATGGAATTTTGTGATCGATTATCTTTTGCTTCTTAATCTTCTAAACCATTTCATGTTTACAAAGGCTTGCTTCATTTTGAAGGCTTCGTTTTATTAAGTTGTACAATGTCACTGAGAGCAAAATTAACTCAATATAGAGCGATATTTAATTTATCGCTAATCGTTTTAACAATAATATGAATATTCTTGAAATATGAGTATGATATTATTTTGAAATGTTTATGTAGATTGTATATAATATATTAATATTGAAGTTTTATGCCTTTCATTACAGGTGATTTCAGTTTTTACAGTCATTAAGATCCCTACGGATCTAGAAAATTCACATTTATTACTCATTTGTTTGTTAAGTAAGGTATGGCTTTGCATTTTATAAGGCAATAGAATAATTTTACCTATGATAACAAAATTGATATTCCTATACCTGAAATATTTTCATTCAGTCATTTTTTACTGTCAACGTTTCTACATATTAATTAACCAGGTGATGAAAATTACTTTATTTTTCAACAACCAGTTAACCGGTTACACGCCCCGTAACGCGATTGTAACTGTGGAGCTGTACGCCCATAATCAGCAGGCATACTATTTTAGCCATTGGCAAATGTATGTTTACAACGGATATACAAACGGATAGTACTACACAGCGTGTGTTAAGCCAGAGGCTCTGATCTGATCGCAAATGTAATTGTACACCCAATACGCTTCGCAACCAACAACAATCACAATTCTATACTTATATTAAACATGCTTGATAGTGTATTTTTTATTTGTCATTCTTTCAAAAATATAATTTATTTATGTAAAGTTGTATGCGGCAGACCTCCGTCGACCAAATTGGTGACGTTTTGGAAAACGGAAAGGTCCGAAGCACCCGGAACCGGCGAGCATGTACGAAAACACTAATGAGTGTAGAGGAAGCGCGTGAGGTTTTTGAGGATAGACGCAATTGGCATTCCGTTGTCTCCACCTTCCCCGAAGGGACAAAGGCGTGAGCATATTATTATGTATAATTTTATGCGTGCTGATAGTTTAGAGGCTGGAGAGTGGCATAGCTTTTTGTTTCGAGTTGTATTGAATTAGAAACTAAATTAAGAAATGAGGTTTAATAATTTTGCTTCGGTTTTCTGTTATGCAATTTAAGCTCTACTTCTATAACATGCTTGGTTTCGATAAGTTCAATCATGATTGGTTGACACCTTAAACCTGGTCTAGGTACTAAATATGAGTCTAATGTAAATCTAGTTTTCAGTTTGGAATATATCAACTACTTTACCTGCGGCCGCGAATTTGTGAATATTTTGCAGTAATAACTCTATCAAACGCCAGAATAATCTGCATTTCATTTAATTCACCACTTCAAATCATTAGATTATTTGTCTATCATTATCTACACTTATTTAAAGCGGAAGTGAACAAATTCATCTGATCTGTGGCACAGATACAAAAGAAACAAATTAATATACAATTATTGGTCTTCATTATAAAATCATTAAGAATCAAATGGCATAATGTAAGTTTGTTCGAACGCAGGATATTGGGTGATACACAATGTAATGTCGTTTTAAAGGATCTTGGTTTTAATTTTAGCATTTCGTGCGCCGCTGCTTAGGGTTTCCTTCTCAATAGACGCTAATTACTATATAAGTACAAGCACAGATATTATAATACTATACTAGGAATACTACATCGTTTATACAAATGTCGATATAACGCAAGTTACGAAAGCAACTTTAACATACATACATACATAGACTCACGCCTGTTTCCCGGAGGGGTAGGCAGATACTACGGAACGCCATTTGCAACGATCCCGACATATCTCTCTTGCTTCATTCACTCCCATCAGATTCCTCATGCGTGCTCTTCTGTTCAGGGTACTTCTAACCTGTCCTGTTTTTAGGATGTTTCCAATCTGGTCAGAGAACGTCCGCCTAGGTCTTCCCCTTCGTCTTGTCCCTTCCACACTTGCCTTATACACCACTATTTTTTAATTAGTACAAAAACTTTAAGGACAGATTAGCGAAGATACTATTATCATATATGTGACGTAAGAATTTCATAATATGAATAGAAAAGTTATTATCATTTGTTTATTGTAGAAAATCTCTCTTAAATCATAGTCATATTTTACTATCTATTCACTAATTTAGTGATAATATTCCACCCTGCTCATTCGCATTCTCTCTGTCACACTTATGATGTAGGTAGCCATAGAAAATAAAATGAAGAAAAATAATAAATGTAGGTAGTTAGTTTTTAATCAAATCTCTCGCTCTTTCAATCAGTACCTTCGCATACAATTTGCCAACAATGCTGGGAAGGCTAATGGCTCTATAGTTCTTGCAGTCTTGTTGCGAGCCTTTTCCCTTATAAAGAGGCACAACCACTGCTGTGGCCCAGTCATCAGGTACTCGGCCGCTGCTCCAGCACAAGTTAAATAAGCGCTGCAGCTGACCAACTATGATACGATCTACGATATGTAATCCTATCATAACCTGCAACCTTACCTAATTTCATACTTCCCAACGCCTTCACAATCTCATCCACAACAATATCGCTTTAATCATTGCTATTATTACCATTCATTTCGTCGATCGATGTCTCTATCGCCGTTCTTTCAAATAAACCCTCAAAATACTCCTTACATCTCTTCAGCACGCATGATTCACAATTCAGTATCTTTCCATTCTTGTCTTTTTAGTTCCGAAATAAACGATAGCAACTAGCAACTAAGCAACTTTCATAGCAATTTAATTCCGAAATAAACGATACCTAAAAAGAAACATTATTATGGGACCTAATGGAAGGAAAGAGGAACCCACCACGCACCTTCGGATCGCCCCCTCCCCCCAACTATTGCAATAGAAAAAGGTTGATAATACCGAACTATACAATCATGTGAGCTTTCCGTGGATAAAGAAAATTTCCCAAAAATTGAGAACAGTGAAAAATATAGGATGCAAGTTTCATTTCAGAAAATTTCACCATAAATCTGTGTGCTACTTTTTTGATATTTTAATTTTTTCTAGGGGCCTTACGTTCTTACGTTGAAGAGGTATGAAACGTGCCAGGTTCCGAAGTCGACGAATTTAACGAAAATAATAGCGATAGTATATTTATGTTTACTAACACCGTTACAATAAGACGTTTATAAACGCAGCCAAAATAAGCGAGGTAGTTATTTTTTATAACGCATATTTTGTACATTTTACATAATTATGATTCTGACAGAGGCCTTATCGAAACGAGAAAAAAAGGATAATCTAAAAGCAATTATTCCAAATCTGGATATTGATATGGTTGAATTATTAATAATAATAATAATAATAATATTCTACCACATTCACACAACACCATCTAGTCCCAAACTAAGCAGAAGCTTGTACTATGGATACTAGATAATGGATAAACATACATATATACTTTTTTTTTTTGTAAATACATACATATTATACATAGAAACACCCAGACCAAGACAAACATCCATGTTCATGCACACAAATGTTTGACTTGAGCGGGAATCGAACCCGCGACCTTCGGCGTTGCAGTCGCTTACACTCCCGCGGCGCCAACCGGTCGTCGTTGTTTGCAGGTATAGGAATCATTCCTATAGCAGTTATCTTTAAGAATGGAGTTTTCAGTGTGACAATAAGCTCTGTTATGTTGTCAATAATTAGAGTTGATGAGAACAAACATATTGTAGCATAATAATATCTAAATAAACTGAATAATATTTAAGATTATCTTTCTAAGTACATTAATGTTAATTTAGTTTACAAACTAATTTGTACAGCTGCGTTGGATTTTTAAATCAAGAGCTGGTTACCCCAATTACGAAACATATTAGCGCTTTTCATTTCATCTTAAGCTTAATGGTAGATTATGTTCCGAAATTTAGTTACCACTTCTTAGACTACAACAAACTACTTTATTTTAATATTTAAGCGGTAAAGCCAAACTAAAGCCAAACTTGTCCGTGTGGTGACGGATTAAGAATATGGAATGTCACCACCCCATATCATCCCATGGGTGTCGTAAGAGCCGACAGAGGGAGAACATATTATGCAGAGAACAGCACTGTAAGAGAAGGAAAACTTGATTTAAACCCTATACCAACCCGTTTGGCCAGCGTTGTATAGTAGGCCAACTCCTCCTTTCAAAGGAGAGGCTTAGTCCAGCAGTGGACTGTTAAAGGCTGATGATGAATGAATGAAAGCCAAACTAACTTGACTAAGCTGAGTTCATTGGTCCTTACTGAAATGCATTTCAGATAGAAACTCACGTGAGTCACATAAAAGGGATGCAGAAAGCTACACTGTGGAATTACCGAGTGGATAAACCATGTCAGCACTTCGCGATCGCCAGCATACTGGCCAAGTATTTGCCGATGCAACAGAACTGCATCGTTAGAAAGGTTAGTGTTATTTACGTTTTTATTTCTCTCTGAGGAGTTTTGCTTATGTTTTGCGCTTTTGGTACCGCTGTATTTACCAAACAGTGAAATATTTGTAGATCGAACGCAATACAAAACATAGATTTGCATGAACCTAAGATTTTCTTTCCGTGATTGTTTTTGTTAGTCACACTCGTGAACGGGTGCTACTTGCGATGACTGGTCGATGGCGGTCTTATGGGCTGGTATATTTTTTTTTGTATTTATCTTTATCATTTCCATCATGGTTCTGAACATTTGCGCGGATTGCCTGCATTTTTAGGTGCATAATGTAAGTGGATGCTCCTGTTTCACCATGTCTATGTCCAAGAGGCAAACTAAATGAACATCAAAATTTAATTTGATTATGCTTGAGTATGATGTATAGTAAATATATTCAAGTGACATAGAAGGTATAACAGTTCCATCACCTTACAAAAGTTTAATTTTTATGTATTATTAAAAACCTGGCGATGAAAAAGAGTGACCGTGAGTTTTATTGCCCGTTCTTTCTCATGGTTCTACGCCCTTGCTTTGCGAACGTGGCAGTAAATGTAAATGTAGAAGCATACAGTAAAAATGTTTTAAATTTGACGTTCATAAGTGTCACTTTGTGATCTTAAGTAATAAAGGATTATGACTTTGACTTTGACTTTAGTCTGTTTTTAAACAAATTAAACTACAGTTTTATCTACTACCTATTTGCTGTTTTACGGCATTTCTTGTAGCTTATGACTTGCCTATTTATTTAGTGGAAGTAACGAATTAAAGTATGGGTAGGTATCAGTTAGCTGGTTACCAAGAAACAAACTATGCCTAGTACAGATTACCCTGTGTAATGTGTGTTACAGTCTCAAATGTTTTATTAATGTGTCTGTGATGATTGATTTCAAGTGTGTTTGACATAATATTTTCTCTTTGTTCAGGGTGATATCTAGTTTGTCATAGAATTCCTAGTCATAGCTCGTCAGTTCTTCGGTGAAATGTTCTTCTACTGCGAATTCATGTTTAAGATCACCACGCTCGCGCCACAGGGTAACATTTTATGCCTCGTCATCAACATGGCTTTCACCAAAAAAAAGGCGTGATTTATGTTCTTATGATTTTAATATTTTTTTGTATAACGCAGTATACATTGTTTTCATTCAAAAATAAATATAAAAGATTTAAAATTCTGCTTTTGAAGTTTTTTATTATATTTTAACAAAATGATATGAGGATATGTTCTAAAATTTTCAACTGTATTCGTTTCAAAATATCTATCTAGCTTAGTATCTACATTGAAAATATTGGTCTGTGTTGAATATGGGTATCTGGTATCTGAATTAGAGTGCTATTTTAATAATTAAAGTTATGACTGATTTGTAGTGTAGTATACAGGTTTTACTTTGATTTCTACATATTTATGTTGTTTTGCATGTCTTCTATGCAGTACGACCATATAGTTTTCATAACACCAACATAATTATCATATGCTATTTGTTCAGCTATGCATAATATAAATTAACATATCCGACTTAATACATGGCTGAGCCGTGAATACGGTCCAATCCAACGGTCGAATCCGATATTAATTATTAATTATAACTGCATACACAAGTCAATAGCAGGTAAAATTAGAAGATATATATCTATTATAATTGTGATCGACTAATTTGCGGTGCATTGATTTAGTTGGATCATGTGCAGTGACGTGGATGTCTTTGTGGAAATTTGATTGTAGATGTTAGTCACTTCCAGTCAATCAACCAGATTATCCGATAAATTCTAGGAATTGAATAAGTTTGCCATGCCAATCAGAGAAATCATATCGTATTAATAAGGCAATAAAGGCTGCCACTTTGCTTTGCTCCTCTTCTTGTCACATTCCTTTCCAGTGAATAGCAATTCTACACGGTGTAAAAGGACATTTAACGTATATATAAAACCCAAATTATACCAATAATTACGGTCATCAATTGCCCAGATATGGTGCAAAGTTAAAAATACCTTGGCACCATATCCGAGAAATTAGTAAAAGGGGCTCAAAATCAACATATTTTTTTCTAATTATTAAAAAATCTATACTTCTCTCGCGCCGATTTATCCTATGTACAAACAACATCCCGCTAGACCACCATAAAGGCGAGAATCGCTCAGCAAGACATCGTCGCTTCCAGTGCTACTTTACACGCACATTGACACTCGTATACAAAACCAGTTCCTAGTGTGCCTCGACTCTATGAGCGAGCTAAGGGATTTTTTCAAACTGGTCCAGCGCCGACTTGTTTGATTGTATGTCCTATGCACCCATGGATAGGTAGCTATCTCAAGCGTTGCAGGCGCGCGCTTTAAGTGGCTTATAAACTTTTATAAGCCTAAAATATTTTTAGTCCCCAGGTTTTTGCTTAGTATGACTTGGCATGATGTGCAAAACGATAACACTTTGGCTCGGTGATTGGGTTTTTGACACCGTGTTCTGTTGAATGCTGCCGAATCATTTAGACTCGGTTACTACCTACCATCAAGTCAGCACTTGATTTTTTTTTATGGTTATAGGCGGCAAACGAGCAGATGGATTGACTGATGGTAAGCAATTACCGCCGCCCATGGACACAAGCGCCACCACAGGAGTCACAAGTGCATTGCAGCCCCTTGGGGATGGGAAAGGGGATAGGATGAGGAGTGGGATCAGGGAGAAGGAATAGGGTATAGGGCCTCCGGCACTCTCACTCACCGAACGAAACGCAACACTTTAGGTACTGTTACTATACGTCGATTTTCTGTGAGAGGGTACTTCCACGGTCGAACCGGCCCATTCATGCTAAAATCAGGAAGGCTCTACTACCTTGATGATGGCTCTTCGGCATTGTGAAACTTGTTTTACTTAAATATACAGCTTGTCATAAGACCCATCACCAAGCCGAGGTCTACTCGTTGTGGACATGATGTCCATGCCTGGGAAACGATTTTTTTTTTAAGTTTTCACATTTTTTTAATCACAATTAAAAGCGCGTGCAATCCTCGAAATACCTATCTATCCATGGGGTATCTAAAGAACATATTGGCGGGGTAAATGCATCGATTTAGAACCAAATTAAAACAATTCCATACTAACTTTGAGCCTCAATATCTCATGAACCAGTAATTTCCCAGGTATGGTGCCGAAGTAAAACATGTTCGTAGTGATTGGTACAATATGCGATTTCAGTTTTCGTTAAGCGTCTTTTTACTACCGGTATACATGTAATAGTAAAGAATGCAAGCTCTTTAACCATCTCTCAGTTATACAGGTGAACATGACGTTTACCTTAAGACAGAAACAAATGGTAATGGAAATATCCCAAGTGATAGGACAACCACAAAAAGAAATTAGAATGATCAGAATAGCGGTATTGAACTTGTGTGTAGTGAACTTGTCTAAACTTCGGTAACTACCGAAGGATAACTATCCTTTTCCAGATAAAGGAAAACATACTTATTTGAAGGTGATAGGAAATCAATGAATTCTACCATGCAAATGTAGGTGAAAAATTTAATTAAAATATGGGCCTCTTGAAAATAGTGGTTACGATTAATTGGCAAATATTGCACTAGGCTATATAATATCAGGCTATAAGCCCCGGGAGCGGAGTAGTAGCCTTAAATAACGTGGGTGTAAGAATATATATATAGACGGGAATTAACGCGAACATGCAAATTAGGTATTTACATACCTTATTTTGCTTGACGTTTTGAGACGGTTGCACGTCCCGTGGTCGCAAGCTGACTGGTGTGGCGATGTCACGTCTCCGAGTGCGAGGTAGAAGATTCAATTTCTACCCCCGGGTCGTTGATATTCGAAGTACCGGCGCAAAACACACTAACCGTATCTGTATATTGAACATTCGCCGACTGCGCGTTAAAGTGGGGTGTTGTTAACCGAATCACAGGATTCCACGCCGTATTCAGTATGAATACGGCTGATTATACGGACAAGGTACGAGAGTTGTTATGTGATAACAAGGTGTATAAATCGGTCTCATATAATCCCACGGCCAGAGTAACGCGCAGAATACGAACACTGATACAAGACCACCAGGACCTGTTCACGGAAGACGAGTACAGCACGTTATATGGTCCCAAGCCATACCAACCACCTAGGCTAAATGGTCTGCCTAAGGTACGTAAGCCCAACGTGCCACTGCGGCCTATCGTAAGTCAGATTTCCTCGCCTACTTACGACCTTGCGAAGCACGTTGCATCGGTATTGCAGCCATTAGTCGGTATGACACCGTCTTTCGTAAAGAACTCACGTCATTTCGTCCAGATCGTACAAAGTATCCGATTGGAACCGGAAGATGTAATGGTAAGCTTTGACGTTGAGTTGCTCTTTACCAATGTTCCAATAAGGGAATGTCTGGACGTAGTGAGGGACAGACTGAGTGACAACGATATGCCTCACAACTATATTGATCTACTAAAACACTGCTTAGATGGCAACTACTTCCTCTTCCAAGGCCAAAATTACCTCCAGATCGATGGCGTCGCAATGGGGAGTCCAGTAGCCCCAGTACTGGCTAATATCTGGATGGAACACTTTGAAGAAAAGGCGCTTAGCAGCGGGCCCAAGACCATCAGGCTTTTGAAAAGATACGTGGAAGACATCTTTAGTATCGTAAAAGGAGGTAAGCAGAAAGTAGATCAATATGTGCAACACCTTAACTCCATTCATCCGAAAATGAGGTTCACCTACGAAATGGAAACTGACAGATGGTTGTCATTCTTGGATGTCAAAGTGACTGTGAGACCAGATGGGTCCTTAACACACTGCGTATACCGGAAACCTACGCACACAGATAGATACCTGCACGCCATGTCGCACCACCACCTTCGACACCTGCAATCCGTTGTGACATCACTAAAAAACAGAGCACATGACCTCTGTGACCCTGAGCATTTGAAGCTAGAGCTAGACCATGTTCAGGAGGTACTTAGGAAGAACGGATACCAGGTACAACGACGAATGACGCGGCCTATCAAGCGCGATAAACATCCGGCGGTAAATAGACAACCGACCTACATGCCCTACATGAGAGGTGTTACGGATAAAATAGGAGACAAGTTAAAAAACTACTCCATTCCGACAGTATTTACACCAGGGGCCAAAGTATACAACATGGTGGGCACACCAAAGGATGTTCTACCGCTACAAACCCCAGGTGTCTATAAAATCAACTACAGCTGCGGAAGCTCTTACATAGGGCAAACGAAGCGGACTATCGCTGAACGTATAAAGGAGCACATCGCAGCTGTAAAGAACCGTCAAACGAACAAATCGGCGATTGCGGAACATTTACTTCAATCGGGCACCAATCACTGGATTGAATTTCATCGTCCCCAAGTCCTCTCTACGGAACGCCACTTTTACCCACGAGTTGTGCGTGAAGCGATTGAAATCAGAAAACATAAAAATTTCAATCGGGAAGAGGGCTTCAAATTGTCATCAGCGTGGAATCCTGTGATTCGGTTAACAACACCCCACTTTAACGCGCAGTCGGCGAATGTTCAATATACAGATACGGTTAGTGTGTTTTGCGCCGGTACTTCGAATATCAACGACCCGGGGGTAGAAATTGAATCTTCTACCTCGCACTCGGAGACGTGACATCGCCACACCAGTCAGCTTGCGACCACGGGACGTGCAACCGTCTCGAAACGTCAAGCAAAATAAGGTATGTAAATACCTAATTTGCATGTTCGCGTTAATTCCCGTCTATATATATATTCTTAAACATGCAACGCGAGTGTTTAAAAGTTTCTAACGCGGGTGTAACCGCGGGCTCATCTAGACGGAAATACCATACAGAGTATAAGTATTTCCTTCCAATACATACCTGTAAAATTAATATCTATAATTTTATTAGAGAAATATTACCTCAGCCTGCCGTGAGCACGGTTCCTGCAAAGAAACTGAAACGTCGGCTAGTAATAATTAAAAAAAATAGTTCTAGATGATTCGGTTTAAATGGAAATTAACTAAAACCAATATATTGCTATAGAATTTGTAAACCGTAGTTTGATTTCAATGTGTGACATTCGCGTAAACCCAAAAAGATACTATAGACCTCTTAATTTGTGCCCAATAGTATTGTGAGTCAGTACGAAAACTTAACCTGCTATACCACTCTGTCCTGATGGGTTGGTATATTAGAGTAGGAGCCCAGGGCCGCCAGACCTTACTTATTTTCAGAGAAACGAAATGTATGGAATAATGTAGTGTTAATATCTGCTATGAGTGTACGCATACTTGCTAGCTTGGATCGTGGGCCAATTTTTAGTTATGAGATGCTGAAGGTCCACGGGAACATTTTCTAAATGCGCCCCCTAGTGGTCTCTACCGATAGCTAGATATTTTGGAAACTCTAAAGCGTCTGGTAAAAACAACGACAACCCAACCTACTAGACGGTACACGTAAGGCGAACACTTTCAAACACATTAGACTTATACGTTTTATATAAGACCAATCCCAACACTAGATATGAATTATGACGTTCCGCAAATTTGGACCGGCCAATTAGAATGCATTTTTGTAGCCCCCCCTTGCCTCGCATACCTCACCGCTTTGACGGAATATTTTGTTTTTAGAAATGAAAACATTAGGTGTCTAGTAGGCTTTCTTGTCGTTGGGTAAAAATCAGCACTGAGAATTTAAGAAAAGTTAGTATAATTGTTACCTAACTTTAGCACCTCGTGCCTAAAAATTGGCCCATGATCCTAGCTACCAAGTATGCATACACTAATAGCACATACTTACACTACTTTATTCTATACATTTCGTTTTTGCGATGAAAATAAGTAAGGTCTGGCGGCCCTGGGATTTTGGACTATAGGAATAGATGTCTCAAACTGAAGAAGTTTTCCGTCTCTTATTTTCATAAAGATTCTTTTAGTTTCGTGTATTTTTCGTAGTCGCCGATTAGAACAGCCATGGAATGAAAATAGTATTAACACTTTGTACTGTTATTCCGTCAGCACACAGATAATAATTTAAATTGATGTGTGATATCAAATTAAAATAAGTAAGTCAAGACGGCAGAACTGTATGTATGACCTAATAAAACGTCGATTCACTCTTAATTGGCCACTAACTTCATAGAATTGAAACAAGGCGTCAAAATCAAATTTCAGAGTCCAAGCCAAGCTAATTAGAGTATCGGACATGGTCCCAGTACTCGCCAGTCGTACGTCATGACTATGCAATTAGTTCTAATCTGAATCAGTTTTGGATGGCCGCTTGTAATGTATGGCTACTACATAAATTGTTTGGAAAGTCATATTTTTCTCTTAGCTCATTCAATGAATCTTGATGTTAAATATACATGATGTATATTCGGCGAGGAATGTATTGTGTATCTGCACAATTAAATAAAAATGACAAAAGTAATCTATATATAATACTTTAAAAAAAACCGCGACCACGCACGGATGTCGCAGCTGAAGTGGGGCTTTCAAAAGGTGAACTGAAAATATTATTGGGATCGTGGGATGGATGCGGGTGGCTTAAGACCTGTCCATGCGGAGAGTCTTGGAGCAGAGGACGAGTATTGGCAGAGATAATGATGATGGTCAACACAATTTGTAAAGTGCTGTTTAATTTAACTGCAAATCTATTTTTAGCTATATCTGAATAGAAAACAGACATTAAATATCAAATAATGTCATTAACAATAATAACTACTCCATCGGTAAATTAAAAGCACTTATGCAAATGTATTTCGGAAGTAAATAAATACAACCAATATGTGGTCGAGATAAAAAATACATTTATTAAAATGCCATTATAACATCATTACGGAACCGAATAGCAAAAATGAATATCAGTATTTAAACACAAGGTATCGGGAAGCTTGTGTAAAATGTTAATTTTAAGAATATTTATATTATTTTTAGCATCGCTTGTGGGCCAGTATAACGGCTTTTCTTTCTCCCGAGATGCTAATAATTTTGTAAGAACCTATATAATTATATTCTTTACTGTATCTTCTTATTACTATGATTCTTCTGTTTGTGTGTTTTTTACTTTCTCCTAAACTTCTGCATTTAACTCGATGCAATTACGTGTTCTAGCTTCTTTTTACTCTTCTTAATTTTCTTTTTGAGTATCCTATACAGTCCCTAGCACTTTACTTTTCTTATTTTAGTTATTCAACCGCTGTCTTTGTACGATTTATATGTATAAGTAATTTAGAAGAATATAGCATTAGTAGCATTATTGTGTGTATTATTAACTACACATTTAATTGTTCGTTTTAATATTTAAGGGTCCCTATGTTCTCTCTATAACGAAGTACGAAAGCTGCCCGGGCCCCAAGACCAATGTAGCAACTATGATTGCAGAGTTGTTTACTAACGAAACCACAGCCGCAGTCATTTATAATACCACATTTCTCGTCCCTGTCAGATTAAGCGAGGTAAGTCAACATTAAAATGACGCTTGTTTTTTGTGGTAGCTCCGATAACTTTTTTGTCCTTCTTGATAATATTTGTCTAAAAATGCAACAATTTCAGATAAAAGTTCACGTGAGTCATGTTAACGGTGCTCAAAGGACCACGTTGTGGAATTACAAGGTAGATAAACCTTGTCAACACTTTGCAATCGCCAGCATTATCGCCAAATATGTACCGATGCAACAAAACTGTATCTTCAAAAAGGTTAGTGATATTACAATTTTTATTGTCATGAGAAACAAGAAAAAATATTTTCTGAAGCATCTCCATGTAACCAACAGTACTTTTATTGTTTTTATTAGAACTGCCATTAGAAGAATTAGCTGCGACAGTAGCAATGCACTAAATTTAAATCCAGTTACAACCAAAGTTTGGCTCATAATTATAAATCATTGTGTATAAGGTATACTTGTATCTTCAGTTCTGTCTTCCAATCTTCTCAGTGTTACACTTTTAACAGTGGTCGCCATTGCTCTGTATGCCAATACAAGGTTTCGGATTCTTCGGATTTTCTGATTTGAATTTCACTTCACTGACTCCCCGTAACGACTGTCAAATATCTTTATGACAGCCAAAACCGACGGTTTAACGTGCTATCCGAGGCACGGGGCAAGCGATAATTAACAATTTAATAAAAATAATATTAATATTATTTAATTATTATAATTATTTATTTGATACGCATTTCACTTCGAAAAGTCATAGGTGCGTGCCGTGGATTCGCACTATTTATTATTCGCTATTGTTACATATTAATATTATACATACATACATACATAGTCTCACGCCTATATCCCCGAAGAGGT
The DNA here is from genome assembly GCA_944739405.2 of Euclidia mi. Taxonomy (NCBI): domain Eukaryota; kingdom Metazoa; phylum Arthropoda; class Insecta; order Lepidoptera; family Erebidae; genus Euclidia; species Euclidia mi. The sequence continues at coordinate 2,386,780 of OX123191.2, read as the reverse complement.
AGGCAGAGGTATATTGCTACACCCATTTTTCGCCAGCTTTATTTTAGTCCCACGTAATAGGGGGCGAGCCTATTGCCGTACCGGGCACATTACTAGACTCCTAGCTGCTACTGGGCATTTCCTAAAGGAAAAACCCAGTAACACTTTGCCCGACCCGGGAATCGAACCCGAGACCTCCCAATCCCACGCGCACATTTATGCCGCGAGACCAACTTGGCAGCCGGTATTAATATTATTGTCTGATAAATATCAAATTAAAAACTAAATGATTTTTCTCTTTCTGCAGTCGGAGCTTTACTTCGTCATAGATTTTAAAGCCGTGGCCCACCAGTTCTTCGGTGAGCAGTTCTTCTACGGCGAGTTCATGTTTAAGATCACCGTGCTGTCTGCACAAGGAAACATTATGTGCGCCGTCATGAACTTGATGTTTGACAAGAAACAAGTTTAGTTGTCTTTTACTTTCTTGATCATTTATATACTTTGATTCACTACAAAATTTTATTTCCAGATCCAAAAAAAATTATTTCTATATCTTTAATAATTTACTATAATCTATTTTTGCTTTATTTTTTATTACAAATCATTGTAATTATATCATTTTGCTTAGTTTGTTGTTTTAATTATTCTAATTAAATGCATATCCAAAAAAGCAATGTTCGAATATTAACTGCTATTGTAATTAGAAAAATGGGTTTATTTGATGCATGTCACTTTACTCTATTTAACTACTAATACTTTTAAAAGTATATGAATTTATAAACTTTTATACATCATTATAACAATATAGACGCAGACACTGATAACGAACGCCTGACTCTAGATGACTTCGACAGGAACTTGACGTAGGACGAAAAAGCTAATGTAAAGGAGAACTTCACAGAACGAAGGTTTATGGTGCTCTCCGAGGAACTGAAAGCCCCGCTATACATATTTAACTGCACGACAGATGACTGTAGCATCAAGTGACGACTTTTCCTTACCTGATGCTGATGAAATGAACCAACATCATGTTACAACTGTCATCATAACGCAATGATATTTTTTCACGGATGGCGTTGTGGCTTAAGCGGCCACTTGACATTGTGGCAAGTATTCTGGGTTCGATCCCCTCACAAGACAACACCGTGTGTGGTCCATAAATTGTTGTTTCGAGTCTAGGTGATTGTATGTTTGTAATGGCCTCCACCTCACAGGATTTATTTCTAGTGCAGCAGCTGTCTTTTTCCAAAAACAAAATAATTTTCTGCTATATTTCCCAAAACTTGATCACATAGTACAGCTTTCATAAACATATATTAAATAAAACGTGCTGCGGAGACAGTTTCCATAGTCAAACTTTTTTATAAAGACCCTCATCAAATGCGGCCTTTACATTAAAAGTTTTAACACGTAGCGGGCGCATTTGGGTCTAATTGACCGAACAATATACGTACTTCAGTGTTTAAATGAAAACCCGATACTGAAATTATTTAGCTTTGAGATAGTTACACGAAATAGGATGTACTAGTTTAATAGGATTACAGGCTCGTGAAGTACATTTTATTATTGTGGGTAAATGTAAATTTTGTGAATTAATGTTGTGAACAATTAATTGACGAAATTATTATTAACTAGCTTCTGCCAGTAGTTTAGCCCGCGTTGAGTCGGTTATCTGGACAAATGCTCTTTGATCATCGTCCGCCTAGCGTTTTCCCAGTTGCAACCCTACGGTCGCTTACTAGTCTAACCGGATTAGACTAAATTTTTCTAAAGCTTTTCCAAGGAGCTACAAAATGATAGCGCTATTCTATGGTTTAGACTAGTGTCAGTTGTGAGTATAATGACTGCAAAAGATCTTCATGACAGCCAGGGTCGACGCCTTAACGCGCTTTCCGCGCACGGAGCAAGCGATAATGAACAATCCAAAGATCTTTATATGTATGATCTTTTTTACTGCAATCATAATCCAATCAGTAGTTTTTGCATGAAAGAGAGAGAAAACTTTCGCCTTTATAAGTAGTTTGATTATATAAAGGACTTTCTGGTTAAGACGTCAATCGGACGACTTGTTAGAGGTAAAATAACAGTAGACTTACCACTATGTTTGCTTAGGTAAATGAGACTATCCTAAGGTCTACAACTGAAACTGTAAACATTAGTAGAGCGATGTTCCTACATAATTAAGTTGATATTCAGACAAAATATAGTAGGTATAATAGTTTTTACTGGCTTTTGGGCATTTGACCGGAGTACTTCTTTTATTTAAACTGGTTTAATTTTATTGTTATAATGTTAATTTTATGAACTATAAAATAACGTATAAAATAATGGCTAACTTATACAGTTTATCCTTTAATGTATGTGTCAGTATTCGTGTATTAATATCTGTAGGTATATACATATAACATTCTTGCATAACTGAATGAGTGGCAGTCACAGCTGAAACTATTGGTCGCAAAATACCTTATTTCGGTACGTGTGTTCCTTGGGGACAGTGTGCTAAGAAAGGATTTTCCGAAATTCCGACGTGATCGGGCAGTTACAGTTAGATTAGACTAAAATGGGCGAGCGTAGCTGCAGGCATCCTATTATTTTTTATTTTTTTACTGGCTCACGCCTGTATCCCCGAAGGGGTAGGCAGAGGTGTAATATTACACCCACATTTCGCCATGATTTTTTAGGTCCCACGTAATAGGGAGCGAGCCTATTGCCGTTACCGGGCACATCACCAGACTCCGTGCTGCTACTGAGAATTTGGAAAACCCAGTAACATTTTTGCCCGACCCGGGAATCGAACCCGGGACCTCCGATCAGCAGTCGCATACGCTATCCACTGGTCCAGTAGATAGCGATTCGAGGCCTCTAGGTATATATAATTTATATACCGTGTATACAAACATTGGTGAACTTATAAATTACCAAAAATATTATATTTAAACTTATATCAAACCATTTATTTGCTCAAGCGCTCATTCTTTTGTTCAACAAGCATCCAGGCAAACAGCTGACTTAAACACGTATACTAAAAACATAAATCTCCAAATTCTCATCACTAATCCCAATTTTGGTCACAAAAGCGTTCTGATTGCGACGCGGATTAGACTCAGGTACTGTAGTGAGTTAATTCGAAACGTGCCAATGATTTACTACCCCTGGTTTGGACGTAATTTAGTTATGGATGATGTGGCCATGTAGTTTATGGTGCTCAATTAGCATCTACCGGAGTTAATTCTGCTTCGAGTTTGTGTCAGTTAAGTGGAATAACATTTTTCGAAGTTAGCTGGTTGGATGGACTCCATAAAATGTTTGATCAAACAAACAAAATTAAGTTAGTTGTGGCCATAAGTTTTATTGCCCGTTTTTCTCGTGGTTCTAAGCCCATTGTGTAACGTACTAAATTTAAATGTAGAATCACTAAATAATTCACTTTAAATTTGACTTTCATGAGCGTCACATCGATTTGATTCTTTTTACTTGGACTTTGAGATGGACGAGATTAATAATTATTATCTGTTTCCAAGTCTTAAATTTTAAAGAGCATGTTTAGTATTTAAAGTCTCGTTTATTGATTGGTGACCAATCACAACACACTATGCTCCGTGACTCCGAGAGCTCTTTAAGCCTTTGCCGATGTCATGAATATCTATGGCAGTCTTTAGTCAGCATTCGTTCTGTGGAAAGATATATTTTATTAATCCTAAAAATCGTGAATGTAGCCGGTAAAATATTTAGACAACCAAAGTAATGATCACTAGGTACGTATATGAAAATAATTTTATATAATTATCTTTTTACGAAATGATAAGTTTTAAAATTATAAAATATTATTTTTATTTCACAGATATCTAAATATTATTTACATTACGACGTCACAACGACTACCTTATTGATTATTATGAAATAGAAACATCCATTTTCCTAGACAATTCGAAATAATTCCAATCACATCAATTGATATCTTCCACCGCAGACAGAAACAAGAAATATAAAATACAACTATTGCACGTTTCAGAGACAATCTTTTTTAACGAACCTCATTATATTCCTTATACATTGTCGAAGGACATTGTATTATTATTGTATTCGCAATCAGTATTCTCATTATGTATTCTGGTTGGCCGGAGGTTTCCCTGCATCTTAGGTGTACAATAAAAATAGATGAACCCTTTATACGGGCCCTGTAATTTGTTTTAAGCAAAGTGCTCTCGTCTCACTCTGCTGAGAGGCGTTTATTTAGCTGTAGATTTACTGGATGTGGCAACATGATCTATTACTTCATATAAGTACTTATGATAGCTATGGTGTACGTGCTTAAAGTAGTGCCTAGTTACTACAAAGTTTTATAAAAGACCATTCATGAATCCTGTCTCGTGAGGGTAAGTGCTTTTCTGCTTCGATTGTGAACCTAGAAGTCTCATATATTATGCGATAAGGATATGATAATGTCATATTACTAGACCATCAGATTTCTTTCAAGGAATGTGTTGAAGATTTATCAAATGTGATTTCTTTTTGTGCTTTCTACCATCGGCCCACACTAATCAATAGTTAAGCACTATAAACTCATTGTACTTAAGACATAGAGAGGCTTATATCAAATATATTAAATCATTTACTTTGTTTCAAATTTTAATCGTTCATAACGCCTTCAATTTCAGGCTTATCGTGGACTCTGCATTTATACCTACTATCCTACTGCTGCGCATAGGATTATTCCTCTGCATTATGGAGAACGATGTTTTCCTTCACCGTTAAGCAAGCGACAACTAACAATTTAATACGAAATATCTTGGAAAAGTCAGGGTGCACAGTGATTCGAACTCGATACCCTCTGGCAGTTCGTTGGTCTCCACTAGGCTAATGCAGTCTCTTTCCTTCTCATTAAAACCTTGAATATGTTCATCAATATATCCTGTATTTTTAACAATCAGACCATGTGCGTAGCAGTCTGTCGGTATCTCCACTAGACTATATGTACCGTCAAAACAAAACCCACCAATAGGAAGCAATCTGAAGGATACTTTTTTTTATAGACTCACGCCTGTATCCAGCCTTGGTGTGGGCAGAGGTTATTACACCCACATTTCGCCATGAGTTTTTTTTAGGTCCCACGTAATAGGAGGCGAGCCGATTGCCGTACCGGGCACATTACCAGACTCCGTGTTGCTGAGAATTTCCTAACGGAAAAACCCAATAACCCTTTGCCTGACCCGCGAATCGAACCCGCGACCTCCCAATCTCACGCGCATATTTATTCCGCGAGACCAACGAGGCAGTCAGAAGGCACCTGAAGGATGCACTCACAATAACACTAGTCTTGTCTCTTCCATTATCTCTACGCAAGTAAGTTCTCCCCACGTACGCAAAGAGCCAGCACGTGGTTAGCGTTACTCCACCACCAAACTTTCCCTGTTACACACGCTACATTTTAGCTTAATTAGATTTTCACTACGTACTCGTTACCTGCCTTGTAATTGTACTGCGGTTACGTATTTGTTTCAACTTGGACACTTCGAGCGTACAATAACAGAGTGATTTCTCGAAATTAAACCAACGATGGCTAATTACTGATATGTGAATATTGTTCGAGTACTGCATATTATTATGTTTCTGTATTTATTATAGTGAATTTTGTATTGTTATAGGCGGCAAACGAGCAGATGGATTGCCTGATGGTAAGCGATTCCCACCAACCATGGACACAAGCAACACTAGAGGCGTTCCAAGTGCACTGCCGTCCTTTGGGTTGGGTAAAGGAAGAGAAGGAAAAATGGAATGAGGGAGAAGTATTATTTGACTATCTCTATTGTAGCGAAAGATTTTTTTATCTTTGGATTATTGCCTAACCCTTCTGTTAGTGTGCTTGTTGTTGTTGTTATTTCTATATTTGCTATCATAAGGCACATGTTTTAGACAGTTTATAGGCTATCGATTTTTCAAATTTAATAAATAACACTTGCAATGGTGACATTTCTACCGATAATAATAACCGATCGTCTTGATGTGACAGTAACAAATTGTAGTTTCATTATCTAGAACAATAGAATATAGATCGAAACAACGGGATCCATCAATTTCGATGTTGTTGAAATGTGGAAAGAGATTAAATGTTTTTGTTTCTCTCAAACAAAAGCATCGTATCTCTTTCCAAAAGATTTTCTCTTCTCTCAAAAGTAATGGAAAACATACAAATACTATGCATACACTTAAACACTATGTTGAACAAGCTCTTATCCAAAAAAAATAAATTCAAACCAATATTTTGTCGAATTTCTCTTTCATTATAAAAAAATATAAAATATGCCAACGAATATAGTATAAAATAAAACAATACACGTATTTCTAAAAATTGCATTACATTTTTCATTTCTCAACAACTTGTAGCTACCGAAATTAAAATAGATATTACTTTTCATTTTAAAATATTCAATAACTTATAAGTAAAACAAAAATAAACGAAACAAGATAAAGTTTTCAAATCTGTTAAGTATGTTCGCGTAGAAATACATAAATATTATCTCCAAGTCATAGGCCACGAAACACGCGAGTTTATAACAGACCCAAACTTGTGTTCTAAAATTATTTTGTTTCATCGTTATTCATAAACTTATTGATTTAGAAATTGAAGGCATTTATCCAATGTTTAGTCAAATAACTGCTTTGTTAAGATTTTATTTTTAGGTATATACAACAGTTTGTTTATAAATTTAGTTACATATAACAGTTGCCGTCATTCTATAACCTCAGATTTGTGACCGATTACAACCACCGATATTTTTAGATCATGTCATATTTAGATTTAAAACCATTTAAAGCCTCATTATTACTTACAACCACTCGCATAAATAATGAAGATTTGTAGTTTAAGAAAAGTTCAGTAACATACAAGTCACAATATAATGAATTATATAAAGACAGCAAAGAGAAGGAACCAGATACAACTCGCGTCGACAGACTGCAATCAATTAAGATCGTTTACCACCTAAATAGCCATAAATTTACAGTGGCAATGGATGACCTCAAACAGAACAAACTTTTTATATACCTAAGAGAAAAATATAACGTACCTTTATCAGCATTATTGTCAAGTTATGCACATAAAACTGTGTTTGAGACATGTTTACCTGTTTATTTTTAACTAAACTAAGTTATTAAAAGCCTATACAAAATAAATTCATGTTCTTCATGGCTATGAAGAACATGAATTTATTTTGTATCCGTTGAGCGATACTGTAGGGCTCTACAGTATCGCTCAACGGAGATTTTCTAATATTCGTATTGCTTATTCGCAGATTTGCGAAATTTGTCTCATTCCATTAGGAATAAAAATTTACCTCGGCGTATCTATAATAATATTTTAAAGCCGAATGAATTCGGTTTGTTATTTCTATTTAAAATTTAAAGCAGATTTGAATGAAAAATATAATTGATTTTAAAGTTTAAAGGTTCATTTTGTACAGTAATTAATTATTTGGAATCTTTTGATGAGGTTTTGAGGTTGGTACCATATTTGTCAAAACATTCTCTGTTCTTTTTTTATGTTATAAGCGGCAAACGAGCAGACGGATCTCCCGATTGTAAACAATTACCGTCGCCCATGGACACAAGCAACACCAGAGGAGTCACAAGTGCGTTGCTGCCCGTTGGGTTAGGAAAAGGGATGGGAGGAGGAGTGGGATGAGGAAGAAGGAATAGGAGATTGGGCTTCCGGCACTCTCACTCACCGAACGAAACGCAACAATATAGGTATTGTTACTTTACGTCGATTTTCTGTGAGAGGGTAGTACTTCCCCGGTCGAGCTGGCCCATTCACGCTGAAATCAGCAAGGCTCTATACCTACAAGTTCTTCCGAGTAAGTCGATCAAAGATAATTTTTGATTCTATATGGGACATAGAAAGTCATTGTCCTTGGTCGGTCACCTTGTGTTTTTATGGCCAGTGGTTAAATTTTTGTAAAGTATTTCATCTTAGAGGCAGATCGTTTCCTACAAAATTTTCTCAATTCTGTTTTTAGGTATCGTCGTTATAAATCGGGTTTGAAAATTGCTGTTTTCAATTCTTGGATTCTTTGATTAGACTAATATGATATTTAGCGGTACGATGTGGTTAACAAATGACTCAATTTATTCAGTACAAATATATATAAACCACAGATCTGGTCTAAACCACAGATTATCGTTATCCCTTTGGGTTGCGTAGGTCAGACCGCAGTCACTCCGTAATTGCTGATATTATATCATATCTGGTTGGACTAATAAGCAGACCCCGGGCGCCCAAGCGTGAAGTTTTGGATGCTACTGAGATAACGTAGACATCATCCTAGGATGATGATGATGTTACTAGCACGTCAGTTTCCTTGGAAAAAGGAGACTGCGTGCTAGTTACATCATCATCATCATTGTGTGGCAAATAGTACTAATTCTATGTTGGATTGTGTATAAATAAAACATAACCCCTTATTGCATGAATTAAGAAGGAAGTTACAAAATTTTTTTTTGTGAAAACTTGTTGAATAATCTTTTGTGAACATAAATTAGACAAATAAAAAAATATCCGTTATTATTTATGGATTTACATCACAAAGCCATATCTGGACTCGTATGCATTCAAATTGAAATTATGTAAGCCATATTGGTCTTCACATGAACAGTTGTTACAATGTTTCAAAATCTTTAAACCAGTTCTGCTTGTCATTATAGCATTAGAAGACTTTTTATTATTTATATTTTGTATAATTGCGTATTTTTTGGCAGTTTTACCTTGAAAAAACCATAAAACATGGCAGTATCCATTTCTGTATAGCAAAAAATAGGAACTCGAGTGCATACGAAGCCATATTTGACAGGCAATATTTTGGCGGAAACGCAAAGCAAGCCATATTTGGCGTCTGAAAAAATCAGGTCAAACATAAAAAAAATTAAAAAATTATACATAACCAACTTACTATTACGCTAGTCGCTGATACTAGAAGTAAACAAAAAAAATATTAATGATCTCAGTCACATTATTACTACTATTTTCACTGATAAAAATTTAACTAAACATTGCAGTTAACTTGCTGGCCCTGTCATGAAATAACATCAAATAATTTTGACACAGATGACTTACCAGGCTAAAAAAAAATTACGTGGTTTTAACGTAGAAATTTTTCATAAGTTACAATTAATTTTGTTTTAATTCAAATGTTAGTTATGTTGGAAAAAATAACAAACTTAAAAAACCACCAATGTCTTCGGATGCGATGAGGGGTAAATAATATAATTTTTAATCATTTAATGAAAAGGATATTGAAAATTCGCGTCAGTGGTAGAACAAAAATTATTGTCACCCGCACACAAACACAAATGATTATAAACTCACGATAACCTCTTAAAATTTTAAAAAAGGTCTCTTCTTTTCAATAGAACATAATCATTACCATCTTCATTTTGTCCTCATTACTGTCTTACTACGGAATTCAATATTCGAACTATAGATCTATAGACCTGTAGATTTTAGATTCGTTTTTGATATAAGCTCCATACAAAATATGTCAAACACGAATCTCGAATCTCAAAATCCATGTATGGATTGAATATTGAAAATGGCCGTTAATAAACCGTGCGGTCAGTTCTCATGATCGATCATAATTATATATACCACCATAGACAACAATGAATGTGGTTAGATCTACAAACAAACGCAGAATGGCTCAAAAGTAGATGGTAATCAATGATACCACTTTCCGATTGAAATGCCAGATGCTGCAGAGATTTCTTAATACAACAAAACAAAAAGTCCCATCTCAATATTATTTCGAAGTATTTGAATTAAATAAGTCAGCGTCCGAAAGGATTACTCCTCGGCTCAACAATGCTCTAACCTTAAACAATTGTTGAACAACTAAGAACGAATCAAATTTTGCCAAAGTTATGAGCAGAGGGCGGAACATAATTGTTATAAATATAAAGTAACACGAAGATTGACTGAAATTGCTAAATAAAGTAAGCATTGCCAAAGACCCATAACAACAAGACCCGGACACAAGAATAGCTCCTTGAAGCAGGTCATGCTGTCTTTTTCTCACAAGGATTGTTAGAAAGAGATGACATGAGACTCAGCAACACTATTTCGTGAACCAGTATAAGTGAGTGCCACTACGGCACTTCCTGCTCTGGTCGATAGGTTGATAGGCTTTATTATACTTCGTACAGTTCCAGGCAAGTTTCTATATGATATTGCTATAAAAGTGGCGGACTTGTTGCTGCAGGTTTTTTGAGCCTTTCATCACATTGGAATGATGCAAAATTCTGAATTGTGTTTAGCGACAAAAAAATAATTTACCAAAACATTATTTTGGAAATGTGTTCTTCTTTCAATTAATTTAAAATACTGAATTAAAAAGGATTAGATACAAATTATACTATATCCCTTATGTCCAAGAATGTTTTAAAGACTTAGAGACAATATATCGTAAGGACTAAGTAATAATCAACAAATTTAATCAATAATCAGATAACATAAATAAACAAAGATAAATGAATATCATCATCATCATCATCATCAGCCTTTAACAGTCCACTGCTGGACTAGGCCTCTCCTTTGAAAGGAGGAATTGGCCTACTATACCACGGTGGCCAAACGGGTTGGTATAGGGTTTGTATCAAGTTTTCCTTCTCTTACGGTGCTGTTCTCTGCATAATATGCTCCCTCTGTCGGCTCTTACGACACCCATGGGATGATATGGGGTTGTGACAATCCGTATTCTTAATCCAAAAATGAATATAATTACAATAAAATCAAATAACAATAAATCGCTTCTCCCAATATAATTCATAGCCTTACAAAGGTCTAAATAACGAAGTTCCTGAGAGGGTTCTAATTGAAAACGGCTGATTATAAAGCAGAGCTTACATCCAAAATATTCTCACGAATATCCTTATTGAAATAGGGTTTTCTGTTTTGTTTATGTTAATATCTGTGGGAATGGATTGATTTGCAGTGACAACTGAATACTCACCGACGATATGGGGTCGAAGTAAGCTTTCGCGAACGTGAAGGCATTTTGTTGTAATAAGTAAGTGTGTTGTTTTGCATGGGCAGGTATTTTTATTGTCTAAGAATTGAACATGTTTTATATTTATGTTCTATACAAACAAAATCATTAATCCTGACTGACATATATATCACCGTAGAACCTAAGCTACTGTAGAGAAACATGACATATTGCTAATGGAATTATTTTAAAACGCACGCAACCACTAAGCAAGCTTTTAAATATTCCTTGGTCAAAAGATAAGTTTTGAGTTGTAAGTTCGCTTTAAAATCCGCTTATTTTGAAGTTAGCATTTCAAAAATGTGGGCTAAGCTGGTACATTGTATAATTCGAAATTCAATGGAAACATTTTTATAGCGCACGCACACTTTCATGATGCTGAAAACTCGCAACGTCAAGCTCAGTTCATCGAAGCTGAATCGGTTGCCTCGATAGGGAACTAAACAAAATTCACGTTACAAATGAGAACATATTTCGAGAATCTTTTTGATGTTTTTGTTGATGATGTCGATTGTCGTTCTTTTCTATATTAGGTATAAAATAATAAATAGTACGCGAGCTTTTGGTGTTAATTGTGTTAATTTATGCAATAAAGTTTTCAACTATTTAACCATTATTTTGTAAATGCGGATGTAAACTAGTAAATGAATAATTAAATCAATAGCGAGACCGAATCGCCCATTATGCGTTCCGTACTGGAGGTGTCCACTAAACATACCCCTTATCTTCAAAAGCACCCTCTGTGGTACAAGATGCAATTGACGGTTCTGTTTTATATTTATTTGATGTAACGTAAAATTGTAAATAAATCTACAAAAATAATCTAAGCATGAGCTAGGGTTCAAACTCAAATCCATAAAATTCAACTGTGTTCTGAACATGTTTTCTCAAATTCTCTTAACAAATTATTAGCGCTCCGTAAAGCAGAATAAACTCAGAGAGTTGGAAACAAGAACATGACATGCTTGGTTTATATGAATGTTCGATTCATTCGAAAGAAAATTTATTCACAAATTAGTAATTGTTGCCAGCAGTTTGTAAAAAAAACTGTTTGTAAAGTAGTCAAACTGAAGTTGAAAATCTTTTGCGAAGGACGCACTTTGTTTGCAGATTTTAGCATAGAAATTAAATTGACGTGTAACAAGGTTACAAATCCATCTGATACTATCCACTGGAACTGGGTTAATTCCCTGTTATTGTAGCCCAACAACAAAGATAACAAAATTAAACAACATCCAAATCAGATCAATAATAATTAATTGATTTAAAATATTTCGTACGTCAAGCTCAATTCTTAATAATTACATTATTCTTCAAAGCGATTTGATAACTTCCGAAGTATTGCTACAATATCAAACGGTTGTAAATGTGATTGCTTTCAGTTGACAATAAATAAAAAAAACCCTTGAGCCGAAAAGAAATCCTTGACGATTGGAATCACGTAATATGTCCGTATTTAAATCAAGTGCCATCAGGGATCCCGATTCAGTATCGGCTGAGGTGAAGAGCCACTTAGATCTACTAACTCGATGTACCTAACTTTTATTAGAATTCTTAGCAGGCCAATAAGCTCACACTTGACTTGCGATGGGGAAATAGAAAAAGGGAAAAAAGTCGGTAGACTGATCAAGTGGAAAATTACTTGAAGGAGGCACGCTTATAAGGATTACACACTGCCACGTAGATCGGTGAACGGGGACATACGCAGCCAACAATTGAAAAATTGTATTTATTTTTAGAGTAATAGTGAGAGGAAAACTGAATAAGTTGACCTTGCCTTTGACATTTCCTTTTATTTTGTTTATTTTCACAAAGCGTATACAGGTGGTTAATGCCTTGGCCATTTTCTTCCAGTGCAGGTACCAACATACCGGCACGAGTCAACCTTGACAGTTGCACTACGATATTGACACTTATATCCTAGACCATAAGAACGGTACAGCGGTCAAAGTTTCTAGCTTGATGCGCAGCCGTATGTGCGCAAAAATGACGAAGTTACATCAGTATTACAATACCAAACTCAGTATTGGTGTCCAGGGTCATCTTTTGACTACTAATACTGCCGAACTTTAGATCTACATTTATAAAGATATAGGTTTGGTTGCCATACGGAAAATACTTCAAGCCTATTTTGGTGATTTTCAAAATGAAAAGTCAACCATCACACTAAACGACATAAAATAAATTGCGCTGCAATTTTCAACATCACAATTCAAAATCTTGAAATATGATTACTTAAATCATTACAGAGTAATTGTCCGTATTTATGCAAAAAGGAACCACACGACAAATTTCGATTTTTGATTTTTTTGAAGAATACTAATTTAAATGTGGTTTATTTTCTTATTCAAAAAAGACCCACATGATTTTTCCCTTGGAAACAAGTTATACAAAAAGCAGAAAGGAACCAACAGCAAAAACACACATTAAACACATTGCAAAACCGAACCATAGCACCATGGGACTCGTTTCATCAAACAAATAAACCATATAAATTCCATGTCATTTTATACAAAACAGATCCACAGATACTTGGTACCATTATACATTACAAATATTTCTATTATTTACAAATAATTATAATACACCAAATGGAACCAAGTTTCTATGGTACCATTATGCGTAAAATAAATTCATATTTTAATGACTGATTATTTTTTTGCAAAATGGAACCACAAGCATTCGGTTCCACCATGTATAAATAAATATTGTAAACAGCACAACCACAAGTACGCGATTTTATTGTACTGCGGAAGGCGTAACCTTAAAGTTCGAAATTCTAGCTGAAATTGAGAGTTTCTACAAAAACCTGTACGCATCATGGAAGTCTAAACTCTTGAAACCAAGCAATGATGACTATAGAGCCCAACTCCCGCACCAATATACGGAGAACATCCCTGATGTCAACCAAGGCGAGGTACGAGAAGGTCTCGAGCAACTTAAGAACAACAAGTCTCCATAGGATGACGAAATCACCACAGAGCTCTTAAAAGCAGGAGGGACTGTAGTCCTGAAAGAGCTGGCGAGCCTCTTTAATTCCGTTATCCATCAGGTGCTTACAGCTCAGGCGTGGAGCGGGAGTGCGGTTGCCCTGTTCTTCAAAAAAGGTGACAAAATCTCGCTGAAAACATATAGACCCATTTCACTCTTCAGCCACCTCTACAAGTTGTTCTCAAGATTGCTAATAAACAGCCTCGCCAAAAATCTTGACGATTTTCAGTCACAGGAACTAGACCACATCCATACTGTATGGCAGAATAAACAGAAGACCAATGAGTACAATAAGCCGCTGTGTATGGCTTTCGTGGACTACGAGAAAGCCTTCGACTCCATCGAGACCTGGGTGAATCTGGTTCCTCGTACCGATTGGCGCCACATCGAGGCGTTGATATGTTTGTATGATATCACCACTAAGTCCATCCAACTCCAGCCCCGTCAACGCGATTGCGACGAGGTGTGAGGCAGGGAGACTTAATATTTTAATCAGCTCTTCACCAGCGCACTCAAAGACATCTTTAAGATGCTGGACTGGCTTGGACTGGGCATAAACATTAACTGCGAATTCATCTCACATCTTCGGATTGCTGACGATATCGTTATCGTTGCGGAGTCCCTGCAAGAGTTGAACGGGATGCTCCACAGCCTAAACGGAGCTGAACGTGAACTTTTCTCGGCATGAACTGAACAATACCAAGATTATGTTAGACGAAGTCATAACTCAAACTCAAACTCAAAATCATTTATTCATTTAGGCCACAAAGTGACGCTTATGAACGTCAAAAGTTAAAGTTAATTACTAGATGATTCTACATTTACATTTACTGCCACGTTCGCAATGCAATAGGTAGAACCACGAGAAAGAACGGGCAATAAAACTCGTGGCCACTCTTTTTAACTGCCAGTATAATGGTTTTACATGTTATATTTGTAAGGAGCTGCAACTGTTTCACATTGTGAGTTATCTACTATTGCAAAAGTTAATAGTTATTGATATCATACTCAAGCAATAAATTATGTTCATTTATTAAGCCTCCCAAAGTGAATATGGTGAAACAGGAGCATCCACTTACGTCTTTTGATGTAAGCAACTCGCGAACATGACTGTTCTGATCTATGGTGGAACAGTATGTTCCGAAAAGTAATGCAGCAATTTACAATCTATTAGTTAGCAGTTCATGACCACGAGTTACCCTCACCTTACAAATCCAATAAATTATAATAAAAAGAGTAGAACAAGAATGCAAATGTAGCATAAAAAGAGAATACGGCAATTAACTACACTATAAAACTGCCTATTGACCTAATAATAAAAATAAATTGACCTAATAAAAGAATATTTATTTCCAAGCGTACTTGTCGTCAAAATACTCATTTAAACTGTAATATGCCTTTAGTAAAAGATTATTTTTAACAATTGTCTGAAACGACCTTAAAGGCAAGTCTAAAATATTACTCGGTAATTTATTATAGATTCTTATACTAAGCCCAATAAAAGAGCTATGCGTTTTGTGTAAACGGAAATATGGTACACATAATTTGTGCCTGTTCCTAGTATTAATATTGTGTATGTCACTATTCATTTTGTAAGAATTTATATGTAGTCGTACATGCATAACTCTGGCATAAATATATTGTGATGCTACATTAAGAATACCAATAGTTTTAAATTTTTCTTTAAGTGAGACTCTTGTCTTTAACTGGTAAATGGCCCTAACTGCTCGTTTTTGTAATATAAAAATATTTTCGATGTCAGCGGCCCTACCCCATAATAATATGCCATATGACATAACACTATGAAAATAGCTAAAATAAACCAATCTAGCCGTATCGACATCAGTCAACCTACGAACCTTCTTAATGGCATAAGCAGCTGAGCTAAGTTTCCCTGAGAGATATGTAACGTGCGCACCCCACTGTAATTTCGAATCAAGTGTTATTCCTAGAAATAATGTAGATTCAGATGTTTCGAGAACATCGTCATTTAGAGCTATACTAGGACCAAGGTTTCTGACATTAGGCAGAGCAAACTTAATACATTTTGTTTTTTTGGCGTTCAGTACCAGATTGTTTACATTAAACCATTTAGTTACTTGAATGAGCGCACTGTTTATTTCGTTAAAATGTTCCTTATTTCTATCTACTTTGAATATCAAAGAAGTATCGTCAGCAAACAGTACAACGTCACAAATGTTTTTCAAGTAAAAAGGTAAATCGTTTATGTAAACAAGAAACAGGAAAGGCCCTAGGATGCTGCCTTGCGGCACTCCCAAATCTACAGGTAAGCCACTGGATTTTGAGCCATTTATTTCAACACATTGGATTCTGTCACTTAAGTATGACTTAATGACTTCCAATGCTTTAGTCTGTACGCCGTAATGTCTAAGTTTGCATAAGAGCGTTTCATGGCAGACACAATCGAATGCTTTCGAAAGGTCGCAAAACACACCAATAGCATTTTGGGCATTCTCCCATGCACTGAATATGTGTTTAAATAACGCTACTCCTGCATCTATTGTCGAGTGACCCTTGGTAAATCCATATTGCTCACTATGAAGGAGGCTGTTTAGATTAAAATGTCTAAGTAATTGCTTGAGTATGATCTTTTCAAAAATCTTACTAAAGGCAGGTAGTATCGATATTGGCCTATAATTACTAGGATCAGTCTTACTGCCGGATTTGAAAAGAGGTATTATCCTACTGTGTTTCATAAGATCGGGAAAAACACCTGATTCAATACACTTATTAAATAAGTTGCTTAAATAAGGAGCTACTACATCAATTATACTTTTTAAAACCTTAACAGAAATGCCCCAGAGATCACCTGTATTCTTAGACTCTAGAGATTGAAAAGTACTTATAATGTCGGTAGAATTAATACAATCGAACTTAAATAATACATCACATTTTCCTACACTAGATTCTAATAGGTTTTCTGCGACTATAGCTGATGATTTTAATTCTCTAGTAGTAGTAATCGGTATGCTAGCAAAGAATTTATTAAATGTGTGTGCGACTTCTTTGTCATTATGAATAAATTTGTCACTATCAAATAAACTAAAACTATAACCTCTAAGTATTGTCTTACCTGTTGCTTCATTAATAGCTCGCCAGGTTGCCTTAATTTTATTCGACGATTGTTCAATTTTGTTCCTAACGAATAATGCCTTAGCTGTATTGCACACTCTTTTAAATATCTTGGAATAATTCCTAACATACTCAGTGAAGTTCGAATCAGAATTGTATCTCTTCATACCGTACAACTCGTACATCTTTGCTCTGCTTTTGTAAATACCTGCAGTAGCCCACTCACTAAAAGCTCGAGATTCCTTAACTACTTTCTCCTTAGTCCTAAAAGTATTCTGAAATTCCTTGTTAACTACATTAAATAAATTATTGAAATTTTCATTTGGCGAATCAATCTCCATTAAATCAGGACTCATAGCATTCATTCCAATCAAAATTTTATTCCGGAATTCATTAAACTTATGCCTAGGTAATGGCCTAACTAACACTTTCTGTATAATGCTATCACTATAATACGGAAACCTTGCTAATTGACCACAGTGATCCGAAGTTAATTCAGAACTAACTAATTTATTCAAAACTGTACAATTACTAAATATGTTGTCAAGACAGGTGGATGAAGTTGCTGTAATCCTAGTTGGTTCAAGGAACAAATTTTTTAAATTAAATGATTTAAATAGATTTAAAAATCTACTAGTCATTACTGAATGATCAAGAATATTTACATTAAAATCACCACAAACTATAATACCTTTCTTATTGCTCCTAATTTTAGTAATTGCATCTTCAATAACTGATTCAAACAAGCTAAAATTACTTAACGGTGGACGATATACACATATGATAATATGCTGCTCAAGTTCTACACATGACAGTTCCACGGTGCGTTCTATAGACAAACTTGCTATGTCTTTCCGTTCTTTACATGTTAAGCTATTTGAAACAATAATCAAGGATCCACCATGAATAGCGTGTTTCCTAGAGAAGGCACTGTGTACCGTGTATTGCGAGTTATTTAAGAATTTAATTTGGTACTCTTTTAGCCAGTGTTCTGTAATACACATAACTTGTATACTGTGATTTTCTAAATATAAACTTAATTCTAAATCCTTGCCAGATAGACCTTGTATGTTTTGATGTGCTACATTCAGTTGAATTTGTCTACCCTTTGTCCTAGTCTTAAGTTTAAAGAACTTGTGTCAGTATATTCAATAGAAGAATTATAAAGATAGGAACTATTTACAGAAGCTAAATTCTTGGATACCCTACATGTACCTGTGTCATTTTGTAAATTAAATGCTAGTAATTTAGCAACTTGTCTTCTATAAAATAGTGGCAGATACATAGTATCTTTGGTCAATGCAAAATTACTAATAAAATTATTAATGTCAAATAATAAAATAAAATCTTTATATTGCCATCATCATGTCGGGATCGGTTTATGTCCACGTATGGATGCTTAAATGTGTTCAAAAGCATGTCTACCATGAGCAACAGCTTGTTGTCCAGCTTGGTAGCAATAACTTCGAGAAAGAAATCGACGGTAGTGTCCAGTTGGGTTGAGCAACGTTTGGCAAACTAAGTCAAGTTTTCTCTTCACCCCTACCACAATGCCTGAAGACCAAAGTCTTCATCCAATGCTCCCTACCTGTTATGACGTACAGTCCTGAGACGTAGACACTCACAGTGGGACAGTCCCCAAACTTAAAGTCACGCAGCGAGTATAAAATCCGCAACGAAGTTATCCGACAAATAACCAGAATTACCGACATAGCTCACAGAATAAGTAAGCTTATGAGGCAGTGGACTGGTCATATCTGCAGAACTACTGATGGCCGATAGACCAAGCTTGTCCTAGAGTAGAGACCACGACTCGGTAAGCGTAAGTTAGGGTGGCACCCGGTTGGACTGGCGACCTGAAATCGAGGCTGGGATGAAATGGATGCTAAAGGCTAAGAACCATGTACTGTGGCGCATGTTTGGAGAGGCCTATGTCCAGCTGTGGATTGCTATAGGCTGCATATCAAAGGTTTATTACGATAATATTAATTTTCATGTATATTGGTAAATCCATGGCTTTACCGATATACCTACATGAAACCCATGGATTGTGGTTCCTTTTTGCATATGAGGAAAGCTATTAGTTAGTAAATATTAAAAGGAATCACATGCACATTTTCTTAATAATCTAGAAAAATGAAGAGTATCCAGAGCAAATTTATATACACATACTTAAATGGGTAATTTATCAATACAATTATATAAAATAAATGTAATATTTTACTTAATCTAACGGAGCTGCACATGTTTTTGTAAATTCATTGATAAGTCAGAAGTGCGTTTTTGCTGGGTGGTTCCTTTTTGCATAAATACGGACAATTATTATCTTCTATTCATATTTATTTTCATACCATTTTGTGTTAAACGAGGCCAATTGATATTTCAATCGTTTAACAGTTTGAAAAGTTGGTCCGACATTCTTGACTGACTTGAAAACTCTAATGAATAGATTACTTCACTCTCTAGTCGCGAGCGTAAAAGGTCTAGGAAATTGAATTAATTTTACAAAAAATCTATCAATTCATTGGATTTCTAAGATGAAAAGTACTTAAATATTGATTAGGTTGTCAATTTGTTGTAGTCAATCCACTTAAGAGGAATTTAGGCGAGGAAGTGCCAAAAATGAAGAAATAATGACGAATCAGATATATAAGGCAAAGGTGTGTAGGCAAGTCGGTCGCGGCAGACCTCGTCAGACATTCGTCGACCAAATTGGAGACATCTTAAGAAACGAAAAGGTCCGAAGTAGCCGAAACCGATCGCATGTATGAAAAGAGTAATGAGTGTAGAGGAAGCGCATGAGGTTTGTTATGATAGCAGCTAGTGGCTTTCTGTTGTCTCTGCCTACTCTGACGGGGAAAAGGCGTGAGTATATGTACATATGTATGTATGTAAGTGCCAAAATAATTTAAGCATCATCATTATTTTTGTAGCGTTATCCCGGTTGTCTTCAGGTCTTTTCTTGGGATCTGAGGTCCGCCTTCTAATCTAACCATGACTTTACAGAATATTAGCTCTTCCACAGAGCGTCTGCAGTTTGACCTGCACAACACAAAGCGATATTTCATGTCTAAGATCAGAATCACTTTATTCCGAGGTAATGTCTCCCCATAATGACTATCATAGATCTTCATGAAAGCCGGTACCGACGATTTAACGCGCTCTCAATTAACTATTTAATAGGCACATTTCATCATCAATTCCTCCTTTTAAATGAGAGGCCTAGTCCAGCAGTGGACTATTAAAGGCCTATGATGATGATGATGATGATTTTATCATCAGCCATGTATATAATCTGTCCCACTGCTGGGCACGGGCCACTTCTCACTATGAGAAGGGGTAAGGCCGTAGTCCACTACGCTGCCCTAGTGCGGGTTGGCAGACTTCACATGTCTTTCGAGAACGTTATGGATAACTCTCAGAAATGTAGGCTTGTTTTACCGTTTAGCAAGCGATAATTAACTATTTAATGCGCACATAACTACGAAAAAATATATACCGACTGCCTCCGTGGTCCAGTGGATAGCATATGTGACTGCTGATCGGAGGTCCCGGGTTCGATTCTCGGGTCGGGCAAAAGAGTTACTGGGTTTTTCCGAATTCTCAGTGGCAGCACGGAGTCTGGTGATGTGCCCGGTAACGGCAATAGGCTCGTCCTCTATTACGTGGACCTCAAACTTTATGGCGAAATGTGGGTGTAATGTTACACCTCTGCCTACCCCTTCGGGGATACAGACGTGAGTCTATAAAAAAATATAATAATAACTGCGAATAGTCAGTAGTGTGCTCGGTGGGATCGAAACATATACCATCTGCATAGCAGTCTGTTCATATCTTCACTTCATTATCATTGCCTACAGCTTAAATATCAATATAAAAACTATATATAGAGTAATATGATTTCGGTTGTCCAACCATGGTTATATTGTAAACAAAACAATTTAGTTCGCGTCCAAATTGAATTACATATCAAACCGTTGACAGGCAGTGTCGTTACGTTTTCATTTTTATCTGTTTTTAGACATTGATTGATGGTACGTTTTGGATAAATATTCTTTTCATATAAAATATTGCTTACGAGAACTTTGTTATTTACGATATCTTCAATGTTTGAGACTTTTTCGTACGTTCGTCGATATTACACTTATAACTAGAAATTCGGCTCGTATTCTAGTTGAAAGCAATAATTATATAACGTTGATGGAAGTTCTTAGGTTACTTAGATATCAATGCGCCAAAATACGAGTACGTAGTGCAATATCTTGTGTGCCTCGTAAAGTGAACGAAAATGTCGTGCGTTTGTACGCATTTTTCAATATATTTATCATCTCACACAGATACTTCAGGCTTCGATTATATGTTCATTCATAATTATATTTATTTTAGATATTATTTGACTTTATGAATAGCAACTAAACTTAGCTTTATACACTTATCATTAGTATCCTCCCAATTATTAAGCTATAAATAGCCACGTTCGAGATATTTTTGTGCTTCGCAAGCTATTTACTAGATAAATATATTATTTGCACTAAAATATTAATTCGTTAAAAATAGTACCAGAGTGATCGTTCCACAAACATTAAATAAAAGACAGGTGTACGCGGGTCACTGTAGATTTAACTAAGGGTTTGCGTTTCTAAAAATATATTTTGATCTTCGATGAATACTATTTTAACAAGTTTGAGGACATACATCTAGATATATTTATTATTAATTGTATTTTATTTGTCATTGCTTCTAGACGGAGGATGCCCACAGCATTGCTACGCCTGCACAATTTTTATACTATATCCGTTTCTTGCCAATCTTTTGGGCATTTCGGGAAATCTTTGCCATTTCAGCAGACCTACGGTTCCCAAGAAATATACATGCCAAATTTTAGGTTCTTGCGCCCAATAATTGTATCTGTGCGTTGTCTTTCAGTCAGTAACAGAATAAAATATACATACAGATAGTTAAATAGTTATCAACACTAGAAATAGATTTCCTGCAGCAAACATACATTCTGTAAGTATAGCAAAGAGACATACTGTGTGTAACAGTTGTTAGGAGTATCGTTTCGACATGAGCCGTTTTTTTTGCTCATTCGATTATTACCAAAACTCAGCATGCGTGTAACATGCCTTACTTGTTGTGAATTATTGTACGGATGACTCTATTTGAATGCTTCCACGTCAAAATAACAGACGAACTGTCTGTTTTTGTTGTATTTCTGTTACATTAAAAAATAATTGTGAATATATACTTACATGATTTGGCGCGAAATGTTTTAAATGTAGACGTTGGTTTTTTTGTGTAAAATAGGTAATATCGGGTGTCAATAAACAAACATAAAAAACATGTTGTTTATTTAAGAACAAATCCTAGAATTACATATTATCCTGACAGGTAAGAATGATTTGATTGTTATTCTTGACTTTCTCATTATCATTCCTCTTGTTCATAATTCGTGCCACAGCCTGTTGTTGCCTCTTCTTATTATGAGAACAGTTCAGCTATGGTCCACCAAGGGCGAATTTATAAACCTCATATATCTTATAAACCATTATGGAAACTTCTGAGACATGCGGGTTTTCTCACGATAATTTCGTTCTCTTCATTTAGCAAGCTTCAGATAGTAAACTATTTAATAAGGTCTAAACTTCAAAAATCAGTGGCGCGTGCTGACTTCTTGAGTTTAAACCGTAACAGTCTATTATTCACCTTTTACTAGGCTATAGCAATGGTCATTGTTAATTTTTTTTATAGACTCACGCCTGTATGTCCAAGGGGGTAGGTAGAGGTGTAATAATATTACACCCACATTTTGCCATACGGGGGCGAGCCCATTGCCGTTACCGCTCACATTGTCAGTCGTGTTGCTACTGAGAATATGGAAATACTCTGTAAGACATTTGCCTGACCCAGGCATCGAACCCTCTGGACTGCGGAGGCAGTCTTTGTCACCTTATATCATAAACCTCAGTCATAATCTGTTCCAGCTGGACATATTATAACTATGGCTGATGATGATATTCTTCAAGAGCCACTATATTATACAATCACTTAGTCATAATTGTTCTGTTTCTCATTTTGTGACTACTTTGTAGATGGCACTGTAAAATGTTTGTTATTTGATTTGTAAATCAAATGTATGAAAATAGATTCTCGATCTATATACCTGCTATACTAGAGCAATAGATCACGTCATACACAATCCCGCGGTCTATAGACGCGTGCACTTGCGCTGCCCGTATTAGGACGCGCCACCGAGGAACGACCGCATGATCATCCACCTTGTAATTAAATACTGTTGTATAACGGTTTGTTTATATGTTTGGGTACTATGTTAAGGTAGTAATATATATATAGTCGATGATGTACTAAGAGTGGCTAATGGATTGCATTGACGGACACTAAAATATTATTTGACCAACTAAATCAGCCGTTACCTGGAGTTCATATATTAAAAAGTAACGACCCCGGACTCCATGGCAAAAGTCATGGATAACGCTCTAATTAACTCTTTGATATTATCATCATCATCCAATGATGATGATATTCAAAAAGCACACTCTTTTTAGTTATTGCAACAGATTTTTTATTTATTTCAACGTCTATTGATGAAACGATGCAACTGGCATAACGCCCGAAGGATGATGATGTCCTTTGATGACTGGATGGCTGGACATGAACTACGTAAACTGTTGTTTTCTTAATGGGGAAATGTTTCTTATTAATTTTTAAATGTTGCGACTCCAAACGTACTCTATTTCAATGACTATGCGAACATGAGTTGTAGGCATACTGTTGTATTTTTATTTATTTTATTTATTTTTATATTGCACAAAACAAATTACATTACAATCTTATTATAATTTTAAAACAATCAAAGTTCATGTTTAGATCTAGATTGCAACTCAACACATGTGCATACATTGAAATAATTAAACATCCAGTTAACAGACAGAAGAGATGTACAAACATACACATGTTACGAAATTAAACATATAAGAAAATATAGGTTTAATTTCGCAACACTAAAGATAAAGATAAAGATGATTTATTTGTCTCAACATGTGTAGGTAAAGTTATTACAGGTCTTATAGTATTACAATAATTATGGTCTCAACATGTTCTGTCAGTGTTCATGACATGCAAATATATAATAAGACAGTTGCAAAAAAAAAGACACAAATTAATTAATTAGAATGAGGATTACTCTCAATAATATAATCATTGGTAAAATTAATTTATTAATCTAAAATATATCATGCATGTTTGCAAATCATTAAAGTAGTAATGTCAATTAAGAGAATAAATCATAAGTAAAATAGAAATGTCAATATTAAGAGTAGTGTCAGTCTAATTAATGTCAAGTATAAAAATATTCACAGAATTTCAATTAGAATATATGTTATAAAGTTTTATTCAATTACAATATAAGTCCATCATTTAGAAATTCATTAACTGTATAATAACATTTCGAGATTAAAAAATTTTTTAGATGGCGTTTAAATGTATTATTGCTAAGTGTTTTATATGAATTAGGAACCTTATTATAGATTTTTGGGGCCATGCAAAATATGCTCTTGCCCAAAAGCGCTGTTTTTGCTGTGTGCATACACAACCTATGACAATCTCTTCGATTGCGGACGGAGATATCTGACATTTTAAGGAAAAGATGTGGGTTAGTTTTTACAAATACAGCTGTTTCGTAAATATATAGCGATGGTAATGTCAAAATTTTATATTTTTCAAAGTATGGTTTACAAGTATCTGTAACTTCCAGACCAAACATAGATCTTATGCAACGCTTTTGTAGTTTAAAAACAATTTCCTTATCGACTGAATTACTAATTAGATTCTATAAGGCCATGGTACGCAGTAAGCAGTGCTGATGTATTTACTGTCGGCGCAAGCTTATACAGAGCATGAGAACGGCTACAGATCTTACTAGCTAGCTCTTCTATGTGACCTTTCCAATTTAATTGTTTGTCAATGACTAGGCCGAGGAATTTAGCATTATCTACCTTATTTATTTCTGACTCTTCATATTTAATGCTAAGTTGATTATTTTAAGGTCTTTGGCAAAAGTGCATGACCTGGGTCTTTTTCAAATTAATTTTTAGGTTGTTACTGGTCATCCAAGAAATAATCAAAGACAGCATTGTTAATGTCGTTTTCGTACTGGATCATAATTTTACATGGTACTATGAGTGTACTGTCATCAGCGAAAAGAGTCATAGGATGGTGAACTGACATAGGGAGGTCATTAATGTAGATAATGAACAGTAAAGGGCTCAAAACGCTCCCTTGTGGGACACCAAATGTTACAATTCGTTCATTTGAGGCAGTTGCTACTTCTTTCTTAGTATTAAAATCAACTCCAGTAACCACAGTGAATTGTTTTCGGTTAGTTATGTATAGTGATCGGATAATCGGATGCATATTGACCTAAAGTTCATTTTTGGCTAGGATATGGAAGCGGCTTCTTAAAACATATTTTTTTAAATAAAAATCCCGGGATTCCAGAAAATTCGGGAATGTGAAACTACTCTGTAAAATGGTGAGGAAACGACGTCTTTAACATGTGATTTTTATTTAAAAAGAAACTGGTCTCCGGGATTACATAATTATTAATGTGTATTTACTTGAAGTTAATTTTAAGCTCCCCATCAATTTATGAGTATGTTGAGTGTAAGAGGAATGGTAGGCAGTGGGTGCTGTTGTATCTAAGTTAATAATTATTATGAGATTAAATGGTTTTTCTATGTAATTCTTATTTATTATTCGTTTGAGATAAATGTTTTGAAATTTGAAGAAAATTAAGAGGATTTTATTATTTTTAGAGCTGTTTTTTGGTACAAAAGTTAAAATAAGTAAATTTACCTACACCTGATTTGATTGTATAATAAAAAAACTAAATTTGTCGATTCCGTAATCCCGGGATTTTTCGATTCAAAAGTGCATTCCATAATAGCCAACACCTCAACTTTAGGTAAATATGCATCCGATTATCCGATCTCTAGTTATGTATGACTCTATTAAGTTTAAAACGTTTCCCCGGATACCGTAACGTTCAAGTTTATTTTTTAATATGTTGTGATCTACATAATCAAATGCTTGCGTCATATCGCAAAACACTGCACAAACGGGATTTCTTTGATCAATATTTACTACAACCTCATGAAGAAAATCATAAACAGCCATGTTAATCGACATATCTTTTCTAAATCCTTTCTGCTCTTTACGAATTACGTTCCTTTTCTCTAATTATCCGTACAGATCATTATGTATATACTTTTCAAATATTTTTGAAAAAACTGGTACAAGGGCTATAGACCTATAGTTTGATATTAAGTCCTTACTCTCTTTCTTATAAATAGGTTTTACTAGGGAGATTTTTAATTTTGCTGGACTTTCTGGACACTGTAACAACAATATCTTAAGAAATATTTAACTATTCTATTTCTATTTGGGATAGAGGATATCCTTTAGAATATTTAAAAATGTGTAAAATCTAGGATGAAGAATTTCTAACTGTAAATTTGTTGTAACTAATTCATTATATTGTCTAGCCATTCTTACCAGCGGATTGTAATAAGAAATATTGTTTTTATAAATTTGCAAGGCAAAGAGATTATTATTATTATTAACACGGTTCGATCTACGTAAACTGTATTTAATGTTAAAAGAAATATGCGAAAGCAATTCGGGTGAATCAATAATTGAATGAATTATTTTATATAAATAAACCAGATCAAAATATCTGCGACGACCTTCCAATGGTTGTACCTTAAATTTTTGCAGCCTCTGATCATAATTGAAGTACGAACGCCCAAATTTTTGGCGGTAACAAATAATTTTAAGGCATTTCCTTTGAACACGCTCTATGTCGTTAATGTGCACTCTATAATATGGTGACCAGATCGGAGAGCCATATTCCAAGGTACTTTTTACCAGGGCATAGTAAAGATAAAACACAATTTGAGCTTTTTTGTTGTCCGTAGAACAAAACCTAGGAGATTTCGAGATTATATGTTGGTAGTGAGGTCGAAAAGAAAGTTTATCGTCGAAGAGTATACCCAAGTCTTTGGCAATAATAGACCTATTAAGTACCTGTCCATCAATAATGTAATTATGTAAAATTTTGTTGCGTTTATTTGAAAAAGATATTGAAAAACATTTATTGATATTTAAATACATTTTATTCGTATTGCACCAATCTGAAACAACTTGTAGGTCGTTCTGCAAATTCTGACAATCGGCCAAAGACGTTATGTTGGCAAATATTTTTAAATCATCAGCTTAAAGGAGACATTGACAGGACAGACGTTCAATTAGGTAATTTATAAATATGACAAAGAATAGGGGGCACAGATGGGATCCCTGCGGAACACCGGAATATACCCTCACTGGTAAAAAAAGATACCCCGTTAATGCTACCAATTGACTCCGATTATCTAAATATGATGAAATCCATCGAAGCAAGTTACCCTGTATACCACAGGCGGCAAGTTTTTTTGCAATGTAGTTTATGGTTGACTTTGTCAAACGCCTTTGAAAAGTCAGTGTAGATAGCATCTACCTGACCACCTTCTGAAAAACTCTTACATAGGAAATTCTTGTATTCCAACATATTGGTGATGGTAGATTTGTTCCTAACGAAACGATGCTGCCGTTCCGAGAGAATGGGTTTGATGTCATTATACAAGTAATTGTATAAAAGCGACTCGAATAACTTGGCAAAACAAGATAAAATGCTTATTGGTCTATAGTTCTCGCAATGCGACCTGTCACCGTTCTTAAAAATGGGTACAATGTGCGTCACTTTCCAGCGTTTCGGAAAAGTTCCACTGTTGAGTGGTTTATTAAATATAATACAAAGAGGACTTGCTAGGTGAACAGCACATGAGCTGACATAAGAAGGTGGAAGCAAGTCAGGACCAGCGCCTTTGTTTTTATCCAATTTACGCATTGCCAGTATAATGTCTTTAATGCTAAATGACACCGATGACAATACATTAACAATCCTGGGGTCAGAGGCAACGGTCATCAGATTGGGACAGGATGGCGATTTGGGTAGGTTATCAGTCTTAAAAACAGAACCAAAAAAATTAGAGAAGAGTTCGCAAATACCTTGACCCTTAGATGAATTAGATTCTCCCAACGACATAACTCGAGGTGTTGAGGTTTGACCCTTTTTGTTGTTTACAAATTTCCAGAACAATTTTATATTCTTCTTAATAGAATTTTCAGTAGAAGATAAGTACCTATTGTAACATTCTTTGGCTAGTCTTTTACATCTAGAACGAAGCAAAGAGGAGGCATCATAATCGCGGGGATTATTGAACTTTTTAAACAGTTTGTGATGTTTTCTCTTTTCCTCGTTGCATTTTATAAGGCTTTTGCTATACCAGATCGGGTAAGTTTGGGGTGTAGATTTTATCATTGGGGTGTGCCTTTTTATTATATCAAATAGCTTGTTATAGAAAATATCCGTACTTGTGTCTACGTCAGGCAATGATAATAAGTTATTCCAATCGACTAATTCTAGTTTCGCCTTAATTTGTCGCAAGTCACATTTAGAAAACAGTAACACTGTGCGTAAGCACTTTGTAAGACCTTTCACCTCATATGGTAATTTTATTTCAATTAAAAGGGCTGGATGATGTTTATCCAGTGAGCTCAGGGAAAAAGTATCATTTACACTGATGGTATCGAAATTTGAGAGGATTAAGTTTAAAAGACGCCCGTTCGCTTTAGTAATGTTGTTAAACTGACTTAAACTACAGAGTGTCATAAATTCGTCAAGTAACAATAGTTTATTGGAGAACGTACCGGCTAAGTTTGAGTCAACCTGAGAAACATTTGTGACGTGGTATTATTTGCTGACGATACTTCATTGATATTTGAAGTAGATAGAAATAAGGAAAACTTTACCGAAATAAACAGTGCTCTTATTCAGGTGACTAAATGGTTTACTGTAAACAACTTGGTACTGAACGCCAAAAAAACCAAATGTGTTAAGTTTGCTTTGCCAAACGTCAGAAACCTTGGTACTAACATCGTTTTAAATGGTGATGTACTGGAAACAACTGAATCTACGTTGTTTCTAGGAATAACACTTGATTCGAAGTTGCAATGGGGCGCACACATTACATATCTGTCAGCGAAACTTAGTTTGGCTGCTTATGCCATTAAGAAGGTGCGTAGTTTAACAGATGTCGATACGGCTAGGCTGGTATATTTTGGCTATTTTCATAGTGTTATGTCATATAGCATATTACTATGGGGTTGAGCTGCTGATATCGAAAGTATTTTTATATTTCAAAAAAGAGCAGTTCGGGCCATTTACCAATTACGAACAAGAGTTTCGCTCAAGGAAAGATTTTAGGACATCGGTATTTTAACTGTAGCGTCTCAGTACATTTATGCCAGTGTTTTGCATGTGCGTAAAAATATAAATTCATTTTCAAAGAATAGTGATATTCACTCTATTAATACAAGAAATAGACATAAATTATGTGTTCCGTATTTCCGTTTGTGTAAAACTTATAATTCTTTTATAGGACAAAGTTTACGTATCTACAACAAGATACCGATATGTATTTTAGACTTGCCGTTTAGCGCATTTAAGACAACGATTAAAAATAACCTAATGCAAAAGGCTTATTACAATTTAAATGATTACCTTAATGACAAATGCGCTTGGAAATAATCTGTTTCAGTATTCACATAATTATTGGGTAAATAGGTAGATAATATTAAAATTTTCATGACATGTAATTAAATATGATTCTATTCCCAATAAAATTATATAAGTAAATGATGTTTTTTGGAATCGCCACCACATCATTAGATGTCTTTCATGTCGTTAGATACTATTTATTTATTATGTTTAATTTTAATGTCTTGTACTCAATCAGTTGGATCGGTGGTTGTATTTCAAAAGGTATCACGTCAATTAAATACCCATATTTAATTGACGTGATACCTTTGCATTACATTTGCATTTCTTCACACGTTTTCACAAATTTATGCTAATATTAATGATCTGGAAAATGGAGGTAATTCGCGTTCATGGTCAGTATACCAACAGATTGTTAATTTTATTACTGCCGGTTCGTATACCGTTGTCGTCATGCTCACTAAAATGTCATTTCTTGTGGTGGCGTCGTGTGTCGGGTCATCCCTGTCCCTCTGATATGGCGAGAGGGATGATGGCTGGCACATGCGTCATACTCGTGAACGGGTGCTACTTGCGATGACTGGTCGATGGCGGTCTTATGGGCTGGTATATTATTTTATTTATATTTAACTTCATCATTTCTATCATGGTTCTGAACATTTGCGCGGATTGCCTGCATTGTTAGGTGCATAATGTAAGTGCATGCTCCTGTTTCACCATGTCTATGTTCAGGAGGCTAACTAAATGAACATCAAAATTTAACTTGATTATGCTTGAGTATCATGTAAAGTAAATATATACAAGTAACATAGAAGGTATAACAGTTGCAGCACCTATCAAAAGTTTAATTGTTATGTATTATTAAAAACCTGGCGATGAAAAAGAGTGACCGTGAGTTTTATTGCCCGTTCTTTCTCATGGTTCTACGCCCTTGCTTTGCGAACGTGGCAGTAAATGTAAATGTAGAAGCATACAGTAATAATGTTTAAATTTGACGTTCATAAGTGTCACTTTGTGATCTAAATGAATAAAGGAATTTGAGTTTGAGTTTCAAGATTTGTGTGAGTTCTGGAACAGAAGTCAGGAGTATTGAAATCGCCGACTAACAAAAAATTATCATCAGGTCACGTATGCAACAATATCTTTTGTCAATTATTGTAGAATTCATCAAGTTGAACAAGATTTATATCCGGAGGTAAGTAACAGACACAAATATTAAAATTAGGTACCTACGTTATGCTTATCAGAAACTAATGTAATCCAGATATCCTCCATACCGGTCTGCCATGAAGTCTGGTGAACAATTTGATACCTTTTTAGTACTGCGATTAGGGCACCCCCTCCTCGGATTTAGATGAATTAGTACTCGCACGATCTGGTCTGAAGACATTATAGCGATCATCAAAAACTTCTCTATCATATACTCATTAAGATTTGTTTCCGTGAGACAAATAATATCATAGTTACAGTTCAATACATTTAGATAAAATTGTGTGAGTTTACTTCGTATTCTGTTTACATTTTGGTAGTATACATTAATCATTATGAATTTGTTTGACTTGCACAGAAAGAGAAACTATATTTATAGGGAAAGTGTGTGTGTATTAATTAACTTTAACTTATTTAAAGAGTCTAAGCTCTTAACAATAATAGGAGGACAGGTCTTATCCTTTCGTATTTAGATTTGCCCAAAGCGTACCCAAACAAACTTTCTTTACATTCATTTCTTTACAGAATTTTCTTGCATTGCTATGCAGTGCCTTAGTTTCAGGAGAAAGATGTTCGGAGAGATAAATTCTGTTTGTTTCACCAGTAAAGCCAATGTGTGTAGTTGCAAGCTTCTCTTTGGGATGGGTCTTATTGAACCGTGTTACGGCGGACAGCAATGAATTACGCTCTATTTGTGACGAAAGTGTGATCAGAATATTCCGTGGCCTTTTCGAGGCAGTATCCATTTTAGCAACACGTCGACACGATCTAATGTCATTATCAGGAAAAACGACCTGTAGGTATTCACACAGTTTTATGAAGAGAACCAATAGATTTTCATTTTTACTTTCAGGAACTTCGTGAATTTCGATATTTAAGTTTTGTGAAATTTTTCTCCATCCACAGCCTAGACTCCAACTTCTGTAAGGAACCTTTCGACTTAGATAATTCGTCTTCTAGAGCTTTAATTTGAATGTCACGTGCTTTCAAATCGGACTTTATATCCATCTGTTCGGCGGATATATAATACGTTGTAGTAGTAAAATCAATTTTAAGGTTCTCAATGGCCCGGTTCACTTCCTCAGACACCATTATCTCCATATCCTTCTTGAGCGCAGATCGAAGATTGGTCATAAATGCCGAATCCGGAGCAAGCTTAGGGAAGCTAGTTGCTTGGCGTCTAGGTTCCTGCAATCTTCAGTAGTTAAATTTAGGCATTCATAACAAAAAAGCGAAGAGCATTTATGGAATTTCCCGTATCTTGAGCCATGTATATCATTGGTACACCCTTGACGACACATCTTCAGACTTTTCAAGCAAATTTTGTATAAAAAGTTCGAAAAATATGCAAAAAAATGTTTTAAAAAAATGTCCATTAATTTTAAAATAAATCTGTTATAAAATGTTTATGCAATTTTTTGTAAAATTGAATGTCCAAAAAGAATAGTCCTCGAGATTTGATCCCACAACTGCAAAAACTGTAATCTGTTACTATGCCGACTCAACCACAGTCACTTGGCGTTCTTCTTCGAAAAAACAGTTCAGAGTTCACACAGTAACAAGAGTAATTAGCGGTGTCATCATAAGCGATCAATAAGTTTGCCGAGTAATGACCTTTCAATTGTGTTTGAAGGGCAAAATTACCACACGGAACACTTTTTACTTGTGAGATTTTTCAGTTTATTCACAATTATACTTCACTCAGTGTACTCAATGACACAGTTTTTACACAGTTTGTAGTTCTTAGTTCAACACAAAGAATGGTATATAACACTACCGGAAAAATTAAGTTTTGATTAACTTTGTAAAATTAAAAGCACCAGGTGAAAACAAATACGTCTGTTATACTCGAATGTTGACAGCAAAAAAAAAGATATAATATTCAGTGATCTCTGTGTGTCTTCAATAGAAACTTCAATGGTAGGTATTAGAACAGCGGCAGATAGCTAGTTACAATATATTTACTTTAGACTTACGAATTACTTTATTAGGTAACTTACACTTTAATTTATTATAATTATATGAACCGAAATCAGAAAGTTTACCAACAGTGCGCAAAATTTATTCAACAATATTCATCATAGCTGTTTTCAACTGTTGCTTCCTACAAACCACCGGATAATTTCACTTGACTTATATTAAACTTTTTATATCTAAACTTTTTGTACCTACTTGGTGAGAATCATTATAGAGGTTTTCGTGCCTCTTCGTAGAACATGAGATGGCTTAGGGAATACTAAACGGTGAATCTGTTTCGAGTATGTATATGCAAAATGGGTACTATTCGGTGCTAGATTATGTTGAAGACAAAAATGCTTGGGATTAATTTGCTCGGTCTCACAGGCTACTTATGTTTGATTATTGTGAAGTTTCATGTGAGTGTGAGTTATTGTGTCTATATTATGCTAGTTTACTACTTTTATATTATCATTAAAAAACCTTATTAATTCACAAACACGTTATAGACACACCGGCGCATATACCTATGAAAAATTCAATGTAGTTACTAAGTTTTGAAATGTATAGAATCAAGACGATGAAAAGAGTGGCCCGTGAGTTTCCTGCCTGATTCTTTTCACGAGGCTCTACTTTCTGAACAGGAATTTTTATTCAATGCTCAATTATGTTAATATGCATTTAAAGTTACTTTTTTATTTTTTATTTCTGACGTCTTATGTCCTTTCTGACGAGTTCAAAAAATTTTAACATTTTTATGGAAATAAACATATTTGAGTTTGAGTTTGTATCTTGAATCTGTCGAAGTTATAACAAAAGTTTTGTAAATAGTATTAGAAGAAGAGCGTATTCCAAGAAGTATTTATAGGTCAGATATCATTCTTAATTTTTTCTAATATGGGGTGAAGATTGAACCTCATTATAAAATTAAGATGTTCATTATTTAGAGTATCTATCAAGGAAGTAAGCCTAGTGAAGAGACCATTATATTGCACTGCATTTGTATACGTATACATTTTTCCACAGAGAAAAAAATAAGCAATAAAATCTGCGTCGAAAATTAAAGTTTCAAAAACAATAAACTAAATGTTTAGAATGTTTAATGCGCAGGAATGTAAAGACAAAGCGCGCGTAAAATCTGGCTCATGCCAAAGTTCACAGTGAGATTTATTGTCAAACGATTTATCTACAGATATAGCCCCGGAGCGACCTACCGTAGCTTGACCAATGGCACTCAAGATATTTATTGTTGAGTAAGAAATTGAATGTAGGGAGGGCAAATCGATGGGTGGTCTTTGAATTAGCTGTCATTCTTGAAGTTTGTTTCTGTTGCCTGAATAGGGAGGTCAATCATGAAGAGCAAATGATTTTGGTGTCGAAATGGCGAATCATTATTAGGGTTATCTGCTATGAAATATTAAGCAACGAAAGTGAAGATTAAATATCTGAAAATAGAAATTAACGCCTGTTAGTTAACACTAAAGTAAAAGTGTACTTGTTCATTCTCAATCTAAACGTTAGTATGACGAAAATCTTAAATAATATCAGACTACCTAAACATATTTAATAGCCAAATCTTTATAAATTACGCGCTAATTACTATTGAAGCCTAAACACTTAACATGTTTTCAAATTTACCTTCAAAGCTTTGCAAATATTTAAAATTAGTTGCCAACTCATAAGAGAAAACATTAAGAAGATTCTACGATAACTGAGTCCAATATTTTTAACGAATGAAAATTAGACATTGATGAAAAACATCGCTTTATTAAAATTATTCTGGGAAGTGAAAACTGCGCTTTAAACCGACTAAATGAAGGATTTTGTATCATACTAGGAGATGCCCGCAGCTACGCCGCATATTTTTTAAATTTATCTGTCTCTGCCCGATCCCTTGGGAATTTCAAGAAATACTTTCTTACTGCACCCTTACAGTTTCCAAGGAACATATGTGGCAAATTTTAGCTCCTTGCACACAATATATTTGGCTGTACGTTGTCTGCCCGTCAGCCGGTAACGCAAGAATTTTATATATACAGATTCTGAAACTGTGTAAATGAAGGGTCGAATTCCTCAAAAGTTTGAAAGTTTGCTGGTATCCCAAAAATCTCGAATAATGTACCTTTACAATACCTTGTACTTTGCTACACTTGCCTACAGGCATTGTTTTTAATAATAAACGAAAAATATTATTTTACAAAGCTAGTGATCCGATGAAGATACCCAAGTTTTTCAAGTAACTTATTACGAAGTTACTTAAGTACATTTCGTTGGATAAACTTGGTTTGTTTCCCGTTCTGACGGAAAACATAATTTATTCTGTAGTGAGCACTAGGAAAGAATATTAATAACTCCGCAAACTGCTTGTTTGTAGTGCGTTTACTGTTGACCCCTGTAGTTAGTGCGTGGCAGAAATCAGTTGAGGAAAATAAGCCTGGTGATATCCAATTCGGGCATATTGTATTCAGGAATTGTGAATTTAAGTTTACTAGGAACAAATTAGAAGGTATTCTATATTTTATTAGATGAACAATGTGCACATGCGGATGTAATATTTTCTTTGGTTCAAGCACAGATGCTCTCTCTTATAAAATATTTTCGAAATGTATCACTGTCTCTCCAGTTAAGTTTAAGTTTTATTCGGTGAGTATAACCACCACCAGTTCAGGTGCCATCCTTTACCCAAATGACCATCCTACACTTTCAACGTACTGTCCTTCAGCCAGAGAGTGCAATCCACTTCACCTTGGCGTTGCTTCAAGATTTGGTTTTAAATTCTGAGCTCTATCATTCTTTTTGGAGCACGGTATCTACTTTTTTCATATACTGAACTTTCAGGCAGCTTAAAAATCTGACAACATTCTCAAACTAAAGAACAATAATTGATATTATATTTGCGTGGATACCATAATATCCTCCTTTAGAACTCGAATAAGTTTTCGGTTGATAGGTTTTTTAAAGTTATTTATATTTTTTTCCCACCGCTTGGTTAGTATGTTAATGTTGACGCTCCATTCCTACTTTGTCCAATCCATAAATTATTGTTTCAAATGTAGATGTTCTTTGTGTCTATTGACTAAATAATTGTAAAGCCCTCTGCGACACGGGAATTGTCCTTTTTAAATATCTTCTTTATACGACTGAAATAGAGTTTTAAGCTTGGTGGAGCATGTGCAACTCCTGAATTAAAGCCGTCACACTTAAATCCACCGCGGTGTTGTCAACTTCTTTTAGTTTCAGAAACACGTGAATGTATCACGGTATGGCATGCGCTATCCCGCCGATATCATTACAAAGTTATACACTGCAGTCATAATCACTTATAATCTTGTGAGCTGTACAAATAGTGTCATAGCATTTGTCATAGAATTCTTAGAGAATTTTTTGTTGTTATGAATATTCTGTTGTCTAATTAAATCTATAAGGAGTAGATAATAATTAAATAGAAAAACACAACTGAATTTCGGACATATTACCTTTCTGAAACTTTTTCTCGTATTCTAGAGGCAACGAATTTTTGATAATGTCATGAATAACAAATGTAAATACAATGTAAGAGATGAAACAGAAAATGGGCACCTTATGACGTTACAAGAATATGACTTTACAAGGCACTCCTTACAATATTATATTTTTATAGTCTACTACTAGTGTAGAGGATCCTCTCAGCTACACTCGCACCTTAATTTAAAATATTTTTTTTGATCCTTTCTACCTTTCTGATTTTTGATTCTTTGAGCCCGTGAAAACTCCGCAAAATCCCTTCATAGTGCAACCCTAAGCGGTCTCAAAGGAACATAGTTACATGCCAAATTTCAGCTTCTCGCATCCGATAGCTTTGGCTGTGCGTTTTCTGTCAGTCTATTAGTAACGGAATAATTGTAAATAGACAAATTGCCTATTTAGAACCCTTCAATATTATAATTGTACGTACGTAATGTAATCTGAAATAAGAATGCGTTTACTATTTCTAATCGTAATTGTCAGCTAGCAAAATATTTTAGTATAATTATGCAATTTCTTCAACCCAGGAACAAATAAAAAAAAATCGGGCAAGTGCGAGTCTGACCCGCGCACCCAGGGTTCCGTACGCATTTTACCTTATTTGAGGTTAGTGCTAATTACGCTAGTCTTCTAAATCGGTATGAGCACCCATACAACTTAGAGGACTATCTTAAATGGAGTCTACTATGTATGTTTAGGGATACCCTTAAATTTTTCACTTTTTTATTTTTTGTAATTTTTCCTTTATTTGTGCTGGAAGACCCTGCTTTTGGCCAAATTTCGTGATTCTAGTTCAACGGGACCATATAGGTTTTCGACCTAAAACCTATAGGGTAGTTACGCTTGACCTAGAATTGTCAATTTTGGTTAAAACTAATGTCTTACAGCATAAGTAAAGAAAAAATTCCGAAAATTAAAAAAAGTTGAAAATTATGGTTAATTTTGGTACTTACAAGTTTTCGCAAAAATCTAATTTTCAAATTTCAATCCAATCAAGTGTTTACGGAACTTAATGAGAAGTTGGGCAGCAGAAGGTCTAAAACAGTCGTGGAGGGCTGCTCTGAATTCGAGGTCATATACGCTGCTAGTAACTCCAGAAGTTACATATCAGTACCAAATATATACATCTGTAACTCTGAGTAAGACGATACGAGTAATGTACGAATCTCGAGCTAATAAAGCCTTAGGAAATCGGGTCTGAAATGAGAGACACTGTAAATCTGATGAAATGAACGTGGTTTTGTGCCATTCCTCACGTGCGGTCGTTAGCTGCGAAGAAATAATCTATTGTCAAAGCAATAACGGCATTTTCAAGGAGTCACAACTACAAACAATAGTAGCACAGAATATTTCTAACCTTGGCCTCATAATATCGAAGTAAGTTAAATCAAATTGGAAAGTCAAAAATAAATTGCTGAAAAATATGAGTATTCTCAATATTATTTTGCACGATAATGCAATGAATTATGCTTTACAAAGCGCTATATGAAATAAAGTATTCCTAAATAATCAGATCCATTAATTGTCAAAGACGCGCTAGTAAATGGACGAGACATTTTAGGTCATATTGCGCGTCAAACATTCTGTTTCATGTAATGTGCCCAGAAGTACTAATCGATATCGCTTTAGGGTTCATTAATTTCACTTAGAAACGTCTCATCCAGTAAGGTATGCTTTCAGCGATATTCTCTCGCTCATACGGAACTAATCACCTACTGCAGTATTTCCTAAGATTGTGTCCTGTACTTCGATTAAAAGAGGGTTGCGGAGTTATTTTCATGGTTGCTAGCAGTTTTACTTTTATTCTCTTCACGATAGCAAAGTTCAAAGAAACAGTTACTTCAGGTGGGCTGTTAACTTAGCTGCCTTTAAAGCAAATAAAAGGCAATCTCTAAACAAAAATTGTTTTTAGTGTTCTAACACACAATATATAAACTTCTATTTGGTACACCATGTCGATTATAACCGATATAAACATTAAACCATTGAATTATTTAAGTCTTATTCAATTTCCCAAACAAACAATGGAACCCAAACCTTTCCCCAACCTGTAACTAATTGAATAATTACTGCGAAGCGGTAAAATTATTCTAACAGCCTATTTAGGATATCCAAAGACTTGCAAACAATGTTAAGAGATTCAACATTTTAAGTTACATTTCTCTACGGAATCGTTGAGCAGTGATTGTTAAATGTACCGTTAAGACTTTACTCGGTGTCATAATCGAGCCACTCAGCTGTGTGCTAAATACATTTACGTTATCGAAGTTTAATGTAAATGCATTGATGTTGGAGTATTATGTGGTGCTTCGCTTAATTTTGGATGGGATAATGCTGGAAACTGTCTATAATGACGGTGATAGCGCGAATGCTACAAAGGTTATGGTTGCCACATCTTATTTCTGTTTTGATTTTACTTATTTTTCCTCTCCATTTTTATTAGATTTCTGTGCACGATAATGGTAATGCCTATGATGATGACTTGGTAGCCAATACTGAGTAACCAGTTCTGGATGTCTAAGCATCATCGTCGTAAAGAAAATCGTCTCGATAATGGTTCTACGTCTGGTCTACTCAGATTTCGTAAAACGTAAGTACTTTCATCTCCGCAACGCAAATTCAGGATAATTGAAGTTTTGACAGCAAAAAATCTTAAAGAAGGTTGAAACACAAACAATTTCTCCATATAAACTTCAAAGTTGATTCAAAGAAAACCAAATATTTGTACAAATATTCAAAAAATATTTTATAATAAAGTAGCCAGATGGCTTTATATCACCATCGCGATATTAAAATGCTGATCTTATGCTCGCAATCCGAGCAAAACGAGCAAAGAAAACTTTCATTACATGTTCTTAAAACATTTTTTACGTTTCTGTTTCTCGAGATGACAAAATAATTGAATAACAATCTCACTATTTTCAAATTAATGTCAACAGTTTCTCATTAAATATGGAGCATTAGATTATTATCAAGCACTTTAGTCTCAGGTCTTTTGCGCACTATCATTCTAAAATTTATTATTTAATTTCGATAAAATTTATATAGCCTACGTCACCCGCGCTATTATTACGAATCTTTTGACATTCCATTTATTTTAATCGATTCAGTAATTTAGGCGCTACGGTGGAACATACAAACAAATATACATACATACATACATATACTGCCAAAAACATAACCCTTCCTTTTGGCTTCGCCGTAGTCGGGTAAAAAGAACGAAACAGCAACATTTCCAACGAATTACTTCTTCCAAAGTGTCGCAAAATAACAATTTGAATTGAAAGTTTGTTTAGTATCTAATCCAGCCTCGTCGGTTGCCTAGTATTTTACAATCTAATAAAGTTCAATGTTGTTTGCAGGCGAGCACTGCCATCGACCTCAAACTCGCCAAATTATAGGACAGTACGTAATTCGGGCTGCGCTGACGAAGTTTATAGCGCGCTTCATGACGTCGGATGATTGTGAAATTACCTTATTAAGTACTCTATTGTTCTTGCTACGCTACTGCTTAATAAGAGTAATAACTAATGGTTGCTTATTTGACTATTTTATTTTACATTTAACAAGTTGAATGACTCTTTTAACCCTTTAATTGCCTATATTATATTTACCTACATTATTTTTTAAAACTTCCAAAAGATAAACCGCTGTGTATTCTTCACATATAATATGTTTTAGTTGCCCGCGGTTTCATCCGCGTTATAATGATTCATGTCTACTACTCCACATATAAAGTTCATAGCGTTATGAGAAAGCCTCGAAACTGAAATGAATAAATAATGAAAAAAATTACTATTTATATGATACTAGTCGACGTCAGCGGCTTCGCACGCACATATTTTTGAAATTCCCATTTTGCCCGATCCCGTGGGAATTTCGGGAAATCCCGTCTTAGTGCACCCCTACGGTCCCCAAGGAACATACATGCCAAATTTCAGCTTCCTGCGCCCAATAGTTTACGCTGTAGCTTGTCTGTCAGTCAGTCAGTAACGCAAGGATTTTATATATACAGATTAAAGAAAATTTACACAGGGTCGCGTGGTTCGGCGAGGGGTGGGGTTTTTGTTGAGATTCCTGCTGCCGATGGTCCAGGAGATGTTGGTGACTTAACTCGGAGCTGTAGTCGCCGCAAAAAAGGGGCCGAATGCAGCCAGCGCTTCAATATTTATAGGAGCTCGCGGTGCGGTGGGGGCAGAGGTGCAAGCGGCCGAGAGGTGGTGTCCTCTCGACGTCACAGCGACGTCACACACTCCCCCCATTAGGCCAGAATTTTCCCAGAGGGAAAATTCTGTGGCTGGTAGGCGGCAACTGCATTCGGAGACCCTGAAACAGATGAGTGGTAGTAGTGTCAGTAGGTTAAATACAAGGCAACTATTAACCCTGAAAGAGGAAAAAAAAACAAGTATAACCCTCGGCCATTCATACGTCACCAAGCATTGAACGTTCCTATAACCTGGCATTCATCACATTCAAAAAGGCCTACACACTATCATACGCATGAACAAGCCAACATTCATACACGATGCGAGTCGCATTCATTATAATACACGACGCGCGAAGAGGTATTATACGTGAGTTTTATAGCAAATAGTCACCCAGTCTATGTTGGTAGGCACCACCTGACCACCCATATTCGATAAGTGAAATTAATTGAAAGAGTATAAGTCGTAAACCAATATTCGATCTTACTATATTACGATACTACAATCATACGATTAGTTGGCAGTATCACAAACAAATTGCTCATTAACAAGGTAGATGCAATATTGCAAGGACAATTTGTATTCATTTAAAATGGAATAACAATGAAGGTTTGAACCAGTGAACACGTGAGTCATCACTGCGCGCTTGGCGCCGGCCGCATTCCATTCTCGTGGACAAATAACTGGTTTCTGATTATGATACAAAATCGACAACGGCAAATACACAATTCGGAATAGGTTGCGATGTATAGTACATCACCGCAGGAGACAATCGATGACATAGTGTACACAACCATAGCCAAAAACACAAAAAAAATATTCACGGCAAGATGTAATGTATAGTAGATCGTCGAAGGAGACTGTCGACGACATAGTACACACCACCATAGTTAAAAACACAAAAAAATTCGCTGCAAGATGTAATGTATAGTACATCGTCGAAGGAGACTGTCTACGACATAGTACACACTACCATAGTTAAA
The DNA here is from genome assembly GCA_944739405.2 of Euclidia mi. Taxonomy (NCBI): domain Eukaryota; kingdom Metazoa; phylum Arthropoda; class Insecta; order Lepidoptera; family Erebidae; genus Euclidia; species Euclidia mi. Next base: position 2,345,148 of record OX123191.2, on the reverse strand, counting down.
AAACACAAAAAAAAATAAACACAATCGAGAATCGAACCACAGACCGATCCGACAACCTTTCAGCCACTGATCCATAAGGGAAAATAAATATTTTATTTTATTTCGATCAGTCATTACCAAAGCTATAAGTAACAAGATATATGGGTACATGATTTAGCTGTAATTAGGAGTTAAAGATTTTTATATTATATGTAACGAAGTGTTAAGTTATTTTAGTGATTAGTTCATTAGTGATGAGCACTAATCATTACATTCTTAAACTTTGTAGTGAGTTAATTTAAGATCTTTTATATGGCAATCACCAAGAGGTTTTTGTTTGGCAAACCATAACTGATAGTTAGATAAATAACAGATTCTTTGTAACAATATTACATTTAATAAACTTTATTACAATTTATAACTAAAACATTTATTAATTTTATGTTAGCATGTTTACATAAATCATTAACACAACACAATGCATTATCTTGTGAGCTTCGACTCGAAAACAAAAGAACCAATGTTGGTCTTCACAAATAATTATGTAGGTAATTATAACTTTGTATAGATATGCGTCTTACATTGTTGTGAATGAAACTGTACCCAATCGTTTATAAACTTATTTATGCTGTAATAGAATAAGATTTAATTATTTTATTCAGCTTTTAGGTTTAAAATAGTTGATTGTAAAATACGAAAGGGTATTCTTAAACTTGTACATCAATTAATTCGCTTTAGTTATTAAAGTATATAAATTATTGATTTATGTATAAGTACGCACATTAGTTATTTAAGTATTGAAATTATTTATTAATTTGTGTGTAAACAGCCACTTTAGTTATTTAATGAGGTATAAATATTATTTATTTGATTCATATGTAAATAGGCACTTATTTATTCAAGAAAAGAAGTTATTGATTCAATTTATGTGCAAATACCCACTTTAGTTAAAGTTAGTTTCAATTCAATTAAGTTTGATAAATTCAGTTAGATATAATAACATTTGCGTTAACACAAGAACACAATATAACCACTACTTAAACTGGTAAAGTAAAACCAGATGCATAGCATTTAGTAAAAAGGAAACAAGTTACATATTGACAATTAAGTAGTTTTCCAGCCGTCAGCGGCTTAATTTTACCATTTATTTATCATTATATGTTTTATATATTTCAATAGAAACCAGACATTGAAAGAACAATCCTAGCGACACAAAACATTACAAAAAGAACATAATTCAATAATTGCGACGCAGGAATTTTATGTTTGAGTTCACAATGAACAGTAAATGCATAAATAGATGCATTTGCAAATGACATACCGATAGGCAGTAACAAGGAGATAAAATCGAAGACCAAAAACAACGATTGTAGCATAATAAACATTTGACAAAACGAACAACTAATAATTCTACGATGATATTCGTATTTCTATACCAAATAGACAATAATTACATTCGTTCATTATTGTTAGTGAGCAACCTGCATGTGACACGTGTACATTTTATTAATAAATGAACGCGGAATTCTAGCTAGATACCTAGTATATAATACGCTAGCATCTTTAGGTACGTTCATTCTCAGCCAGTCCAACTATGTTAGGTACACGTGGTATAATAAAGATGCAACTTTCTTAGTAAGAAAGAAAAGAATAGTTAATTTTAAAAGATAATCGCCGTAGTATGCGGTAACAGTATTTAATAATAGCTACTATATAGAAATATATCGCCGTACAAAGTCACTAGCAGAAGGTTATAGTAGAAAAATGAAAAGAAATGAAAAAGAACAGGGTGTGAATTCGTTCCATAAGTCAGCCAAAGCAGATTATTAGCAATAATTACCAGTAGCACTTAATTACCTTAGTGGCATTTAAAAAAACTAATCGCGAAGCAATACGATCAAGGTGACCTTAGCACGTCGTTAGTGGACATGTGGCCTTAAATCTCAAAATACAAAGAATGCGAACGACGAATGTGACCTTAGCGCGTCTTTAGAGGACACGTGGCCGCAGTCGAACGATTATAACTCGTTACTTATGCGGTTGATACACAATAATTATCACACGCGGTAACAGAAAAAGTTATAACATAAAAATGCTTACCAAGCGTAGTAAGACAAAATTTGTCTGTTGTGACCGGCTCAACACAAAACCGACCTTCCGAGCACAACAGAACAAAAAGAGAAAATGTCTATTGTGGCCGGCATAACACCACCGACTTTCCGTCCACAATAAAACAAGCAAAAAGAAACAATAAATGCCACTAAAATAATTACACACTGTTTTGGAACGATTTCACACATACACAAAAAAATAAAATAAAAAAAGACTCACCGGCAGCGGATTCTCAACAAAACCCTACCTATAATATTCCCGTGGGCGCCACTGTAACGTAAAAAAACCTTTCTGGTGTCCTGTTTACTGTTACGTTATCCCTACTAGGGTGTGTTTAAATGAGAAACGTGGTTAAATGTTACAATAAAAATTGATTTAATTGCCAATTAATTTTAGACATCATTTAGCAAGCGTCACCTTAATGAAAAAAATTACTATTTATATGATATTAAAGAAAATTTACACAGGGTCGCGTGGTTCGGCGAGGGGTGGGGTTTTTGTTGAGATTCCTGCTGCCGATGGTCCAGGAGATGTTGGTGACTTAACTCGGAGCTGTAGTCGCCGCAAAAAAGGGGCCGAATGCAGCCAGTGCTTCAATATTTATAGGAGCTCGCGGTGCGGTGGGGGCAGAGGTGCAAGCGGCCGAGAGGTGGTGTCCTCTCGACGTCACAGCGACGTCACAATATGCAGCCATTAGTTTCTGAGACTTGTGCGTTCAACACAGACACACACTATTAACTAACTCTTCAGCTCTAAAATATAAGTATGGCTTTAAAGTTTAAACCTACTCCACGCAATCCATACTAACATCATTGGTCCACAAATGTGGGTGACTCATACCACATACAGTTAGCTAGTTTTCTAGCTCGGGAGGTATCCCGAGCTAGAAAACTAGCTAACTGTGAGTTGAGTGCTGTTAGCGGACTTTAAATGTTGAAACTAATTCTTGAAACGTTTTAGTTTCATACACTACTATCGAGTTGTATGAAAGTCAGAGTGTTAAGTTACAACTTATATGATTAGCTTAACTCGATGCTATGATAGGAAAGATTATATTTTGTGAAATAGCAACAGTTTCTTTAGCTTTATTTTAAGCTACGAAGTCGTGATAAGGCAAACAATGCTTTCGAGTTTTGGTGTTATTTGTATTCATTAGTTGGTTGAATGTTTGGGAAGGTCGCCGTGACATATGAAAAAGATGTTTAAAAAAACCCTGGTAATGCTGGAGTTATTTTCTTATACGCTTGAGCCTTTTTCGGATAAATTTAATTTCTTATTTTTTCATTGATTTACTAAGAATATGTCGTCTCGTCCCTTACGTGACCCACCACCCAATGTGGTGGAGATGGATATCACCTCCAGCGCAGTCAGTCAACCGAAAGATGGCGGCGAAACCGTCCATAATAGGCTTGTGTCCTAAAATGTAATTAGCGATTGATTCGTTCCTTTATTAGATGTTAAACTGAAATACCTGATTTTTTCTTCAAAAATCGATCAGCAACATTACTAATTACGGCTTTTTAAAAACCTTTTTGAATTTGACACGAAAACGCTGTAAGCCATCATGGCAGTTGAGTGATATCACAAAGTCCAAAACAAAACAAACCGAGCGAACGAATGAAGTCTGGTCTGACGTACCCACTTTTATTTTGTTATATCCGATTTGACAGGTAGAAAGTTTGACGATTTAGTTGTATTTACTACTTAAACGTCTACAACATGAATGGCGGACGTACTGTTTGGTCGGACGTACTATCGGTGTTCACTGTCACAAGAATAAATAAATTATTTTTAGTTTTAAAATCCTAAAAGTAACATAAATCTTACCTTTTTTATAATAAATAATAAACTTTATTGACATCTTAAAATCATAATGAATCTATAGATACTACAATCAAACCGATATATTCTTAGTGGACACAAGCATATTATTATTTATTTTTTATAGTCTCACGCCTGTATCCCCGAAGGTATTTACACCTCTGCCTACTGGCTGAGGTGTAAATATTACACCCACATTTCGCCATGAATTTTTAGGTCCCACGTAATAGGGGGCGAGCCTATTGCCGTTACCGGGCACATCACCAGACTCCGGGCTGCTACTGAGCATTCGGAAAAACCCAGTAACACTTTTGCCCGACCCGGGAATCGAGCCTATTAGGCGGCAGTAAATTTAAAAATACTAGATGGACAGCAGTGTTTTGAAATACTTCCGTCACTCATCATCATCATCCTAGCGCTGTCCCGGTTGCACTCCAAAACCCACGCCTTGGAGCCCGGGGTCCGCTTTCCGGCTGTGTCTCCTCCATTTCGCACGGTCTTCAGCATCCCTGGTAGTTAGTTGGTTGGCACGCATGTCATCCCTTGCGACGTCAAGCCAGCATTTCTTTGGCCTTCCCCGTTTACCGGGGCCCGGCGGAGGTAGCATGGTAAGACATTTGTTACCCACGTAAGATGCCGGTTGACGTAAGACGTGGCCATACCAGCGTAGACGACACTCTTGCAGTTTGTCAGCAATGTCACGGACATGAAGGCAACCCCGGATGCGGGAGTTCCTAATGCGGTCCTTCCGCGTGACTCTACACATCCAGCGCAGCATGTTCATCTCCCTGACACGCAGACTCTGCTTGTGTCGCTCAAGCACAGGCCACGTCTTACTGCCATATAACAGGACAGGTCTAATGATGGATTTATAGACCTGTCCTTTGAGCTTAACCGGCATTTTGGGTTCACAAATGACACCGCTCATCTCACGCCATTTGGCCCAGGCTGCCGAAAGACGTGCCTTGACGTCGCAATCGATGTCACCAGACGCTTGCAGTACTGATCCCAGGTTCTTGACCAGGCCCTTTCGCTTGGCAATGTCTCCGCCTATACGAATTGACGCGGGATCTGTACTGTTGCAGGCCAAGTACTCGGTCTTCGCCACGTTAATTTTCAGACCACCGTTCTCAAGCGTCTCCTTCCAAGCGTTCACACGCCGCACCAAGCGTCCCCTGTCCGCATCCGCCACTGCGATATCATCAGCAAACATGAGCAGCCATGGGGGCTGCTCATGTGAGTCTTTGATGCTGTCTGACAGTACGTCTAATATCACACTGAATAGGTATGGACTGAGGACGGAACCCTGGTGGACCCCGACGGTGATGGGAATGGATTTTGTGTCGCCAACAGCAGTCCGAACTACGGAATCGGAATTTGAGTACATGTCTCGGATGATGTCAATATATGCTTCTGGTACACCTTTGGATCTTAGAGCCCACCAGATCATCTGTCGCGGCACACAGTCGGAGGCCTTCTGCATGTCTAGAAACAGAAGATGCAGAGGCGTGTTCTTCGACCTGTACCGCTCCATGACGATCCTGAGGGCGAAAATTGGATCCATGGTTCCGTGACCAGGGCGAAACCCATATTGACATTCCGAGACTGTGGTCTCGTGTCGGATCCGGGAGTCAATTATTCGCTCAAAGAGCTTTAGGGTATGGGACATCACCTTAATACCGCGGTAGCTACTGCACTCCTGTACCGATCCCTTGCCTTTGAAGACTGGAGTGATGATACTCATTCTCCATTGGTTTGGGATTTTTCCGGTAAGGAGTATGCGGTTAAAAAGATTAGTAAGGGTGTCCACATCCTGCAGGCCCATTGCTTTCCAGGCCTCAATGGGGACTCCATCAGTTCCGACAGCTTTCCGATTCTTCATGTGGCGAAGGGCCCTCTGGACTTCTTCAGGCGTTACCGGCGGCACTAGTCCTTGGTTCGGAGGGGGTTCCGGTGGCTGCACCTCTTTATGCTGCTTGTTAAGCAGCTTGTGGAAGTACGAGCGCCATCTCTCCTTCACTGCGCGAGACGCGCATAATAGGTTGCCCTCAGGGTCTTTAATACAGCGACACTTAGTAATGTCCTGTGCCGCTTTGACCCTGGAGCGTGCCAACTTGTATATGAGCTTCTGCCCCTCAGACGATTCCAGCTTGGTATAAAGCGGTTCCAAGTGGTCTCGTCTGGCTCTGGCTACAGCCCTCTTAGTGGCACGTTTGGCAGCCCTGTATGCGTCGCGGTCTTCAGGAGACTTGGACGCTTGCCACGCCTTAAAGATTGCTTTCTTCACCCTTGTCTCCCTCTGAACTGTGTCGTTCCACCACCAAGTCTCCTTGTCACACTTGCGTCCGCCCTTAGACATGCCCAGCACTGCCTTCGCCGCTCCAGTGATGACCGCCTGGATTCTATCCCACTGGCTCTGAGTTGGTTCGCTTTCAGTTGCAGCGCACTTGTCACCGATAGCTGAGGCGAACTCCAGGGATTTGGTATCCTTGAGCAGCCACCACCGAATTTGACGTTGACAGCGGTCTGCGTGTTTGCCTTTGTTGGGTTTCACGTGGAGGTCCATGACAAGGAGGCGGTGTTGTGCCGTGAGACTCTCACCGGGTAGGACCTTGCAGTTGGCTACCTTGCTGATATGGTGTCTCCTGGTAAGTAGGAAATCAATCTGGGTCGCGTGTCTCCCACTCTTGTAGGTGACAAGGTGTTCGGCTTTCTTTTTGAAGTACGTGTTCACAATGGCAAGGTCGGCAGCCGCACAAGTTCGGAGGATATGCTCCCCTCCGTCGTTACGGCCACCGTAGCCAAAGCCACCGTAAACACGCTCAAACTCCTCACATCCCTCACCCACATAACCGTTCAGATCACCACCCAGAATGATTCCCTGAGAGAGCGGGATTGCACGAAGAACTTCGCCAAGTTGATCCCAGAACGCCATCTTGACGGTGTCGCTGCTACCTGTCTGTGGTGCATAGGCACTTATCAAATGGGTCACAACCCCTTCAATAAGCACCCCTACAGCCATAAGCCGGTCGCTGTAACGCTTCACCTCCAAGATCCCGTCCTGAAACTCCTCGGCGAGCACAACCGCCACTCCGCTCTCCCCGCCAGTTCCACCCGTGTAGATCAGCTTGTAGCCACTCCCAATGGACCGGGATCTGCTGCCTTTCCACCGAATCTCCTGCAGAAACGCCACAGCCACCCTCCGCCTGGAGAGTACATCAGCCAGCTCTCTCACGCGTCCGGTTAGCGTGCCAATGTTCCACGATGCGAAACGGATCTTCCGGGTTGGGGCTAACGTCTTTGGCCGTGTCCACCCCTGGCCCGGTAGCCCTTGCCCACTTGTCACAAGAGTCGGGCGAGGCTCCTGCGCACCGTTTTGCGGCGGTGCCCTACCCGGAACACTGTTTCCAATTCTGTTGCTTTCCATTATTTTTTTTATTTTTTTTTATTTGACTGTTTTGCCTTTACGGGAGCGACTGCCGTCTGACCTCCCAACCCCTAGAGAAAGCTTGCGCGAGAGCCTAGTCCGTCATTCAGCAGGTGCACCGACTCGCAGGGGAGGTTGGCTTGGGCCCCGAAGAACTTGGTAGGGCCCCGTACACCCGTCCGAAATACTTCCGTCACTGTGATCGCCAATACAGGCGTATGTTGCCAAGCGGGGTTAATTGTTTTCAAATTATGTTTTGCTCTAACATTTGAGCCACAGAATTTAAGACATTTTGGCAAAAAATAAGTCTAAAAACAAAAAGAAATTGCTGCTAAGATCGCCAGCATAGACTTTTGTCGGGATATTCCAATAATCTCTATCAATGCCTTTTTAACGTGATACAAACACAACAATCCGATAATCAAATAGAAAATTATTGTAAATCATGTATTATGAATCTAACAAATAATGCTAAAATAAATACATTTTTAATTTGGGTTTTAGTTGGAGAGGTGGAAATTGTTGGAGAAATTGTGTATAAAACAGACAATCTTTTCTTTACTGACAGGAAAAATACAGGTAAGGCTTTTCCTGCGAGTGATATACTCTTACTGAAGATATTTACATATGTCTGACAAAGCAACAGCCGTTACGTAGTAATATGCATACCATAACCTGCATAGGAGAGGCAGTCCTCTGCAAAAAATCAAATAACTGTTACACAAAATATATATATATTGTGGATCATAAAACATATTCTCCTATGTGGGAATCGAACCAACAGCACGGAGTTCACTGCCTGAGCCGAAATAACTACTCCATCATTATTTTGTTTACGAATCACGTGAAAATATAGATCATAACTGCATGACATAAATAAGTCTCGTCATTGATCGCTGATAATAGAACATGGATAGTAGTGCTCTAGAGTTCTATAGGGCAACATTACATATCAAAGTAAGTTCATTCCCAGTAAGTCAGTGGCAGAGTTCGAAGTTACCACATTGGAAAACATTAAATACATCAGTGAGTAGGTACTGTCAAGAAAATATTTAAAATATATAACTGTGAGTAATATATTTCCAAAATAAAACATACATACATACATACATAACGTCACGCCTTTTATCCCCGAAGGGGTAGGCAGAGGTGTATTTCTACACCCACTTTTCGCCAGATATACTTTAGTCCCACGTAATAAGGGGCGAGCCTATTGCCGTACCGGGCACATTTCCAGACTCCGTGCTGCTACTGAGAATTTCGTGACAGATAATCCCAATAACATTGCCCGACCCAGGAATCGAACCCGGGACCTCCCGATCCCTCGCGCACATTTATGCCGCGAGACCAACGAGGCAGTCGTATAGGGTTTGATGGCGAGTTTTCCGTCTCTACGCAAAGATGGTATTTGCATCATGTTATCCCTTAGTCGCCTTTTACGACACCCACGGGAAGAAAGGGGGTGGTGACACTTGTATTCTATGCCGTCAACCACACGGCAAAATAAAAAAGGGAAAAAATAAAATAAAAAAGGGAAGTATATAAGTAATTTCATTAAAAGAAACTTATTAATTTGCTATAATAATATTATATATATTGCAAATTTATTTTTAAATAATTAGCTGCGCTATCGGACCCATTACATAAATATCAGTATGTCTATAAGTCGCAATATTTTAAAAGAATTACTGTTATGTTACATAATTTCGAATATCGATATTAACCCCTGCAATCAAACTTGTATTCAAATGTTAAATATTGTAGTCAAATGTTAAATATTGTAGTAAAATGTTAAATAATACATTTAAAAACTACAAACTCCTTTAAATAGTCCAATGGATATGAACCTCAGGTTCTCACGATTACGATGCCAAAGTCTTCAAAGACAAATACAACGTGCTTCACCTTTGAAATTTTTATGTCTATGAATATGTCTATTCTCTTTTTCATATTGTCAATTTAATAAACTATAAAATAAATGAGAAATTATTATGCTCTTAATTAAAATAAATATAAATCTTTAACCACTATTAATCTTTTAAATTATTTTTCAAATGTTGGTGGAGTAGGGAGCAGTTTATTGGCTTCGATTGCAATTACATCAGTTATTTATTTAAATGATTAACAATATAATTAAATTAAGTCTTAAAATAATAAAAAAACCAAATTAATATATACAAGGGAAAATTTAAAAAAATTGAAGTTAATTTTGTCATTCATAAATCTAATGCAACTTCTTTTCATTGAATTTTAGTAAGACGATATGGTGATTTATGACAATATTATTTTATTTAATCTTATTACTAAGGTTTAATTAATAGCTGTCATAAATCATAATTAAGATATATTTTAAAATATGCATATAAAATGGAACAAGCTGTATAAAATTGAAAGGTAAAATTAGTGAAATTAGTCCAATGAGGTTCATATCCACGAAAAACCGAAAATTGGGCTCAGTAGCGTGCCATTGGAGAGAACTATATCCAACAGTGGACTATGACAGGCCGATGATGATGATGATGATGCAAATTAGTAAACAGATTTCGGTAGTAAAATAACACGCACTCTTTTTGTGTGATACCCAAATATAATAGTGCCAGAAGCTCTGAAGGTGTCATTAAATATATTATTCTGTACAACTTTTGTTTTATTGAATTGGTTTTCTTGAATATCTGGTAAACAGTTTTGGCCACACAAAGATTATGTGAAAGAGCTTTTTGTTGCAAATTAAAATGTCCACAACTTTGGCACTGAAACTTTTGTTGTAAAGCCAAATATAAAAAGCTATATTTTTATTATTGTTTTCTGACAATTTTAAGGTTTTCCATTATAGCTGTATCCCTAGTCTTTAAGATGAGCCAGGCTTTGGCACAGATTCTAATCAAGCGTCAGTATAATTTTTTTGATGGAGAATTGAACGTGGCGCTTTTGTCGGCATTCATCATTATCCTCAATGAATTTTGATATCTCCAAAAATTCTCCAGCAGGTGCCCCCAGAGCATTTAGCCACTGCAGAACTTATTCTGGCTGGGCAGACTATCAACTTCGGATGCCCAGATTTTTCTTTCTTAAACCTCAGTTTTTAGGGTCATTGTAATGAGCCTTAAGAAATTGGACCTTATGGTACTGCAGAGTCTCAAGATGAAAGACAGGGTCTTATTTTGGAAGAAGTCTTAGTTCTTCCAAAACAAGACGTGAAGCGTATTTTTAACGCTTACCTTAGTAACGCTCAGATGTAAATTTCACAAGCGGTTACCCATCCAAGTCATCGTTCTCCTAGCGTTATGCCTAACTGGATTTGACTGAATATTAGCTATTCCACAGAGCAACTGATTGCCTAACCTCCGCAACCCAAAGGGATAGCGATATTCGATGATTTAGTTTAGTGTCAGCTTATTCAGAGGTACTGACTGCCTGTAACGACTATCAAAGATCTTCATGACATCAAAGTATAATTGAGGAGCTCAGTAGCACGCATGTCGAATGCCATATTGACAATGTGTGTGTAAATAATTTAAGTTATGCTGATGATATGGTGTTGCTGAACCCCTCAATTGGGGGATTAAGGCAATTGAGGATATGTGAACAGTATGCTGTGGAACACGATCTCAAATATAACGAGAAGAAAAGTGAGTTTATGATATTTAAATGGAATAAGAAGAAACCCAACTTTATACCGCCATTTCTACTGAACGGGGTACCTTTGGGCCGTGTATCACAGTTTAAATATCTTGGTCACATAGTGACTGAGACGTTACAAGATGATATGGATATTGAAAGGGAGGGCAGGGCACTGTCGGTGCGTGGTAATATGTTGGCACACAGGTTCGCTCGGTGTACAGCTCAAGTTAAAATAACATTATTTAAAGCTTTTTGCCAGACATTCTACACCAGTGGCCTGTGGGCGAACTTTACGAAGCGGGCCTACAGTACCTTGCGAATCCAATACAATAATGTGTTCAGGGCACTGTTCCGACTCCCTCGATATTGCAGCGCTTCCGGCATATTTGCTGATGCTAGTGTCGAGGATTTCTACGCAATTATGCGCAAGAAAATTGCGTCCGTGATGAAGCGTGTGCGAGGCAGTCGAAACAGTGTGCTGAGAATGATTGCTAATAGAACTGACACGATATTACTAAGTAGATTTACAGAGCTGCATGTGTTGGGATCCAGTGCTACTGTGATAAATTAAATAATTATGTAATTAAACCATCTGTAATAAATAATAATTTCATGGGTATTGTTTATGTTTGTAACGCAAATAGTAGATAATTCAGTTATTTTAATATATTTGAAAATGAAATACAACAATAATTTCATTAAATTTCCATTAAATAAATTCAAATATGTATATGTACACGCTATGTAATGGTAAGGTAATATGTGCTATGGACTCTGTTTGATAATAAATATTTTATATCATTTCATTTCGTTTCATTTAGTTTCATTTCGTTTCATATCGTTTCATTTCGTTTCGTTTCGTTTCGTTCCGTTTCGTTTCGTTTCGTTTCGTGTCGTTTCGATTCGTTTCATTTCGTTTCGTTTCATTTCGTTTTATTTCATTTCATTTCATTTCATTTCGTTTCATTTCGTTTCATTTCATTTCATTTTATTTTATTTTATTTTTGTATCACCTAATAAGAAACATCATCAATATACTACTTATGCCATCTATGTACGGAGCCATTAATTACTAATCAACTTAGTTTAACGGTGGATCATAACGTTAATGATGTAAGCATTCATCTATTTCAACAAGTTCCTGTGTTTTGAACTAGCTGGCTCTGATCAAACTACGTCACAAATTAAAAGTCCATGTTAAGATTCTCCAAAGGTGAATGACCTCCGTAGGATCAAGCACTATTTGTTAATCAATCAGAGCCGGCGTCCCTCAGGGGAGTTGCCTCTCGCCCGTGTGCTACAGCAGGTACACGGACGACATCCCCGTCGCTGGAGGCGCCATGCTGGCGCTGTACGCAGACGACGCAGTCTTCATTACCACTTCCCTTAAGGGAGGTTAGCCGTTAGGAACCCCGTTCATGTGGCGGTTAAGATGCAGCGCGCACTGGATGCACTCCCGCCCTGGCTGGAAGACTGGAGACTGACGGTCAACGTGGCGAAGACCCAGGCGATCTCCATGGGTGGACGGAGATTGCCCTCACCTCTCACCATGCTTGGACACCACATCTACTGGTCCCCGACGGTGAAATACCTCGGCGTGACCATAGTCCGTCGTCTCACGATGGCCCCACACGTCAAAAACGTTGTTGGCCAAGTGCGAACCGCTCGAGCTCTCCTGCGTCCTGTCTTGGCGTCCCGACTTCCCCTACGTGCGAAGCTGGCCGTCTACAAGGCATATATCCGCACCCGCCTCACTTATGCCTCCTCAGCGTGGCACGCGCTGGCTACGGAGACCCTCCGCAAACGGTTGCGTGCGCAGCAGTCGCTCGCTCTACGCGCCGTTGTTGACGCCCTTCGCTACATGAGGAACGACGTCATCTCCAGGGACCTACGCATGGAGAGCCTCGACGACTTCATCGGTCGCCTGAGCGCCAACATGTTCACCCGCGCTAATGGGTCAGCCTTCCGCCACCTGCGGGAGCTGGCGCCTTACCATCGGCGCCCACCGGACCGACCACTGCCGCGGGACCTGATCCCCGCAGCAACCACACCGGATTGACTCCAGCTCGCTCACGTCGCCTGACGGGCGTTTGTCGGGAGCCTCCCCCGGCAAGCTCGACCTCGTCAACGTAAGCGAAGCCCCCACCGAACAAGCCGCCGCTGGCTCGTAGATCGCTCACCGGACGTTCCCCTCTTGGGAATACCGCTGGTAGGGTCAGGTCTCGCTAGCGGCGTGAAGCACATCCGGACAAGACGCCCGGATATGACATCAGTGGCAATGACCACAACCCCGTGACCCGTCTGCAGTTGCAGGCGGCGGCTGACACCACTGAAACAGCACACCACCTGTATCAGACTCGGAAGTATTTGTTAATCTATCTCAGGTTGCATTCGCTAACTACGTCCTACTTGGAATAGTATGATTAGGTATGGTATTATTAAACATATAAACAAATAGTTGTGGCAACCTGTCTGATGGCTTAGGCTGACATGCTTATGCATACACCTTCTGATGGCGTGGAGGCATAGTGATACAGATCGTGCTGGCTCCCTCAATCAAGGTTGAGCCGTACGATTGCTGTTGAATGCGGGCCATCAGTGGGCCGAGTCAGTCAAAAGCGTCAGATGATTTCCTGCATTGTACTTGCATACTAAACCCTTTTTTTGTCTGGACTTTAAAAGATAAAGAAAAGACTAAAGAAATTGAAGTGACAAAAAATAACAATGACTCTGAGTTTGTTTCGGCCTTTCTTCTCAAGAAGTCATTTAGCTAGGAAAAGCCGGCATCATCTAGAATAGGGTTTTGACATGTATAAGTGTTGTAAGCAACCAAAATGCAGAAATAAATATGTCTTTATGTCGTTATAGTTATTCGAGACTTCTTGAGCTTAGATACTCTTTAGGCGACTTCCTCCCCTTTCGTCCTATTTGGTCTTAGGGTGTAAAGTCGATTGAGTACTAACAAGATTTGTACACATTCGTAAAATAAACGCTGTACAATTCTACCAGCCGGCTTTTCAAACTCAAACTCAAAATCATTTATTCATTTAGGCCACAAAGTGACGCTTATGAACGTCAAAAATTAAAGTTAATTACTAGATGATTCTACATTTACATTTACTGCCACGTTCGCAATGCAATAGGTAGAACCACGAGAAAGAACGGGCAATAAAACTCGTGGCCACTCTTTTTAACTGCCAGTATAATGGTTTTACATGTTATATTTGTAAGGAGCTGCAACTGTTTCACATTGTGAGTTATCTACTATTGCAAAAGTTAATAGTTATTGATATCATACTCAAGCAATAAATTATGTTCATTTAGTAAGCCTCCCAAAGTGAATATGGTGAAACAGGAGCATCCACTTGCGTCTTTTGATGTAAACAACTCGCGAACATGACTGTTCTGATCTATGGTGGAACAGTATGTTCCGAAAAGTAATGGTATATGAACCAGCAGCAATTTACAATCTATTAGCAGTTCATGACCACGAGTTACCCTCACCTTACAAATCCGATAAATTATAATAAAAAGAGTAGAACAAGAATGCAAATGTAGCATAAAAGAGAATACGGTAATTAACCACACTATAAAACTGCCTATTGACCTAATAATAAAAAGAAATTGACCTAATAAAAGAATATTTATTTCCAAGCGTACTTGTCGTCAAGATACTCATTTAAACTATAATATGCCTTTAGTAAAAGATTATTTTTAACAATTGTCTGAAACGACCTTAAAGGCAAGTCTAAAATATTACTTGGTATTTTATTATACATTCTTATACTAAGCCCAATAAAAGAGCTATGCGTTTTGTGTAAACGGAAATATGGTACACATAATTTGTGCCTGTTCCTAGTATTAATATTGTGTATGTCACTATTCATTTTGTAAGAATTTATATGTAGTCGTACATGCATAACACTGGCATAAATATATTGTGATGCTACAGTAAGAATACCAATATTTTAAAATTTTTCTTTAAGTGAGATTCTTGTCTTGAACTGGTAAATGGCCCTAACTGCTCGTTTTTGTAATATAAAAATATTTTCGATGTCAGCGGCCCTACCCCATAATAATATGCCATATGACATAACACTATGAAAATAGCTAAAATAAACCAATCTAGCCGTATCGACATCAGTCAACCTACGAACCTTATTAATGGCATAAGTAGCTGAGCTAAGTTTCCCTGAGAGATATGTAACGTGCGCACCCCACTGTAATTTCGAATCAAATATTATTCCTAGAAATAATGTAGATTCAGATGTTTCGAGAACATCGTCATTTAGAGCTATACTAGCACCAAGGTTTCTGACATTAGGCAGAGCAAACTTAATACATTTTGCTTTTTTGTCGTTCAGTACTAGATTGTTTACATTAAACAATTTAGTTACTTGAATGAGCACACTGTTTATTTCGTTAAAATGTTCCTTATTTCTATCTACTTTGAATATCAAAGAAGTATCGTCAGCAAACAGTACAACGTCACAAATGTTTTTTAAGTAGAAAGGTAAATCGTTAATGTAAACAAGAAACAGGAAAGGCTCTAGGATGCTGCCTTGCGGCACTCCTAAATCAACAGGTAAGCCACTGGATTTTGAGCCGTTTATTTCAACACATTGGATTCTGTCACTTAAGTATGACTTTATGACTTCCAATGCTTTAGTCTGTACGCCGTAATGTCTAAGTTTGCATAAGAGCGTTTCATGGCAGACACAATTGAATGCTTTCGAAAGGTCGCAAAACAAACCAATAGCATTTTGGGCATTCTCCCATGCACTGAATATGTGTTTAAGTAACGCTACTCCTGCATCTGTTGTCGAGTGACCCTTGGTAAATCCATACTGCTGACTATGAAGGAGGCTGTTTAGATTAAAATGTCTAAGTAATTGCTTGAGTATGATCTTTTCAAAAATCTTACTAAAGGCAGGTAGTATCGATATTGGCCTGTAATTACTAGGATCAGTCTTACTGCCGGATTTGAAAAGAGGTTTTATTCTACTGTGTTTCATAAGATCGGGAAAAACACTAGATTCAATACACTTATTAAATAAGTTGCTTAAATAAGGAGCTACTACATCAATTATAGTTTTTAAAACCTTTACAGAAATGCCCCAGAAATCACCTGTATTCTTAGACTCTAGAGATTGAAAAGTACTTATAATGTCGGTAGAATTAATACAATCGAACTTAAATAATACATCACATTTTCTTACACTAGATTCTAATAGGTTTTCTGCGACTATAGCTGATGATTTTAATTCTCTAGTAGTAGTAATCGGTATGCTAGCAAAGAATTTATTAAATGTGTGTACGACTTCTTTGTCATTATGAATTAATTTGTCACTATCAAATAAACTAAAACTATTACCTCTTAGTGTTGTCTTACCTGTTGCTTCATTAAAAGCTCGCTAGGTTGCCTTAATTTTATTCGAGGATTGTTCAATTTTGTTTCTAACGAATAATGCCTTAGCTGTATTGCACACTCTTTTAAATATCTTGGACTTCATAACATACTCAGTGAAGTTCGAATTAGAATTGTATCTCTTCATACCATACAACTCGTACATCTTTGCTCTGCTTTTGTGAATACCTGCAGTAGCCCACTCACTAAAAGCTCGAGATTCCTTAACTACTTTCTCCTAAGTCCTAAAAGTATTTTGTAATTCCTTGTTAACTACATTAAATAAATTATTGAAATTTTCATTTGGCGAATCAATCTCCATTAAATCAGGACTCATAGCATTCATTCCAATCAAAATTTTATTCCGGAATTCATTAAACTTATGCCTAGGTAATGGCCTAACTAACACTTTCTGTATAATGCTATCACTATAATACGGAAACCTTGCTAATTGACCACAGTGATCCGAAGTTAATTCAGAACTAACTAATTTATTCAAAACTGTACAATTACTAAATATATTGTCAAGACAGGTGGTGGATGTTGCTGTAATCCTAGTTGGTTCAAGAAACAAATTTTTTAAGTTAAATGATTTAAATAGATTTAAAAATCTACTAGTCATTACTGAATGATCAAGAATATTTACATTAAAATCACCACAAACTATAATACCTAATTTTAGTAATTGCATCTTCAATAACTGATTCAAACAAGCTAAAGTTACTTAACGGTGGACGATATACACATAATATATGATAATATGCTGCTCAAGTTCTACACATGACAGTTCCACAGTGCGTTCTATAGACAAACTTGCTGATTCCCTGCATCCCGGACGAGCCCCAGCTACATTTTTTACTTTATTTTATTTTTATTTTATTTTATAAACCTTTATAAGCGTTGCTTAACTTTGCCGATCTAATACGGACCTCAAGTCATATCTCGCTATGAGGACTACTGCGTTTGGTAATAGAAATTGTATAGCCTCGTAGACTTTAAAATAACAAATAAATACGGTACTTTACGTGAATATCCCTTTGATGTGAACAACAATTATTATATTGTGATAATACACAATAATACTGCTATTGTAACGTCTTGCGAAAATTTGACGGATTGACATTTTCATAATTAGAAAATTATTTTTAATTAAAATACAATTCTTGGCCTTTCTTGACCTTTTGGCCACATACTGCACAATATTTTTTTTCTTTGTCTGTTTTTTTTTCTTTTTGTATATTGGTTTTGTTTTTACTGACAAACTTTCATGTTTTTGTTTGTGTGTCTAATAAATGTTTTTCTTTCTTTCCATAGGACTAGCATGCAAAAGGTTCAAACCCACTGTTCGCCCCAGTGACTTTTAGAACTCCAAAGCATATTAAATTGATATCGATAGATCATCAATCATGACAATCTTTGTTCCATATCCCAGTCTTCATGAGGAAGAGGTACCCTTGAATACACTGCCACTGATCTAAAGTATGGAATATGCCAATATATTTGGGTTGTAGCACACTGTGGACTGTCATATCTAGTAGAACTAGAAACCGAACTTAGGCTGTAAACGTCTTAGATGCAGCCAGAATAGCGCGAAAATAGTTATAAATCCATAGTTTAACCATGAGAATAACATAATTATCTTTATAAGTTCTCCGTGCTGTTTATTTCAAATGTATATTACTAAAACTCATTCAAATAATACGAACGCAATAATTCTTAAGTGTAACAATTATGTTGCAGGTTTTAACATACCTACACCCTTTATTTCAGGAAGAATATGGCTGCTAAACTCTAGTAACTAAATCTGCCCATAGACTTCTAACGTGCAGAAGTATGAGGTTCTGGTCTTTTTTCTCAAGAAAAAAGACAATAATCTATGGACATCAGACAATATAGTGAATTCACCTCATAGAGAAATAGAAATTCCAAAAATAACTATTCCAGAATATCTTTGGGAGAATCTGGACAAATGGGGCGATAAATATATATTAATATTTCTAGTGAAAGCTAAACCTCCTTTATAATATTACATGTCCGAAGTAAACAGTCAATATATAAAATCCAAACTAACATTACTATCAAAATATCTGATGGTATCAAATTATTCGAAGAAATATTTATTAATTAGTTACTCGTGGTTTATTCTCTGTCGATGATAAATATTTCGAAATGACTCCACTCGTTTATTTTTTAAATACTTCTAACTGTTTATCATTCAAACTGTTCAATGATGCCTATTTTTAAGGACAATTCCCGCATTAGGACTAAGTTAATCCTGTGTCGGGGTGGAGTTTACAAACATACAACTAACGGACACAATTAACACCCAGACTCGAAACAACAATTTATGAGTCACACGAAGTGTTGTCTCGTGTGGGGATCGAACCCACAACACTTCGGCGCAGTGTCAAGCGGCGAGGCGGCCTCTTAAACCACTACGCCAATCGTGCAGTCGCCTATGTCTCATAGATAATATTAAAAAATATATACTGTAAAAATAAGCTCAATATCTTCAGCGCACAAATCTTCTTTCAAACAAGATTGCATTTCACAGGTTTGCGGACGTACGAGCCGTTCTTACACCTACCATCAAATGTACAAATAATCTCGAAATTTCACTGCTAAACTACGAACTCAGATGAATATCAAAGATGGTGACGTTGTCTTAGTAATGATGCCGAACTCACCAGAATATCCGCTGGTAGCTCTAGAAGCCATGGAAGCAGGAGCTGTAGTAACGACTGATAACCCAATCTATATTGTACGGAAGTTATAATTCAAAATGTTGTTATCAAACACAGTGTTTAGGGTGTTAAAGAAACTCAGGTCAGCTTGAAAAAGATATTGAGTTTGTAGAAAATTATGTTGAAATAATGCGATTAGCTGCTTTCCATGATCAAAAATATTTATAAAAAGTGCAATACTTTTCTTTTCGAAGGAGGTCGAAAGGTTTTATGGACAGCTATACACGACTACGCGACAACCCGTAAGTACTCCAGCGTCAGACCCTAGAGCTGTATTGACCCGACACTATACCGAAGATATCCCGGACGTCAGCGTGCACGAGATTAGTGTGGCTCTCAAACAGCTCAAAAACAACAAGGCGCCGGGTGATGACGGAATTTTGAACGAGCTTCTGAAGGCCGGTGGCACACCCGCTGTAGAAGCCCTTCGGAAGCTATTTAATTCTCACTCTCGAGCGGCCACGTACCGAACGACGCAGCAGAGGTAGGACCCCCCGCAAGGTGCACCGACGATCTCGTCAAGATCGCGGGAGGTAGTTGGATGGGGGCGGCTCACGGTCTGTGAGGAGAGCCTTGGAGGAGGCCTATGTCCAGCAGTGGACGTCGTGTGGCTGATATGATAAATACTTTTATCGAAGCAATTAGCAATACCAAAAACTTGTTCATGTCATCACTAAAGTGTTTAATTGTTAGATGAGGTACAACGTCAAATAATGTTATTCGATCCAAAAATCCTAATCGGCGTATCAGAAACCATTCCAGTTCTCAAAGAAGCACTGGCATCAGGCAAAACAGATCTACCAATAATAACTGCAAATTATGATGAAGCTTTGCCATCAGGAACGATTTCTTTTGAAGAGTTTGCACTTTTTTTTTTTTTATTGGGACTAATCCCACCCTCATTCCCACTACTGTGTCACCTGTGTAGCCAGGTTCAGCAGCAGTGACCATTGATGACAACGAGTTTTGACACTCGTGAAGTCCCGGGGAAAGTTAAACTGTCTTGGAACCCGCAACGAACTTAATCAGAAGTATATTGGAGGAGTTGGAAAATGAATAATCCACTTCCCTCCTTAACAAAGCGGGAGACAAGCAACGAAGAGATATAGTGATGAGAAAAGATAAGCACCACGGACATGAGCATTAAGGGGGCCTAAATTGTGAACTATGCCTGTTTCCAGTAATATGTATGGCAGAAACGCCTAAACGCACGGAAATTCGTCCTACTTGCCACAAGATCCGTATAGTACACTACTCCAGAAGTTACCTCTAATTCGTTAAGCATGATATTACGTTCAATTTGCCAAAGACTACACTCCCATAGAATGTGATGAGCAGATTGTTCATAATTGTTGCCAGATGTTGAACATTGACATAACGGTGAATCAACTAGCTTAAATGAATACAACTTGCTCTTAAAGTTGCCATGACCTGTAAGAAATTGGGCTACACAGTGATCCACCTCCAACCAGTTCCTCGCCAGTCGCTCTCGGACGCATGGGAAGAACTGGTAGAGGTGACGGCCCTTAGTTGATGTGTTCCAGCGACATTGCCATTCATCAAGAAGATCGTCATAGACTGTGGATTGATGGTTCAACAATCTAGTGATCTTATGTCTGTCGCGCGGAGCTAGAAAATTTAGATCCATGTTATCTCGTGTCACGTAATACATTGCTGCTCGTCTTTGTGCCTCAAGATCGACTGGAAATACACCTGCCAGTACTGGCAAAGCTTCAGTACTAACTGTCCTATAAGTCTTGCACAAAAATATCAACGCGAGACGTTGACTTTGTAGCATTTTACGTCGTACAGCACCGATAGTAGCTCTATCAGCCCATGCAGGCGCACCATAACACATACAACCCAGATATGTTGCACCATAAATTACTTTTAAAGTTTTGAACGAAAGCCCCCATGTCGCAGTTGATATCTTTGACAAGGCGTAAAACTTCTTTTAGATTTTTCACCTACTGTTTTAATGTGCTCGACAAATGAAAAGTTTCTCTCTAAAACTAACCCTAAATAACAAACTGATTCTTTGTTTCTAATGGTCATGTTATTGAATTTGATTCGAGGCGGTGTTTTTAAGTTCCCTTTCAAAAGTACATACATAGTAGAGTTTGCACTAGCTGACAATGTAGACCAGAGCGTTTTAAAAGAAGTTAAAAATAATTCTGAAGATATTGCTTTCTTGCCATATTCTAGTGGAATGACTTGTCTTCCAAAAGGCGTAGAATTGTTGCATAGGAACATAGTAGTGATCTGTTTGCAGCAAGATGTTGACACATTTTGGCAGTGTGATGAAATTCAAATTCAAATTCAAAATCCTTTATTCATTTGGGTCACAATGTGACGCTTATGAACGTCAAAATAATAAATTTATAAAATAATTACTTATACTCAAATTTAAAACATTATTACTGTATGCTTCTACATTTACATTTACTGCCACGTTCGCAAAGCAATAGGAAGAACCATGAGAAAGAACGGGCAATAAAACTCACGGTCACTCTTTTTCATCGCCAGGTTTTGCATAATACACAATTTACATTTTGTAAGGTGCTGCAACTGTTACACCTTCTATATCACTTGTATATATTTACTGTACATAATAATACTCAAGCATAATAGTTTTGGTTAGCCTCCTCAGAATAGACATGGTGAAACAGGAGCATCCACTTACATTATATATACCTATTAGTGCATGCAATCGGCGAAAGTGATCAGAACCATGATGGAAATGATGCAGTTAAATATTAAAATCTAATACCAGCCCGCAAGACCGTCATTGACCAGTCATCGCAAGTAGCACCCGTTCACGAGTATGATGCATGTGCCAGCCATCATCCCTCTCGCCATATTAGAGGGACAGGGATGACCCGACACACGACGCCACCACAAGAAATGACATTTTAGTGAGCATGACGACAACGGTATACTAACCAGCAGTAAAAACAATCTATTGGTATACTGACCATGACCGCCAATTACCTCCATTTTCCAGATCGTTATTATTAACATAAGTTAGTGGAACGCGTGAAGGAATGCAAATGTAGAAAGAATTTTGTGAAGGTGACAAGTGAACAATGATAAATGAAACTATAAGTAAGTATATATTTGTGATTTGTTGGGAGTCAATATGAGGATTTAGGGTCGTAGCACACATATCAACTCGGAAAGGGATCGGCACCGTATCAACTGGAGCCGTTCAGTATTCTTTGTATGGAACTCCCTACTGCAACGCACACTAATCGGAATCGTAACGTAATCGCCTCGCCTCGGGACAAGCTCACGAACCGCGGTGCGGTGCGTGGTCGACTTGCAGCTACCGCGCTTACGGTTCTCCGTACCCTAGCTTACGGCTCTCCGTAGCATAGCTTACGTCTCTTCGTCCACGCCCTTCCCGTGATCTGCGTTCGGATTCAAAATTATTGAAGCAGTGCCGCCTAGCCGTCAACCAGCGGTCGGCGAGCCGTAAGCTAAGCACGGCGACGACGCCTAGCTGTAGCCGAGTCGACGTGCCGGAGCTTCTGATCCGCTTACGTTGCGTGGTTACGTCAGGTTGACGCCTGTTTGACAGCGAGGCGAAAGGCGATACGGTGACGATCCTTTTCCGAGTTGATATGTGTGCTACGACCCTTAGCCTTCTATGCCACGCTGGCCAGACGAATTGATATAAGGCTTAAGTAATGGAAAACTCAACAAGTTTTCCATTACTTCTCAATGATAATATTTGCTTCGTGTAGTTTCTTAGGTCACCTGGTACGACATCTAATGAATGAAATATGGCAGGAACACGTTGTGTTCTTAATTTGACACCACACCACGAAGTAATTGTAAAGGGTGTTTTATTTGACTTTCAGTAAGACTTGATCTTTTCCACCTCTATGAGTAATACTAAAATAGCAATAGAAAGGTGTGAAGGGTTTTTTTTTATACAAATCATTTTATAGTTTAGAGAGACTGCTGCTTTTGAACCCGGGTTTCCTAATCAATTCAAATACGGAAAAGTATTTGAAAATATTAAGAGTTTTTTACTATTTTGAAACTAGCGACATAGGTCACATGCACAAACTTAAAAAAAGAGCCAAAGTACTACTTTGCTACCTACATCAACAAGTTACAAATTCGTACTGTTATATCCCTAGCCTGTTAGCAGAATTGCTGAAGAGATGCTGACACAGCATCTCTCCCTTCCAATAGATTCAAGCTAGTGCCTAAGCTCAGTCGAACCTTCAGTTCGGGACAGATCGCCGACCGGTACGGGCATTTCCTAAGTCTCATACAATAATTATTGTAAAGTGGTACTTTCTGAAATACATATATTTAATTGTGTTCACAAAAGAGTTTTTTTTTAAACTCTCCTTCGGTACCCGGTCTAACATTTGGTGGCAGCGGTAAAGGGATCTCTGTATCCCCGGTACGCCTCGCGAGTATAGTGAGTGCTAAGTCCAGTGCAAAATCCAGTGCCCAGTGATCAAGGTCAACCAAAAACCTATTCGTCCCGGCTCACCCAATCAAGAATCTATCCAGGGCCACCTTGGCCTGCTTTGAAACATCCTAGAAGAATACCTACCCAAGGCCACACTCGGCCTGTCCAGGGTCACGCTTGGCCCGGGTTGGGTTTAGAAACGTGCTGCCTCGATAGACGAAAACTAAGGATATTAGGGAGTTCTAGGGGGTCTTCTCATACCTATGCAACACGATTTTCTTGCCGGAAACGCCGTTTTATAAAAAAAAAATACGACAAAATTCTTAATTTTTAGGTTAGGTTAGTGTAGTGGGACACTTTTTTTAACGCAAATTTGGAAAAAGGAAATATAACAAAGGTAAATATACCCTTATTATTTATAATTTGACTTATTATGCAGACAGGACTTAGTCTCAGAACCGACACGGGGAACCCCGACCCCACGTAGTGTTGTGGTCCCTACCCCTAGAGTGTTTTTTATAAATGCGGGAGCCAGAAGCTTGAGGGAGGTCCTGGGTGACCACTCAGGGGTGACCGAGAGCTTTTGGCGGGAGCACACCCGGAGTCAGACTCAGTTCACAGTACAAAACACACACAGTACCTAAAAAAAGTGCCTACTACACTAACCTAACCTAAAAATAAGAATTTTGTCGTAGTTTTTTTTTTATAAAACGGCGTTTCCGGCAAGAAAATCGTGTTGCATAGGTATGAGAGAACCCCCTAGAACCCTCTAATATCCTCACTTTGCGTCTATCGAGGCAGCACGTTTCTAAACTTTAACCCTTGGCCCTTCCAGAAACTTCCTGTCCAAGGCCAAACCTGGCTTGGAATAGCAGCATACCTACGAGGACCCGTTCCACTGTGCAGTAAGTGGTTAGGAGCAGCAGCATCGTATCTACGTGCCTCCCTTGGGAACTCTCTACCCGGCACCGAACGTGGCTACCTCCGTTCCAGTGTTCCAGCGCGACAAACGATGAAGTATATCGTGATCGTGATATTCCTGTGAGTTACATTTTACCTTTTCTTAAACGAATCCTAAAGTGTTGTGTTTACGTGCAAACTACGATATTATAAACTCTAATATATTCATCATTCCATGTCTAAAAATAGATTCACGAATAACTAAAGTTATTCAGTTACTTAGAATATGTTGTATTAAAATCAAACGCGTCGCTACACAGCGCTCGCCTACGCGTAGCCGTAGACATAAACATCCTTTGTGCTTACTGATAAGGCGAGTCACCGTCGTCGAACTTATGATTTTTAAGTCATACATTGTAGCGCTACTAAATACTTCGTGTCTATTTATAGAATTATTTTATTTTACTCTTTGTGTTGTTCCACAGCTACGTTTGTAATTCTATTTCAGGAAAATGTCTACATCCGATTCTAAAGTTAAAGATGAACCCAAAGATACAATCTCATTAAATGTTATTCTCAAATTTATAAAACCATTCGATGGCAGTCGGGAACGGCTCAATGCTTTTATAAGCAACTGCGATAACGCAATTTCAATATCATCGTCCTCCCAAAAACACATAATCCTCAAATATATTATTAGCCAACTAGAAGGTAAAGCCGAAGCCGCTTTTACCATTAAAGAGTTCGACACATGGTCAACTTTAAAAGAATTTTTGAAAAACCAATTCGGTGAGCGTAAACACTACGCCCACTTACTCACTGAACTTCAAGAGTGCAGACAGAGCTCCCAAGAGAGGTCTTAGCCAATTTTCCCTTACCTTTCCGAACTTTTAACAGAAATTTCAATTTCCAGCCATAAAATGGCTGAACTTGCCGGTAGGCTAGCCGCAATGGAAGACCTTGCGCTCCACACATTTACAATGGGTCTGCACCCTCGCTTAGCAAATATTGTTAGATGTAGGGAACCCAAAAACCTAAACGAAGCGATTAATTTTGCTATCTCTGAAGAAAACTCCAACAGTACTCTTTCAAATAAAACCTATTTAATAAACAAAAACCCTCTGAAACAGTGCGCCGTAATGACGCCACCCAGCGGGTTTTTAAACCAAATTATAATCAAAACCCGAGACCCTCTACTTCCACAGCCTCTGCTCAACCTTCCAAAGAGGCATTCTGTAGGTACTGCAAGAGAACAGGCCACATTTTAGAAGAATGTAAACTGAGGCAATATAATAATAACAAGCTAGATAGATTAGTAAAACCTTTTTCCCCAGTTGTACCAACAACTTCCTTTTCTAAACCCAAGGTCGAAACTTCAAAACCCCAAGTAAACTTCGTTGATGAAGCAGAAGAGGGGTACGACGAAGTCGATAATGACGATTTAAACTAAAACCTGTCCCGCACAGGTGTCGCACGGGACAGATATATACTGTAGCAGACGACACCAATATAAATAAGACCCATGGACACGGTAACCAGCCCGAAACTCGCGGGCTATCCAAACCCAAAATGACCCATGGACACGCTAACCAGCCCGAAACTCGCGGTCTCTCCAAACCCAAAATGACCCATGGACACGGTAACCAGCCCGAAACTCGCGGTCTATCCAAACCCAAAATGACCCATGGACACGGTAACCAGCCCGAAACTCGCGGTCTATCCAAACCCAAAATGACCCATGGACACGGTAACCAGCAAGAAACTCGCGGTCTATCCAAATGCCAAGCGACCCACGGACACGGTATAGAGCCCGAAACTCAAGGTCGATCCAAACTCAAATTGACCAACGGATACGGTATTAAGCCCGAAACTCAAGGTCAACCCACATCCAAGTTAGATACGCCCCAACCTGCACCTGAAACAAAAAACAAACAGGTTATTTTTGAAATACATAATGATCGAAGTAAAATATCCTTACCTCATGTCCTTATACGAACCGATGTATCCAAAAGACCTCTCTCGATGCTAGTAGACACAGGTTCTACTATCTGCCTTATAAAAAAGTCAGCTATCGAAGAATTCCATAATCTGAAACTAGACAAATCAATTTTACAGTTAAGAGGTATAAAAAAATTGGTTGCCTGTAAAGTCGGTATACGGGCGAAAGTTTTACGTGACAACGACTTTGAGTGGTAAAATAATTTTAATGTGAATATTTATTCGTATAGTAGGAAGAAGGATGAAAGACGCGTGCCTTTCACTTTTTATGTCTGTCTCTCTCGCTCTTAGGCGGGACGCGTGCCTCTCACTCGCTCTCATTGTGAGCGCATAACGTGAGCGGAGCGTAACGCAGTTTCTTGAAGTGTCACCCGGCAAACCAATTTATAAGACGTTGTCACGTCAATAGTGATAAAAAGTTAATGACAACCCTAGGTAATTTTCCATTACAAATCCATTTTAATAATGAAATTATATCATTTGAATTCCATGTCGTTGAAGACGCCGTAAACTTACCACTCTATGATGGTATAATCGACACAGATTTTATGAAAAATTTCGTGTGTAGCATAGACTATAACCGTAAAACATTTCGGTTCGATCGAAAGTCCTTAAAACTGAAGTTTTCTGATCCAGTATACAAAATACCAGCACGCTCTGAAATGAGAGTAGAGTGTTCCCTCCTGAATCCAGAAATAAAAGAAGGTATGATACTCGATGAATACCTTTTTGAATCTCTCCTTGTTGCTAACTGTATGGTGAAAGTCAAAGATACTAAAAGAATTAATCTCACGTTAGTCAATACCTCTGAAACACCTATATTTTTCGAATCCAATAAATCATTTACTCTTCACCCTATTAGTAATGATTGCATACCTGTATCTAACTTGAAACATGAATACCCGTCCAACTCCTGTTACAACCGGACCCAAGAGGTTCTAAATCTTTTAAGTATATCTCATCTCAATGACGAAGAAAGAGAAGCCCTATTCGAAATATGCTCATCATTTTCCGATATCTTTCATCTTCCTTATGACCAATTGACCTGTACAGATGCATTATAGCACAAAATAAGAACCGTGACTGAATCCCCTATAAATACGAAATCGTGTCGCTTTCCCGAAGTTCACAAAAAGGAAGTCTCGTCTCAAATCGATAAAATGCTAAGTCAAGGCATTATTCTACCATCCCATTCACCATGGTCCTCTCCGATATGGATAGTGCCAAAGAAAACCGACGCCTCTGGAAAAAGAAAGTGGCGCATTGTCATCGATTACCGTAAACTCAACGATGTCACTAAAGGCGAAAATTATCCTATACCTCAAATAAATGAGATCTTAGACTAACTAGGCAAGAGTAAATACTTCTCCACCCTTGACCTTGCGTCTGGGTTCCACCAAATCAAAGTTTTCAAGGACGACAGACCAAAAACCGCATTTAGCGTCCCAGAAGGTCATTTCAAATTCGCAAGAATGCCGTTTGGGTTAAAAAATGCCCCGGCAACATTTCGGCGTTTAATGAACACTGTCCTCAGTGGGCTCCAAGGAATCCACTGCTTTGTGTACTTGGATGACATTGTTATCCATTCATACGACTTAATTACGCATATCCATAAACTATCTAGTATTTTTGAAAGACTCCGTAAATTTAACTTAAGGCTACAGCCTGACAAATGTGAATTTCTTAGAAAAAAAGTCACTTATCTAGGACATACTATTAGCGAAGAAGGCCTGAAACCAAATCCTGAAAAAATAAAATTAGTAAGTCAATTTCCTGTACCAAAATGTCCCAAAGACGTAAAATCATTCCTGGGCTTTGTATCCTATTACCGTCGTTTTATTCAAGATTTTTCAAAGATAGCGAAACCACTTACCTCTCTTTTGAAAAAGGACACAATGTTTAATTGGTCCAATCAACAACAACTTGCATTCGAAGAATTAAAAAATAAACTTATTACATCACCAATTTTAATATACCCAGATTTCACACAACCTTTTATACTCACCTGTGACGCATCTAATTACGCAATCTCTGCTATTCTCTCACAGGGCGAAATAGGAAGAGATCGTCCCATTGCATATGCATCTCGGACCTTGAATAAAGCCGAAACAAATTACAGCGTTACAAAAAAAGAATGCCTTGCCATTATCTTCGCCACCAAAATATTCCGACCGCACATTTATGGTCACAAATTCACCATAGTTACCAACCACAAACTACTCAAGTGGCTCTTTAACTGTAAAGACCCAGGCACCAAACTAGTGTGGTGGAGGTTAAAGTTAGAAGAGTTCGGCGGTAATTATGACATCGAATACAAACAGGATAAAGCGAATAGTAATGCTGATGCCCTCTCGCGATATCCAGTTAATCCAACCCGACATGATACTCAACATGTCAACGTCCTCGTTGACAAAACACCTCCCGAGAATCCAGTCATTTCAGAACATCCTGAAAACGCTCCTCCTAATCCTATGAGTTCCGGTCTTTCTGAAATTCCCGACTTACCTGACTTTCTAGAGTTACCTGAAGGTCTTGAAATCCTCGAAAACTTAGAAGAATTTGATCTGCCCGATGATTTTGCTATCCCGACACCACCTGAAATCACACCTGACTGCGACTCGTACTCCAAGTACCTGAAAATTATAAAAAACAAATCTCTCGAATTTGATACTAAATTTAACGAATTTAATGAGTCATTACTAAAAACAAAACATAAAACAATAATTATACCTACCTCTATTGATCTTGACGAATCCAACCCTTATGTATCTGAAACAATTGGAAACCTCAGTGATAATCAAGAAATCCTTGCCAAAGAAAGGACCTTGTATTCCTTCATATTATTAGAAAACAATAACACTAAATATTACTTACTATTTACCAAGGTACACCACTTTAATGAAAGCAATTATGAAGACATATTCAAACCTCTTAAGAATCTGAAAACCGAATTAATAAATAATAATGTTAGCGAAATAAGTATAACCGACTTTCGAATTCCCTTTGATGCCCATAATTTTATCAAAATTTATAATATTATTTCTTTCTTATTCCATGAAACGGGAATCGTAATAAATATATATGTCTGAAATAGAATTAGTTTTTATTATAAGTCAAATCGATTAGATCGATTGAGTAACATTTTGTTTAGTCTATTGAAAATTTCTGACAATGGTCACACTGAACTGTCACTTCCGTTCCTTCCCGCGTTGAAAAATTACCACGTTGTCGACTCGTACGTAAAAGAATTGGTCGCCTTTTGAAAAGCACATCGTTGTGAAATCTATTAAATTGCCGCTTTTTTGACTCCCGGCACGGTTTGTGACATATTGAACATTTGTGAAAAATCTTGTGAACTTGCATCGTGCATTGAAGACGCCGCGTTGGAGTCTGGTAAAGTAAAGATAATTCACTTGCTAATATTGGCCAATTTTAGTCTCGTGTATGTCTAGCTTACCATCCAGGACTCCACTCAAGAACATCACCAGGAGATATTTGGTAAGACATTAATATTAAGATTACTTGTATTCGCTGTGCAACACAGTACATTTATGTCTGAGATTTGTTGTGGCTGACAAAGGCTGATGAATAGAGTCACGCTTCCACAAATCTGCTGCAATTAATCCCAGCTCCTTCTAGCCAAATTCTAGACAATATATAAGAACTCTATAATTTATCCATCTCCCACAGAAATTGGTCAGATATTGAAGGAAAACCATGACATACCCATATCTGGTCATTAAGTTTCTAATAGAATGCTACGTAGAATGCAAGAACGTTATTATTGGCGCAATATGCATAGTGATATAGAGAATTATGTAAAACAATGTGAGCTTTGCCAAACGAATAAAGCATTACGGAGAATCAACCGAGCTCCAATGCAAATTACTTCTTCGTCGAACCAACCCTTTGAACGTGTAGCCCTAGATATCGTCGGTCCACTCCCCGAAGCCGGTGGAGTCAATTATAAATATATCCTAACCCTACAAGACGATCTTACCAAATATTCTGTTGCATACCCAATTCCAAATGCGACGGTAGAAGAAAGCGCCGAGTGCCTAGTACACTTTATTACACTATTTGGTATACCTAAATCCATACTCACCGACCAAGGAACTAACTTTACGGCAGAACTGTTCAAACAAACCTGTAAGTTTCTTAAGATCAAGCAGCTATGGTCTAGTCCCTACCATCCGCAAACCCAGGGTGCCCTAGAAAGGAGTCACTCGACTCTAAAGGAATATCTGAAATCATTTACAGATGAAAACCAAAGTAATTGGTCTAGATACGTATTTACAGCAATGCTCACATATAATACGACCATCCATTCTACTACTATGGATAAGGGTCGTTAGGCCATGTCGGAGGCCTTTGGGCGGTCTGAAAACTCCGACACCAGAGTTGGCCACACACTCACACGAAAAACAAACAAACAACATTCTACTACAAACTATACTCCGTATGAATTAGTATTTGGCCATAAACCTTTTATACCTACATCAATATATGATATGTCACTAGAACCTACTTACAGTAGTTATGTCCGTATGCTCCAACAGAGGATGCGACACTCCAGAGAAAAGGCAATAGGTAATATCTTACAATCTAAAACGAGATCGAAAACTTATTATGACCAGCACTGTCGCCCAGTAAAATACAAAATAGGTGACATGGTATGTATAAAAAATCATTTACGTTTACGAAAAGCCCTATCTCCGATATGGAAAGGGCCTTATAAAGTAATAAAGATTAACGGGAATAATACGCTTACCATACTCCTGAACCGTCGGCATGTAAAATTTCATTACCACGAAGTTAAACTTGCTGAAAATCCTTAGTGAAATAAGCTGATTAAGTTGATATAGTATACATTTAGTTATATAATTACATTATATACGTTTTACAGGATAGCCACTGTAAGCATATCCGTAGTGGTGTCAGATATTCGATGGATGATGGAGCCGATAACCGAAAGCCCAGGTGTCTACTTCGACCCAATAGGAACTGTTAAGATATCCAACGATTTTCTCCACGTATTAGTACCAATAGACATAGCCTATATAAACGCGCATATACAAAACATTAAACATATATTGGAAATAACACAAACATTATGTCTACAAAAGAACGTTATCACAGATTCTGAATGCACCAACATATTGCAACCCTTATTTTCCCGGCTCAACGATATATTTAGAGATTATAGCGCCATATCACACCTGATATCAGGCCGCGATAAAAGGTCTGCGTGGTTCGCCGGCGTTGGCACCGTTTTTAAACAAATCATTGGCACAATGGATGAAAACGATGCTATTAATTACAATAACGCCATTCAAACGATAGAAAACAAAAATCGAAAATTAGCATCCTTATTTAAAAATAATATATTGATGACAAGAACAGCCCTTTCTCGATACAATGAAACACTAAGCATTATACAATCAAATGAAATACGTTTGAATAGCGCCATTGAAAAATTAAGCAATAGTTTTAACAATTTAACAATTGTAACTAATAAATTACTTATACAGTCAGAACTCAATAAGATTTATAATGAATTAGAATCAAGTTTGCTTACGTTATCATTTAAGTAAGACTACACTGTGAATTCCATCATGTTTACAAAAAGCCATAGTTTACACCCTTCGGGTCTTACACCTAAACAACTATACACTGAGTTGGCTGACGTTATTGTAAATTTACCTAAAAATAAGGAACTAGCTTTAAGTTTAAATTTAGATAATATACATTCATTAATAGATTTGTCTATTTGTCATGCTATTCTATGAATGATAAAATTGTGTTTGTAATTAAGATTCCTTTGGTTCATACAACGGAATATAACCTTTATAAATCTATTCCTGTGCCAGTACCACATGATGTGGAAAAACCAAATTCATATGCTATGATTATCCCATCCTGTATCTATGTTGCTCTTAGTAAAGACAGATCAACCTATGTTTGTCTTAATGACTTAAAAGATTGTATTCAAACTATAAACCAAATTTATGTATGTGATAATGTTAACACTAACTCTGTCGAATAACACCTTCTTGCGAAATAGAAATATTAGTTAAAATTCTAACCATATTACCCAAACAATGTAACACTAAACTTATACATGGGCAATTAGATATATGGCAAAAACTTCATGAAACCAAATGAATTTATGTCCAATCTGAACCTACTAAAGAATCTGTAGAATGAAAACACGATCTAATGGAATTTAAATTGCTGGGTACGGGCATACTTAACTTACAACCACAATGCACAGCTTACTGTAAAAATAAAGAATTTACCACAGGATCGAATATTAATGTCTGATGTACAAACAATTAAATCAGACTTCAACTTAATTAACGATAGCTGCTGCAACATTAATAAATTTCACAAATATATGCCCAAGCTAACTCCCTTAAAATTATCAAATATTAATTTAAATAAATTGCCCAATATTGCTACTGACAGATTTATAAATAAAGTCGATGACAGTATAAATAGTCCTATTACAACTATAGAAAATAGAAACCATGTATCTGTAATGACATATTGTCTAACAATAGCATTTAGTATTTTTATTTTACATTTAATTTGCAAAAGATTAAGTAAATGCCTCAAACTGGTCTTACCCAACCGAAATGTAGATAATGTGGAAGATTCCAGGATAGAAGAAATCCCTATGCCCAGATTAAGAATTAATACGTAACTTCACGTTTTTAATACGGAAGTTACTCTTAAAGGGGGGGTTGTTACATCCCTAGCCTGTTAGCAGAATTGCTGAAGAGATGCTGACACAGCATCTCTCCCTTCCAATAGATTCAAGCTAGCGCCTAAGCTCAGTCGAACCTTCAGTTCGGGACAGATCGCCGACCGGTACGGGCATTTCCTAAGTCTCATGCAATAATTATTGTAAAGTGGTACTTTCTGAAATACATATATTTAATTGTGTTCACAAAAGAGTTTTTTTTTAAAACTCTCCTTCGGTACCCGGTCTAACTGTACGATAGTTAGGTATGGTTCAAATAATAGGTATCTAAGATTTTATTGACAATTAGTTACAATTAGATCCAGATAGTTAGCGAGATATTTGAATGTGATCTTGGGGCACGGCTGTGTTTCCGCGGAGTCAAGCAAAATGGCACCACCATCTTCTCGAAACATTCGAGACATTTTCAACCTTAAAATAACCTAGGACAACTCATGCACCGTCAACTGATCCCAAACTAGCCCGTGCCTGTACTATGGTAACCAGTTAACTGATAAACATGGTAGTTATTTTAAATGACTGCCTCGTTGGTCTCGAGGCATAAATGTGCGCGTGGGAATGGGAGGTCTTGGGTTCGATCCCCGGGTCGGGCAAAGTGTTATTGGGTTTTTCCGTTAGAAAATTCTCAGTAGCAGCTCTGAGTCTGGTAATGTGCCCGGTACGGCAATAGGCTCGCCCCCTATTACGTGGGACTAAAATAAATCTGGCGAAAAGTGGGTGTAGCAATATACCTCTGCCTACCTCTTCGGGGACATAGGCGTGAGACTATGAATGTTTGTGTTATTTTAAATGTATACATTCGTATGTACATATTATAGATAAACTACATCCAGGCACAGGGCACATCATCGTGCTCATCACACAAAAGATTTGTCTTAGGTGGGCGCGGAACCCACGATCCCTGACAGCAATCCAGTTCACTAACCACAAGACCACCAGTGCAGTCAAAATTTATATCTAGTGATTATCTATAAGATTAGGTACAGCATTTATTTCCACTTCAAGCATACTATCAAGAGGATGTATTGGCACAGGGAGAGTAAAGATAACAAAATCATGAATGCAGTACACTTTATCTTATCGCAATGGTTTTATAATAGGTCATATGGCAGATAAGAAGTAATTATTTTAAATTTTGCACACTTTTATACTCATAAATAAACATCTTTTACGAGATTTTACATGGCTACAGTCAATAACGGTTCAATCACAAAAACATTTTGAATGTTATCTAATATATAAAATTCTCGTGTCACAGTTTTCGTTCCCATACTCCTCCGAAACGGCTTGACCGATTTTGATGAAATTTTTGTGCTTATCCGGTATCTATGAGAATCGGCCAACATCTATTTTTCAAAAAAAAAAAAATGCAAAACAACGTTTGCCGGGTCAGCTAGTTTTTATCTAAATCTCATGCTAGGTAACTAAGCGGATCGGTTAGAGACCAATGCAACCAGAACCAGATATTACTGGTATGTTGCCAATTATACGGAATTGTCTACGGAAAAACAGAAAATGAAGTACAAACCTTTTAGAATAAGTAAAACAGAATTTTAAACAGTTTCTGCCATCAGACCTTTGTAACAGAAAAGATAGCTGTATTATGTATGGCACATAGCTATCCTTTTCGTTTATTAAGCCAGGCTTAAAATAGTTTAAGTATATTTAAAGCTGGATCAGTACCTGTCAAAACGACTGTCAAAGATCGTCATGGGGATCGAAGACGAGGCGTACTCTCCAAGGCACGGGGCAAGTGATGATTAATAGTTAATTAGGATTTTTTGCGAAAATATATAACTAAACACGGAAACCTGTCTGTCCGTCTTACGGTAGAAGACACAACGTCTTTACATTTTTATGGTACCTACCATTGCTGCAATTTTGTTCCGAAACCATAGGACCAAAAATGAGTTTAAATTGGCACTCGTGTGCTTTTTAGGGTTTACTATTGTTTAACAAAAAACGTATGACAAAAGATCATTTGACAAACAACGTTTGTAAAACAAATCATTTGACAAACTTTCATTTCGCAAACATATTACTTTAAAAACAATCATTTGACATAATACAGGTTTCGCAAATGTTTTACTTAGAAAATATTTAAAATGTTAAAAAAATATTTTAAAAATAATCATTTGAATAAATAATTGGTTTGCCAAATTCGTGATTGTACAAAAAGTTAGAAGATAAATTATTAGTTTTTAAAAATAACTACGACTACGACATTTTGAAAATACCTATTTAATTGCATGGTTGCAATTTTCATCTTAGACAGATTATTTATAGGCAAGTAATAATTTTGTATTAATACTATTTCCATAGAAACTTAAGTCTTTTAAAAAAATACACACTGCCTGAATTAAGTGAAATAAGTAGAATTGGTTCTGGCACTCGCCGGCCGCCCCCGCGGCACGCTCGCTTCGCTAGCTCGGCTCGTGCGTTGTGGTCGCAGTTCTAACCTAACCTAACCAGCCATTGTTTCAGTTGACCCTACTCAAAGATTGTTCTATTATTAACGTAGATTTTTATTAATAAAATATTTACCAAGCAATGCATTTTAACAAATGTTATTTATGCGTTACGTTGTTTTGCCAAATAACATGTTTAAAAAAGTTATCAATTTGTAAATTAATGTTTTAGCATAATAACTCTTTTATAATAAATATATTGTCTAATGAGTAGTTTATTAAACAATAGTTTGTAAAATAATAAATTTATCAAGTATAATTTTGTCAAATGTTATTTGTCAAATGAAATTTTTTCATTTGTTTTTGTCAAATGATCGGACACCCTTTATTAGACATTACACGTATCACTTTAAAATGGAAATAGTAGCAATGTGGCGATGCGCGATGGCATAAATTCCTCGATTCGCGAGGTTACATACGTCAGCGTTACGAATGGATGACTGGGTGTTAAAAGTCATATCCCTCGTAACTTGGAGAGCACGTTACGTCGTCGATTTCAACTGTTAAGGTGATCTTTGAAAATTGTTACATTAGTACGCTCATTGTTCTAATCCATATAATATGCTATGCTTTCGAGTTGCAGCGGTCAGAGTGCAGCTGCATTGTGGTAATTTATTATCATAGATTCTGGTTACACTGGCAAGGAAAATCTATGATTTAAGCGGCCCGCCTAGCTGTTTTACATTATAATCTAAACAGCCTCCTTCATAGTGAGCAATATGGTTTTACCAAGGGTCGTAGTAGCGTTACTTAAACATATATTCAGCGCATGGGAGGGTGCCCAAAATACTATTGGTGTGTTTTGCAACCTTTCGAAAGCATTCGATTTTGTCTGCCATGAAACGCTCTTATGCAAACTTAGACATTGCGGCGTACAGACTAAAGCATTGGATATCATTAAGTCATACTTAAGTGACAGAATTCAATGTGTTGAAATAAACGGCTAAAAATCCAGTGGCTTACCAGCCAAACAGTTTCCTTGATGTGTTGAAAGAAAATCCGATTAAAGTGATGTACACAGCACCTCCTTTGGGTAAGTAGAATAGTGTTATTATTACTATGCGGAAATCAAATTATCTATCTGAATTTAGTATCGACCAATTAATAATATCAAACAGACGGAAATCGAACAGACGGGTGTTCGAGAAGCACTCCGGAGGATATGAATACATACATACATACATAGACTCACGCCTGTTTCCCGGAGGGGTAGGCAGAGACTACGGAACGCCATTTGCAACGATCCTGACATACCTCACTGGCTTCACTCACTCCCATCAAGTTTCTCATGCATGCTCTTCTGTTGAGGGTACTTCTGACTTGTCCTTTTTTCAGGATGTCTCCAATCTGCAGGCCGATTCAGAATGTTACGACAAGTAATCGTACGATATGTCAAATTATTGTCCTCGTCTTTTAGCCGCCTATCAGATATATTTTGAACAAATATTCATTGAATTCGGTTTATTTATTAATTTACTTCATACTTTATGCATAAAATTGATAGGAAATGCGATAGTTTTGACAAAAAATGAGGTAGCCCGTTTGACAATTAACGGAATCCAATGTCAAATGAGATATCGAAAGATTCTGAATCGCCCCCCTGGTCAGAGAACGTCCGCCTAGGTCTTCCCCTTTGTCCTGTTCCATTCACACTTGCCTTATATATCTTCTTTCTCAGTCTATCGTCATCCTCTCCATGTGCCCAAACCATCTTAACATGCCTTTCTCAATGCTTGTCACTACATCTTCTTTTACCCCACACCACTCTCGTATCACACACGTCTTTACTCTGTCGGTCAAAGACACACCACACATACTTCTCCGTGCTCTCATTTCTACAGCATTTATTTTACTTTCAAATCTCTTCTGCCATACCCAACTTTCACTACCATACATAAGGGTAGGCACTAACACACCTCTATGTACAGCCAAACGTGCCTTTTTGGACACGTTTTGACTGTTCATAAACGCTTTCAGAGCTCCATTCACACTATTACCTGCATTAACTCTCCTTTCAATATCTTCTTCATTCTTACCATCTCTTGTAAACAACGTACCTAAGTAAACAAACTCATTCACTTGTTCCACTCGCTGTCCATCGATCAAAACATTACAAGCCGTAACGCATTCCTCCTTTTCAAAAACCATAACTTTCGTTTTACTTACATTCACTTTCATTCCTTTCCTCTCTAACGCACCATGCATGATTGCTACCATCTCCTGCAACTCCTCCGCTGAAGATGCAAGTATTACCTGATCATCAGCATAAAGGAGGCATTTGACGAGTAACCCATTCATCCTTAATCCGCAGTCACTATGTTTTAAATCTTGCAAACAACTGTCCATGAATAGGTTAAACAGCCACGGCGACGCTACACATCCCTGTCTAACACCTTTCTCGATGGTAAACCAGTCAGTGTATGCCCCGTTTATCCTCACACAAGCTCTAGAATCCTCATAAAGGGATTTCAGAGCTCGAATGAGGCTGCTGTCCACTCCATTCATTAACAGCACCGACCACATTTCATTCCTCACCACTTTATCGTAAGCCTTTTCCAAATCCACGAATGCGCAATAGACCTTTTGACCTTCGGCCAAAAACTTTTCGGCTATGCTTCGCAAGCAAAAAACCTGATCCGTGCATCCCATACCCTTTCGGAATCCCGCTTGTACATCCCATATTTTCTTGTCGGTTACTTCCATAACTCTTTCAATAAGTACCTTTGCATACAATTTGCCAACAATGCTGAGAAGGCTAATGCCTCTATAGTTTTTGCAATCTTGTTGCGAGCCTTTTCCTTTATAAAGAGGCACAACTACAGCTGTGGCCCAGTCATTAGGTACTCGGCCGGTGCTCCAGCACAAGTTATATAACCGCTGCAACTGACCAACTATGATGCCCTGTCCAGCCTTCAGCATTTCGACTGTAATCCTATCATATC
This sequence comes from Euclidia mi, assembly GCA_944739405.2. NCBI lineage: Eukaryota > Metazoa > Arthropoda > Insecta > Lepidoptera > Erebidae > Euclidia > Euclidia mi. The sequence goes on along the minus strand of OX123191.2, from coordinate 2,306,531 downwards.
CTGCAGCCTTACCTACTTTCATACTTCCCAGTGCCTTCACGATCTCATCCACGCCAATAACGCTTTCATCATTGCTATCGTTACCATTCATTTCAGCTATCGGTGTCTCTATCGCCGATCTTTCAAATAAACTTTCAAAATACTCTTTCCATCTCTTCAGCACGCACGATTCATCATTTACTATCTTTCCATTCACGTCTCTGATGGATGTGTGTTCTGAGGATTGAGTTCTTCCTCGAACTGCACGAACGGATTTCCAGAAAAACTTAATGTTCCTCTGGAAATCGTCAGGATATGAATAATATGGAAAATACTGAATTATCTTAATTATGGAGCCTACTTAACTATTTGTAAACAGGACTATACTTTAGAGTAATTGTGTTATTGTTTAACTTTCAGTATTGTTCCTCGCATCCCACCCCGGAGTGACCTAGGAACACTTGGCAGCTGTTAAAACGATTACATCGTGCGCCGCTGCTCCGTTACCTAAAAATGACGTACTCAAAGTACTTGATAAAGTTAAGGCAAGTGTTGTTATTATTATACGTTGTACAAATAAAATCCTACCTAAAACAGTGTAGGTTGAATAAAATATTAATAATTATATAATATAATAATACTTTTATTTCGGACTACTAAAATCCATAAACTGTTAGTAATATAATTTGAAACTTATTTCCTATTGTTAGTATAGATTAACCTAGAGACAAACTTCTTTAAAATTGGGGAATGAAGATCCTCTGCAACTGTTTTCAGGATGCTGTTAGGACTGTCCCTCACTCTTCTTAGTAGCGAGGCTGTCTTTTTACGAATAATAGCGTAAAAGTCATCGGTTCGTGCCTGTGCAAACATTTCCGACGCACTGCAGTAACAAGACAATCCCAGCAACATCCTGAAACCATTGTTATATTGGATGCGCAGGGCGTCCAGCGATCTCTACGTACAGCTGACCCATAGATTGCTCGTGTACAGACTCTGGCAGTAGGCCTGAAAGAGTGTTATTTTAACTAGGTCCGTACACCGGGCAAATCTACGTGCCAACATGTTACTCCGCACCGCTAGAGCCCTACGTTCCCTTTCGATGTCTACATCGTCCTTAAGGTCGTCGGCAAGGAAATGCCCTAGATATTTAAAGGTGGACACCCTTTTAATTGGCGAACCGTACATTGACAGCTCGGGCCCATCTTCGCGGCATTTGCCGCCGACCTTAAAAACCATGTACTCACACTTCTTCACATTATATATTAAACCATGTGCGGCAGCGTAGGCTTCACAAATTTTAATTAGCTCTCTCATAGCTCCCACCGATGGACCCAGCAACACCATGTCATCCGCATAACTGATGTTATTAATAAAAAGACCATCAATACTGCATCCGACACGTGAGCTGCTGAGTTTAGTAATGAGGCCATCTATGTATAAATTAAAGAGCCTGGGAGACGTTAGACCCCCCTGTCTTACCCCGCACTCTAACCTATACGGGTCTGAGAATGTACCATCCCATTTCACATGATTGTTTTGATTACCATACCAATACTGGAACAGCTTACATACTTCCGCAGGTATACCCCTGTCTCCCATCTTCCTCCAGAGCACATCATACGAGACAAGATCAAATGCCCTGGAGAGGTCAAGGAAACAGGCGTACACCGGCGTCTTACGATCTGTATAATACTGAACGGTATGCTTAAGACTTAGAATAGCACTTTCAGTTGAAAGCCCGGCACGAAAACCGAACTGCGCATCGTGAAGATGTAAATAATTATTTAAACAAGAATCAAGCATACCGTCCAGTACCTTTGCAATAATCGTCGCAAGGGAAATGGGACGATAATTACACCTGTCAGCGATGTCACCTGTTTTGTTCTTCACTATTGGAACTATGATGGTCTTCATGAGATTGTCTGGTAGGTACGCATGACTAATGCACATTGTGTAGAACATAGACAACACTCGCGGCAGATGTACACCAGCGTACTTTAAATGCTCAATGCTGAGCCCATCATGCCCTGGAGATCTGCCTCTACTCATATTACATATGACTGCTCTTATTTGTTTGGCTGAGAAGTGTATGAGAGGTGTTACTCCATGACAGCTGAGCTCTGCATTGTTCATCAAGCTTGAAGAACCGAGTGGGGACTGAACCTTGAAATTATGCTTGAAGAAAATACTTAAAAAATTGCGATAGTTACTAAAATTACATATTGAAAATTATATATTGAACACAGTTCTTTTCAATCGAACTAACGCACTAAAGCTGTGTATTAAAATATTAATCAATAATTTACATAATTTTATTGAAAATGAGTTAATTGCATAATTTGCATGGTACATATGAATCGAGATAAATTGTACACCAAAACAAAGTATACACCAAAACACTTGTCACTGATTAAAACCAAATGATTTTTTTTTCAGTAGTTTTCCAGTTTATCGCAGGCAGAGAAACAAACAAGTTCGATGAGAAGTTTAACCTTATTATAAATTAAACTATAAATTATAAACATAACTGAATTTTAAGTCACCACATTTTAATAGTCAAGTTAGAAAAACAAATTCTTATGCAAATGAAGTCCTAAAACTCTTAAAAAGCTTAACACATAAATCTGATAAAATAAATTTTATTTTTCAAGAAACTGCCATCTTTGTTAACAAAAAACACGCCGTTGTCAATAAAGAATTGAATAGCCAAAACATGTTTGAAGTCCACGTTTAATATCCACTTTATATTCACGATCTTAACGGACTGTTAGTATTAAAAGTGAATGTAACCATTGACATTTACAAATCGGTTCAAACGTTCCAAGTTTCAAGAAAAAACAACTATTAATATACATTATGTATACACTTCTAACAAAAAATCTAGAAGGTAAACTGAAGCTTGCCCTATGGAGCAATTTTTACAAAAATAAATGAAGAAAACAAAATAATCCAAGTTGCTTTGCATAATAAAATTAGTTGAAAGTTAGTAACATTAATATTCTTCAACTTCTTTTCTAGATTGAGATTCATTCTCTCGAACAGCCTATTTATTTTTTGTTACAAGTATTAATTCTGAAGCAATATCTTATGACAGATATCCACATATTTGTATCGAAGCCTCGCAATTTCGAGAATGACTTTCAAATCAAGACAACACATACTGTGATCACATCTGCGCTCGTCGAAACGTGTAAACGGTGTAATAAATCATACCGTATAAAATAAAATACTGTTCCCTTAAATAAATAAGAGACCATATTATATGGCTTTCATATTTTATTATACATATGTTAAATAGGTCTTTTACGTTATATAAAACGGTTTGATCGATTCGTCTTAATATTTGTACTTCAGATAAACGATATTATTGAATATAAATTTGTCGTTTATTTTGTTACTATGCGAGAATCTTGTTTGGCTTTTTGAAAATTTAGCTATCTTATATGCCCGATAAATAAGAGAACTACAAATAAATCTCCATCTCGATACTTTTAAATTCTACATAGCGGGAGACTTCGCACATATTCAAATAACGTACACAGGGAACCCAGACTTTAAACGACCATTGAAGGCGCATATGAAGCTTTCTCTAACGTGAGTAATCTTAATACTCAAGAGGCAAGAGATATAACACCGCCCATTGCTGAACACGGACCTCTTCTCACCACGAGAAGGGTAATGGTAAACTTTACATATCTTTCAAGAACATAATGAAGAGCTCTTAGACACGCAGGTTCCCTAACGATGTTTGACTTCAACGGTGTTCATATCTCTAAAAGCTAGAAATAAATCATAAATTATGTGGCAAAACTATCAAATATAATGCACGTTCCCTCCAATTTTCCTCTATAAGATATACAGTGTAAGCTTTTTATATCAAACCACATCCATTTTTAGCTTACAACCATCACCAAAAAGATATTTGTTTTGCCTATTTCCCGTTCAAACTTTTTGTAACTCACAAAAAAGTTGCTTTTTGCGGCCTTCATGAATTGTATTTATTTATTATTGAATGATGGTTGTTACTATGTCAACTTTTTTATTCAAGTAGGTAGAATGCTATGTAAACGCTACGCCTATTTGAAAAAGAGCAGCAATTTTCATCTTGTTCAGATTTCTAGTCTTATGTGTAGGCGTGTATGGACTATCGGATACCTGTCGTTCTTAGACTAAATTTACGACCAAAACCTTAACTAACTTTATGATTAGTGAGTTTTTAAAAGCAAAGACCAATTACCTAACTAAAAAATACCAAATTCTAACTTTGGTTGCAGATTCGAGACTCTGTGGTCTGTTGGTTGAAGATTTTTACAGTAGACACCCTGCATTATAGGGTTTATTCTTCTTTACTTGTCTATAATAATTTAAAGCCCAAACTAAACTAACTACAACTTGTGCCACGACACCTACTATGATATCTACATATATATTATTTATTTTTCTATTTCTAGCGTGACATCAACTTCCTCAACATATATGGCTTGACAGAAACATCGCCACTAGCATCTGGCATGGTCCCTGGATCAGACAGCTACTTGACAGTGGGCTGTGCTGTATCAAACACTGAATTATGGATAGCAGGCTCCCAAATGATGCCATTGGGGCCAAATGAGGTAAGGATATCTGCTATTAAAATGGGTATGACCATTGAGTTTCTTGTTTCTGTGAGTGGAATTCTAGTTCTTCTCAGTAGTATGAGACAAAAAATGCAAAGGAAGGAATCAATCAGATAATATTACTTTTATATAAATTAAATGGTTAAATAAAAATAAACATTAAAATTGTTTATGATTTAAGATTCCGATTTCAAAAAACTGGCTTACAGGCTCTTCACATAGCTCTACCATCCCAAACCAGATGGTAAAAAAGAGAATTGACTTCACATGTGTTGCTATGTGACCTATAGGATTAACAGGTTTCCTGTCCCGTGTATCATATATGATGCATAACAATTGATTTTCTATTGTGTCTAGCGCCGGACAGCGAATGGGTTAAATTACTATGAAATAAAAAGCAAATATTGTTGCATTTTCTAGGTAGGAGAACTTCTAATTCGGGGTCCACCAGTAATGAAAGGATATAGAAATAACCCCACAGCAACCGAAGACGCAATTACAGAAGACGGCTGGTTCAAATCTGGCGACCTTGCTAGCATAGATGAGAATGGAGTTGTGACCATTGCTGATAGATTAAAGGAACTAATTACGGTAAGACCGGATTTACGTTTAAGTCTAATGTATCCTCGCAAAAAGGCAGACATGAAGTTGAGTTCAAGTTTTCCCTTTACTAAACAGATGATTAAAATCAACCGAATAAAAGTTTACCTTTTCTGAAAAGAAAAGGTTTCAAAAGAATGAAATCGATCGGTGCACATCGGTGAAAGGATATCAGGTACCTCCTCCCGAATTAGAAAATCTTCTAAAAGAACATCCAGATATTTTTCACGTTGCTGTACTTGGTATCCCTGATGAAAGAAGTGGTGAACTACCGAAAGCGTTCGTAGTTTTATGAGAAGGACACAAAGAAGACGCAGAGGAAGTGATGTCTTTCGTCGCTAAAAGAGTAGCAGAGTATAAAAAAGTGAAACAAGTCATGTTTCTAGATGCACTACCAAATATTCCTTCAGGAAAGATTTTGAGAAGGGTACTGAAAGACAAATATTGTCAAAAGAAGTGAAAAATAAATGTAAAATAGTCGCAGTATAAATCAGCCAATTATTAGTGAAATAAAAATCAAGCCATGTTGTGGCGTTGATCCGACGCCATATGTACATTAATCTACTAAAATAATACTCATTTTATGGTGAAGGAAACCCGCGACGTTGCCTGTTTGCCTATGAAACGAGATTTTTTGTTACGGTATATAGGCAGGTTTCATATTGTTACATATTAAAGTTTTTAACATTCATGTAATTAGGCCTACGCAACACAATGTTATTTTAAATCATAATTAGTAATTTTAGAGCTACATGCGGTGTGACAGCGTAGACTGTTCCCAGAATGTTAAATTTTTGGCACCAGTTAGCGTCTCTAATTTTGTTACACATCGGTGGCAAACAAACTAGGTTCCGCCTGAATGCAAGCGGTGAACCACGCGCGGGTACCATTGCTGCCAAGCAGACATTAATTGCGCGTTACCGACTCGAGCGACAGGGATACAGTAATGTTATCTTCACTATCTTCTCCAAAACTTCTTTTCCCTTTCCTCTTTTACCATTCCTCTCTAAAACAGGACCTAAGAATTGCGGTTTGTATGTTTGACGCTCTAGCTCACTAATCACAACTCGACAGTAATAAATTGGTTATTTAAGCATTACTGCTACGAAAAGATAATACCAATAGCAAAACAGCAAAGTATGGTATTGGTATACTGATGTAGCAAGCCGTATTCTACTGGCATTCTGGCACTCGATCTACCTGTATAAGATATGACTTATTATTACTGAAACAGTCTTGAGCCATCAACATGCCTGTACAATTTTAGCATCACTGAAACAATCACTGGCTTAGCGGCGTTAGCTTAAAACGCAACTAAACCTTTGTAATGCAGGAAAAAGAAGCATGCAGGAGACTAGTGACTCAACGATCAGGCAAAAAAATCCAGGCACCTAATCTGAGTCACTTTACAACCTATGTAGGTATGTATGCATTACAACACGAAACAGTACTGACACATTTATTTTACGCCATTATTCTTTGAGATGGCACAGCTTCGCGTTGAGTTATTCATACTAAATTCAATATTCATTCACAAGCTGCTAAAATATTCCGAACAGAAAAATCTGATTGACCCAATTTGCCTTACCTGAATATCGAAACCAGAATTCTGTTTATATTATTCGTACAATATGTGGACACACAAAACAATATAGATGAATGACAAAACAAGTTGTACATTATTGCTTGTCCCGTTCCTTGGTGCTATGAGGATTTAGCAAGTACCCTTGAATGTATTGATACTGGCCTAAACCATGGAATATTGCTATCCCAAGGGGTTGCAGCGCGCGGCGAGCAGACGATAGTCGCTTTGTGGAAAATTAATAATTAATCTGTTTAATTTAAAGGCAATTCTGCTATTTTATCTGATATCGACACTGTATTTTGAACGAAATGCGATTAGATTTTCAATTGATTCACAATTGTATTCTGCTAACTTAATGTCATTATCGTCTAATTCGATTCATATAGTTTGAAGTACATACATGTTTGACACTTCAATTGACGATATCGCCACGATATCATTCTAATATCAGTTATTTTTATTTATAGACTCACGCCTGTATCCCCGAAGGTGTAGGCAGAGGTGTAATATTACACCCACATTGCGCCATGAATGTTTAGGTCTCACGTAATAGGGGGCGAGCCTATTGCCGTTACCAGGCACATCACTAGACTCCGTGCTGCTACTGAGAATTCGGAAAAACCCAGTAACACTTTTACCCGACTCGGGAATCGAACCTGGGACCTCCGATCAGCAGTCGCATACGCTATCCACTGGACCACGGAGGAAGTAATTATATATAATAGCAGGTAATTTAGGAGAATACCATTTATGAAATAAGTATGATACTGACACTAGAATTAAACTACATTTTAAACTAACAATAATGACGGCAATTGGCACTCTGGTTAGACCAGTAAGCGGTGCTCGCGCTTCAAAGCGAAAAGTCTTTGATGCAACCGGGATAGCGCTAGGACGTTCATAGTGAAACTTGTAAACAGAAAAAAAAATATTTGACGACTAAAACTTTCTTCAAATTCGTACTGTACTGCTTAAACAACTAATCTGCCATCACTCGCAATGAATAAAACAGCCCTTATCAAGAGAACATTTCAAAGCGTAGCAGTCCTTTCAAAATATATTCACTTTACGAAAATCAACTTTAAAACGTTTCTATAAAGGTGAAATTCGAATAACAAGAACAGTGTTACAATAGGCTAAGCTCATTAAAGTACTAAAACAATTTTTTGATTCCTACTGTTAGCAATTCCCAGCGTTCACTGAATAAGCGAGTTCGCTATTTGAAAATAGAAATGTTAACTAATGATCTAGTACCTACATGATTTATTATGTTCCATTAGATTTTAGTTGGATAGACTCATTAACATCGCGGGTTTATCATCAATAATTACTCATTCATTTTTGTAAGAGTGTGTGACCAACTCCCGTGTTGTCTATAGACCATCCAAGGTGTTCGAGATGACCTAACGATTCTTACATACATACATACATACATAGTCTCACGCCTATATCCCTGAAGAGGTAGGCAGAGGTATATTGCTACACCCACTTTTCGCCAGATTTATTTTAGTCCCACGTAATAGGGGGCGAGCCTATTGCCGTACCGGGCGCATTACCAGACTCCGTGCAGCTACTGAGAATTTCCTTACTGAAAACCCAATAACACTTTGCCCGACCCGGGGATGGAACCCGAGACCTCCCAATCCCACGCGCACATTTATGCCGCGAGACCAACGAGGCATAAATGTGCGCGATATAACGATTTTTCTTCATCATCATCATCAGCCTTGAACAGTCCACTGCTGGACTAGGCCTCTCCTTTGAAAGGAGGAATTGGCCTACTATACCACGCTGGCCAAACGGGTTGGTATAGGGTTTGTATCAAGTTTTCCTGCTCTTACAGTGTTGTTCTCTGCATAATATACTCCCTCTGTCGGCTCTTACGACACCCATGGGATGATATGCGATGGTGACATTCCGTATTCTTAATCTGTCACAACACGGACATATCCTGAACAAAAACCGGCAACGGCTTTATGGGCCCCTTGCAATACTGTAACTCGCCGATATCCTCGTACATGCCACAGGGGCAGTTACTCATCTAAATAAGCACTACGTGCGTTACATAACTTTGCCGGTCTATTACTTACAACAAGTCCAGATCCTAAGAGCACTTCATCAATCATTACAAAAACAAGATCAATAATTATCATTGGAAATACAAGCAAGCACTTTTACATCAAACGCAATATCCATTTACAAGTTGAAAGACCGTTCGTTATTCTCTCGTAAAAACTTTTACATTAACAGATGCATTATCCAGAATCTCTTCATACAAACTTTGAGGAAACTTGTCAATAAACTTCGCTCGTAAATACGACTGTCCTGAAACAAACAGAGGCAAAACCGTATTAAGAGGCGGCCTTAAGTTCAGGCCCTTCCATGAAACCTCTAAGGAACCGGGGAGGCTTACAGAGTGATTTATTGATGCCGACCCACAGGCTAATGATGGGAATAATTGCTTCGATGCTTGATCAGCGCCATTTTACGGTTAAGACTGTCTTTGTTCTACTTTCTAATAAGGAAAACAAGTCTTTAGTCCGTAGGTACCCCATTACGGAACTTGTAAGAGTCAACGACGTTTTTCTTCCATAACTATCTACACGTAACCTACTTAAGTATCTAACTAATTTTATATTAACTCGGTGGAGCAAATCTGATTTACTTAATATTTGCCTTGTTATGAAATCTATTATTAATTATCAAGTGCAAATGTATGAAAGCTTTATAACCCTTTGAATGCACTCGTTATTAGCTGCGAAGTATTAATAAGCCGACGGAAGTTGAGCGCTTTGAAACGGTCCACTTTCAAACACATTTTATCAAAATATTTTAATTTATTCAACGTTATTTAGTAATTCTTGCTGTATATCACAGCACGACTTGACTTGCTATTCATAATAGAGCGGCAAAAATTTGTAACGTTTGCAAAACTTACCAATGAGAACAGCCGCAACTAAATAAATTAAGGACACTGCGAGTATTTTAGTACCTGGACAGCTTCCGGGAGTCACAAATAACTTTTTCCTCCAACATGGTTCAAACTTAAGAAACCAAAATATGTAATATCCTATGAGTAAATAATGTTATGCGTGAATGCCATTCAAATTGGTCGGTCGCGGCAGACTTCGTAGGACATTCTTCGGCCGAATTGGAGACGTCCTGTAAAAGGATCTCGAAGCACCCGAAACTGGCGAGCATGTATGAAAAGAAGCAGAATGAATATAGAGGAAGCGCGTGAGGTTTGGAAGTATAGAAGCAAGTGGCGTTCTGTAGTCTCCGCCTACCGCTACGGAAAAAGGCGTGAGTATATGTAGCATTAAGATTAACAAAATTATGCCGTGTCATATTATGTCTTTAAATGTGTAAATGAATCGGATACCTCGGTAGAACACTTTCTTCGAACCACAAATCGTTGTTTTGGGATTGGTCTGGTACAAACTTTGCTTGACTTTAAGATTAACCGTTTTCAATTAAAAAAAATACACACATTTTATGTCCAAAGATATTTATCTATATAATTATGTATACATATAATAGTAATAGACAGATAAAAGGCATCTACGATAAAATTTTAGACCATTGTCAAGATATTAGCTAAGGCAAAGAGCTCAGATATTTACATAGAGGCGGCTTTCCTAAGGGGAGCCCCCTTAGGAAAACCGCCTCTGTAGACAAATTTTCTGTGACCCATATTGCCGCTTGGCGGCGTGGCAGTCACGCTGTAACAGCTGTCTCTGCGAGAGCAAAAGAGACGAACGTTTCTCCTCTGAATCTTAACTACGAGAGCAAGAGAGACGGACGCGCTGCCAACGGCGCCAACTACGAACTAAACTGGAGACAGTCTCCACTTGGAATCGGCACACGAAATCCTTAAGAATTGAGCTTCTATGTAAATCTGTATGCATTGGCTAAGGACTTTCAATGATCTCCATGACAGCATAGTACATGCAAGACCCAAGTAAAGGACTGCGCAAATCCGAAAAATATCTATGATTTTGTGCCACGGCGTATGAAGATATGACGCCATTTTGAGTGTCCTGCGGCACGCTGTCAACGAAGAGACCTTATATTTATTAGGTCATGAGGATATGAAAGTCAATAACTTATTTATTAAACAAAAAACGTCGCACTGTCAGTGTTCTACACCTTTACATAGCAGCTTATCGATTGCCGACTATTGCTGCTGCTCTTTCTCAAACGAAATAAGAAAAAAGTAAATACAATCTTAGCTAAAAATCTTTTCACCGGCCTCAAGATAAATATCAAGTTCAACAAAAAACACGATTACGCGTAGATTTCTCTTTTAACTTCATAAAAACGTGGCTTATGTTTTTGACGTTACGACATGCCGCTGAAAATTTACTGGCGTGATCGCAGTTTACCCGGTTATTATGAGCATCAACCGCCAACTGTGGCAGGTCACGTACCTTTCTAACATCTGAACTTTTGTTACTGGCACACCACATTTTGAGTTTCCAACTGTATAACGTTCTTTAGTTTTTAGGGTTCCGTAGCCCAAAATGGCACAAAGTCAACGTCAAAATAATTTATTCATCTACGTCGCAAAGTGACGCTTATGAACGTCAAAAGTTTAAAGTTAATTACTTAATAAATAACAAACGGATCAAAAAACGGACACCATGTCTGTTTGACCGTATGTCACATCCATTTTATTTTAATTCTTTTCGTCTGTTTGCATACGGACTTAAATCTTTGGAACTGGAAATCCTTTTAAAAGAGTTAGTTGTAAATTTCCTTCGAGTTTCTTATTAATTCAGGAACTTGAATAGCGACTGTGTATTTCGCAACAAAGCCGGTTTTGGCCATCTTAATTTATTCGCTTAAAGTGTACTCCTTGTACTGGGTCCTGACTTAGTGGAAGTAACTAATTTTAGAACAATATTAATAAGGAGGATGTTATAACAAAAATAAAGTATCAATCTTGAAAATACTGTGTTGGAAAAACTTGAAAATACTGACTGTGTATCTTTAATAATTTAGTGGTTAAGTTGAACCCGCGTTATTTATGTGGCTGTGCCCCGCGGCGCATAGCGTGATGTTACCTGTTTATATACATAGGCTGTCCGGCGCAAAAATATTTTTCAAATATAAGCAAAGCGTTCCTGAGTCTATGGCGTCCTATCAATTAAACAAATCTTCAGCGTAATAATATTGGTAACAATAATTTAGTTACTGATCGATATGACTTGCTCATCTACAAAGAGTCATCATCATCATCGCCCTAGCGTTATCCCGGTTGCAACCAAGACTTGCACGCCATGGAGCCCGAGGTCCGCTAACTGGTCTAACCAGATATGACAGAATATCAACTTTTACACAGAGCGACTGTCGTCTGACCTCCGCAACCCAAAGGGATAGTGATATTCCATGGTTTAGACCAGTATCGGTTTATTTGAGGTTACTGTCTCCCTGTAACGACTGTGACAAAGTTCTTCATGACAGCCGGGACCGACGGTTTAACGTGCTCTCCTAGGCAAGAGGCAAGTGATAATTAACAATTTCGCTCATCTACAAAGAGTATAAAGTAATAAAAGCAAATGATAACTACTTACCTACGTATACCAGGTGCTTGATTAGGCTTTATAAAACTTACCTACTTTATTCTGATAAATTCTGTAATAATACTTAACAAAACACAATCTACAAAAACTTAAACAAGGATAATTTTTATTCCGACTTCTTTTTGTAGCAAACCCACAACTATATTTGCTAAAGAATTCAGGGCATATGTTATTACACATTTTTCAAACCCGGACTTAACAAAACAAAGAAGAAATATATGCGAGATCATCTCAGTTTTTTTTATCTTGTTCAGCGTTTAATACGACGAAGATCGGTATTTATCATTTTTCTTTTTTATTTGCTATGTTACATCTTAAAAAAAAATGACGTAGCTTTATCAGTAAATAGATATAATCTAAAATGATATTTGTGAGCTTTTAGAAGAATGAATTTGAGTACTGGAAGCCAGAAATTAATCTGTGATTCTTGGATTGTATAAGCTATTGTTCTATAGAAAAAGAATTAGTAAATAGAAATAATAAAAAAATTGTAACGAACCTTCCTTTTTGAAAATACTCTGTGCCGAAATATTTTATAAATTGTTTTATTCGTGGACTCCATTACAATATTGTAGATGTTTTCGATTTTTAAAGTAAATCCTGCGTTTATAAATAACTACCTTAATATGTATATTGATAAAAATATTTAAGGTTTTGATATTTAATCACTTGACTTTACTGTTTAATTTATTAATGGTGAATACCACATGCAATCTAAGTCTCATGAGCTTGGAAAACAAAATTAACTCCATTTCCATCATCATCATCAGCACTGATATACAGGATGTTGATATGCATTTGCAAAATATTTTAAAAATACAACATAGACAGTATACTTATTAACCTAAAATTATTATAAACAGTGTGCGACGATATAAGAACCTATTTTCATTAAATGTCATTTAGATAGTAAATCAGAATAAATTGTTAAATCGTGCAAATTAAGACTGAATCGCGCAGTCACTGTAGGTACGTATGCTTGTGTGTGTTAAGCAGCTGCAATGGCGATCAGCTGAGCGGCGGTCAATACACCGAGTTAATTTTCAAAGTGTATGATGACGAAAAATTTGTTTTAACTTTTAGTGACTTATTTTTCATGTATTTGTATTCAGTTTTAGTAATATATTCACCCCGTAAAATATTTTGCTAATGCAAATCAACATTCTGTATACCGTCCCACTTCTGGACACGGGCCTCCACGTATCATGAGAAGAATAAGGCCATAGTTCACCACGCTGGATAAGTGCGGGTTGGCAGACTCCATTTCTATACTTATTCATTATTTATTTATTTGCATGGCATTGGCATAATTATATCGTAGTTGTGTAAGTTAAATTTCAAACCAAAGCTATAATTACTGTTCAATACATAATGCGAATGAATATAATAAGTATTAAGCGTATACAGATAATATTGTACAAGTGCAATAATAACAGCATTCATAGAAGAGTCCACTGTTTCCTATTATCCCTGATATTTGCTGAAATTTTACTAACCTGCAATTATTAAATGGGTCAAAAACATAAGCTAAATATAGAATTTTATAACAGTTGAAAACATTCCAATGAGATTCGCGAAATGAGAAAAATATATTCAGCGACATTCACACTTACCCGAATGTGTTTTTAAGTAGAAATTCATTCAGAGTTCAGCTCTTTTTACCTAGATTATTTTTCTAGGTCATAGGCTACTAGGTATTGCTGTAGAATTAAGTAATTTATTCTGTCCCATTCTAGATGCCCAAGCAGTTGGTATTTGTCTTAAAATAAACGGAGAAGTGTCCGTGTGGTGACGGATTAAGAATACGGAATGTCACCACCCCATGTCATCCCATGGGTGTCGTAAGAGCCGACAGAGGGAGCATATTATGCAGAGAACAACACTGTAAAAGAAGGAAAACTTGATACAAACCCTATACCAACCCGTTTGGCCAGCGTGGTATAGTAGGCCAATTCCGCCTTTCAAAGGAGAGGCCTAGTCCAGCAGTGGACTGTTAAAGGCTGATGATGAAACGGAGAAGTGATCGTGATAAATAAATGTGGACCGACGATCGGGCTAATTTTGCCTGAAGCTTTTGGATGCGGATGGCTCAAGATCAGTCTATGTGGAGAAGCTTGGGGGAGGTCTATGTCCAGTAGCATTTGAGGAAAATAAAATAAAATGGTTCAAATGATGAAACGAAGAAACATCTACGGCCATTTCTATTCTTTTACGTTCTGACTATACATCACCGTAATTGGGCTCTGTAGTTGCTTCTAGGCCTACACGCAGTGCGACTGTGGCACTCCAGAACAGACCACGAGTCACCTGCTGGAGTGTCCTAAGTGTCCGCACAGATGTTCGGCGGCCGATCTATGCCAAGCCACCGACAATTACTGGACTGGTTTCATTTGATATATGTGTACCAACGACTCGAGAAGAAGAAGAAGTTGCTTGTAGAAGTAATCGAACTCTTAGACTTCTAAAAAGTTTATTTAGCTTGAGCTGTCAAAGTACATAGACGTTCAGGAGACCAATCGAAATCTACAGTTCCATCTATTCGAGTGTTATGAAGCTTGTACCCGCATTCAGGTCATATCATCTTGAAAACCTAAGAGTTGTATAATCAAAATCCTCTCACATATTTTGTGTGACACCTTCGCATATAAGCAAGTATACATAAAAGAGAAGGCTATATTTAATTTCTGTAAAGTACACCTTCAGCTGTTTTATCAAAATGTCCCCAAAATTCTCCATGATATTTACCGTATTCTCATAGCACAAAAAGTAGAAAAGCACGTGATTTCTTAACGACTAAACTTTTGCAAGTGAATAACGCTTTCGAATTTTGAACTGGATAGCGTACCAATCTTTGATTTTCGTTTATTTGCATATGCGCTCTGTGCCTGGCAGCTCTAGATTATTCTTATATGGTTAGTTTTCACATTGTTGTCGAGTTTATTTTATATATATAACCAAATAATATAATATACTAGCTAACCCAGCGAACTCCGTATCGCCTTTTTAAGAGTTTTTATTTAATTCCCTTTTTTCCAAGCCCCTTTTCCAAAGTTATCATTGACTTAGCGCTTAATCTCTTATCATTTCAGAGTCTATAAATAATGAACAAACAAAACATAGATTTTTATATAATATTGAATTCCCTATTCCTTTAAATATCGGAGACGATACCCATATCGACTTTAAAAAAAATCACGTTCGCCATCTTTGATTTCCTATCCGCCATGTTTGAACACGAAAAAGATACGAAATAGATGTTGTATGTGGATTTACCATCCCTTAAATCATCAGAGACGATACCCATATTGATTTTAAAAATTTGCCCTATCAGCCATCTTTGATTTCCCATCCGATCTTGAATCATGAAATAGATGTTGTATTTGGATTCCCCGCCCCTTTAAACATCGGAGACGATACCGATATTGTTTTTTTTTTAAATCCCATCCTCCTTCTGGATCTTTGATCACGAAATAGATGGTGTTTTTGAATTCCCCATTCCTTAAAATATCGGAGACGATACCCATATATCGACTTTAAAAAAAATCCCGTTCGCCATCTTTGATCACGAAATAGATAGTGTTTTTGAATTCCCCATTCCTTAAAATATCGGAGACGATACCCATATATCGACTTAAAAAAAATCCCGTCCGCCATCTTTGATCACGAAATAGATGTTGTATTTGGATTCTCCATCCCTTAAATCATCAGAGACGATATTGTTTTTTTTTTAATTGTTCCCATGTGCCATTTTTGATTTCCCATCCCCCATCTTGAATCACGAAACAGATGTTGGATTCTTCATCCCTTTTAATATCGCAGACGATACCAATATTGATTTTTTTTCATTTTCCCGTCCGCCATCTTTGATGTCCCCCATCAGCCATCTTTGATCACGAAAAAGATGTTGTATTTCAATTTCCCAATCCTTTAAAATATCGAAGGCGATAAACATATTGCTTTTTAAAATTTTCTCATCCGCCATATTTAATTCCCGTCCGCCATCTTGGATCACTAAATAAATTTCATATTATTAATCAGCGTCCCGCAAATCTCGAAAACGATGCCCATAGGGGCATGTTACACTTGTCAATATTATCAAGATCCTAGTATCGCGATATCACAAGTATTGACATGGGCTATTATATTATCAATAATATCATCATCAGTACGCGTTTGAAACTACTAGAGAAAGTAGTGTTTAGTGCAAGATTAAATTTGAACAAATTTTAAAAAGAACATGGATTCTAAAAGGAAAGCCGCTATAGCAATAATACGCGCATGCGCATTAAAAACTAAGCGCAAAAAGAGGAAGTGTTGGGTAAAAGACTGGATTTCAAAACGAAATCAATATACACATTTACTAACAGACTACAGTTAGCCGTGTGGTTAACGGCATAGAATACAAGTGTCACCAACTCACCACCCCCTATCTTTCCGTGGGTGTCGTAAGAGGCGACTAAGGGATAACACGATGCAAATACCATCTTTGCGTAGAGACGGAAAACTCGACATCAAACCCTATAAGACTGCCTCGTTGGTCTCGCGGCATAAATGTGCGCGTGGGTCCCGAGTTAGATTCCTGGGTTGGGCAGTGTTATTGGGTTTTTCTGTAACGAAATTCTCAGTAGCAGCACGGAGTCTGGAAATGTGCCCGGTACGGCAATAGGCTCGCCACTTATTACGTGGGACTAAAGTATATCTGGCGAAAAGTGGGTGTAAAAATACACCTCTGCCTACCTCTTCGAGGCTATAGGCGTGAGACTGTGTAATATGTATGTATACTAACACTCAGAAACAACAACAACAACAACAACTTGCCGAAGTCTTCATTTTTATTAATTTTACATACATACATATACTCACGCCTTTTTCCCGTCGGGGTAGGCAGAGACAACAGAACGCCACTTGCTCCTATCCTTACAAACCTCACGCGCTTCCTCTACACTCATTACTCTTTTCATACATGCTCGCCGGTTGCGGGTACTTCGGACCTTTCCGTTTCTTAGGATGTCTCCAATTTGGTCGAAGAATGTCCGCCGAGGTCTGCCGCGACCGACTTGCCCACACACATTTGCCTTATATATCTGATTCGTCATTCTTTCTTCACTCATTCGCTCCACGTGTCCAAACCACCTAAGCATTCCTTTCTCAATCCTTGTCACCACATCTTCTTTCAGTCCACTGCTCTTTCGTATAGTTGCATTCGGAATTCTATCAATCAGTCTTACCCCACACATACTACGCAGTGATCGCATCTCAACTGCGTTAATTCTACTTTCATGCTTTTTCTGCCAAACCCAGCTCTCACTTCCATACATCAACGTGGGGACAAGCACTCCATTGTGAACCGCCAATCGTGCCTCTTTTGGCACCGTCTGACCGTTCATAAACGCCCACAGTGCTCCATTTACACGATTTCCCGCAGTCACTCTCCTTTCAATGTCTCCCTCACATCTTCCGTCCCTTGTAAATACGCTACCCAAATATACAAATTCCTTTACTTGCTCTACAATTTCACCTCCAATCGTAATATTACACTCAGTCACACTTTCATCTTTTTCAAACACCATCACTTTCGTCTTTCGTGCATTAACTTTCATACCTTTCGCTTTAAAGCTCTTGTTCATGCAGTCCATCATGTCTTGCAACTCATTCGCCGATGATGCAAGAATGACTTGATCATCGGCATATAAGAGGCACTTAACACGCACTCCTACCATATCGATCCCGCATTCAGTTTCTCTCATATCATTCATGCAGCTATCCATGAATACGTTGAACAACCAGGGCGAGGCTGCACACCCTTGTCTGACACCTTGGGAGATGTCAAACCAGTCCGAATAGGCACCATTGATTCGGACACAGGCTCTAGAACCCCTATACAGGGATTTCAGAGCCCTTATTATAAAGTTGTCTACCCCATACATGGATAACACCTTCCATAATTCCTTTCTATTCACCCTATCATAAGCCTTTTCCAAGTCTATGAACGCGCAATACTCCTTCTCGTTTTTTGCCAGAAAATTTTCGGTGACGCAGCGCAAGGAAAAGACTTGATCCGTACATCCCATTCCCTTCCGAAATCCCGCTTGCACATCCCATATCTTGTCATTAGTCACATTTACTACTCTGTCAATCAAAATTAATTTTATTTAATTAATTTTTATCTTTTGGGTTCCACAAGGACGGGCATGTTTCATAAAGAAGAATTAGGTAATTCCTCCAGATCGTTTTTACCTCCTGCATCAACGATGGAGCGTAATTCGTCATCGTCACTTTGACGAAGAACATAAGAATCGTCGCAACTTTGACGTCGTTTCGCCATTGCTGCAAACGCATACTGACAGAAAAATATCTCGATGCGCTTACATTTCAATAATATTGAAGCCCCGCCCCCTGAGTATCGTGGATTTCAAGATGTTTGAATAATTTGTGATATTATCACGATACCGCGATACAGCCTATTACACCATTAATATTACCACGGTATCGTGATATTATTGACAATGTAACATGCCCCATTTAGATTGTTACCTTTTCGTTTAGCCTTTTTTGCCTTTGACACACTTCTCGTTTGACCATTTAATTATTTTTTCTAGCCCCTTGAATCTGTGGCGTAATTTTATATAGCCTATATATAGCTTTTGGGAATAATTGTATTTGGGTTTTGTGTTGGTAATTTAATATGAACTTTATACAGTAGCAATAAAGATCAAATTGACTCTACGTTTTAGTTAGAATACGTTTGTATGGGAAAAAGGAAAAGGCTGTTTTTAGGGGTTTTCCGGCAATTATAAGAATTTTTCTCGCCGTAAAAACCATCTCTGAACTTCAAGAAACATTAAAAAAAAAGAATTGGCCAAATTGGTCCAGGCGTTGTTGAGTTATGCGCTTACCAACACATTTTGCGATTCATTTTTATATTACAGATAATAGTGTTATAATAGAATATAAATATAATATTCTTCTACATAACCAAATAGTTCCAAACAAAACAGGAGCTTTTAATATGCTTACCCAAATCTGGATAAACAAAAATTTATATATTTTTTAGACCCAGGACAAAAAAAAACATCCATACTCATTGTTAATGCGCACAAATGTTTGACTCGAGCGGGAATCGATCCCGCGCATTTGGATACTGTCTACGATAAATGTATTTGCAACAAATTTGGTTACGGCAATTCTAATTTATTCACTTATAAAATACTTCCTTTGTACATTATCAAAATTTGATAGACGTTACAAATTTTATAGTAATATAAACAAGAAGTTTTTAGGACAGCTATTAACAAAGTAGGGGACTACGTTATTAAATAATTTCAAAACTGTTTCAGCCCAATTTATGCCGGCCGTAAAGTTCACAAAAATTGCGGCTGTATTTTTAAAGCTGAGTATTGTCTATACATATAAATAAAATAGAAGTGTCTGTCTGTGATTTCAAAATAACTATGTTTTTTCAAGTGCATATAGTTAGTTACGCGATTTTTAGTCCAAAACAACCTTTTTTAACATTTTTGTCTGTCTGTCCGTCTTTCTGTTTGTCCGGGATAATCTCTGGAACGGCTGAACAGATTCAAATGAGACTTTCACTGCAAGGTAGAGCACTTTATAGCGCTACATATAGGGTACAATTTGACCCGGTAGTTGGCGCTGTTGTCGCGATAACAAGTCTTTACTTCTTCTCCTCATCTATACATTTATACATATAAATAAAATTGAAGTGTCTGTCTGTGATTTCAAAATAACTATGTTTTTTTAAGTGCATGTAGTTAGTTACACGATTATAAGTCCAAAACAACCTTTTTTAACATTTTTGTCTTTCTGTCTGTCTGTCTGTCTGTATGTCTGTCTGTCTTTCTGTTTGTCCGGGATAATCTCTGGAACGGCTGAATCTCTGATCTGAGGCTGAACCGATTTAAATGAGACTTTCACTCTCAGATCAGAGAAGTCACTGCAAGGTAGAGGGCTTTATAGCGCTACATATAGGCTACAATTTGACCCGGTACTTGGCGCTGTTGTCGCGATAACAAGTCTTTACTTCTTGTCCTCATCTATACATCTATACATATAAATAAAATTGAAGTGTATGTCTGTGATTTCAAAATAAGTAACTATGTTTTTTCAGGTGCATATAGTTAGTTACACGATTTTAAGTCCAAAACAACCTTTTTTAAAATTTTTCTGTCTGTCTGTCTTTCTGTTTGTCCGGGATAATCTCTGGAACGGCTGAACCGATTAAAATGAGACTTTCACTACAAGGTAGAGGACTTTATAGCGCTACATATAGGCCACAATTTGACCCGGTAGTTGGTGCTGTTGTCGCGATAACAAGTCTTTACTTCTTCTCCTCATCTATACATCTATACATATAAATAAAATTGAAGTGTCTGTCAGTGATTTCAAAATAACTATGTTTTTTCAAGTGCATGTAGTTAGTTACACGATTCTAAGTCCAAAATAACCCTTTTTAACATTTTTGTCTTTCTGTCTGTCTGTCTTTCTGATTGTCCGGGATAATCACTGGAACGGCTGAACCGATTCAAATGAGACATTCAATGCAAGGTAGAAGACTTTATAGTGCTAGCACTATTTGATGGCTCGTCATTATGGTCAGCATACAAGATCCAGTTTGAGGCTGTGATGCGATCAAATGGCTGGAATAAAGAACAGGCCTTAACCGCCCTATATATAGGGCGGCGGCTATAGGCTACAATTTGACTCGGTAGTTGGCGCTGTTGTCGCGATAACAAGTCTTTACTTCTTGTCCTCCTCTATACATATAAATAAAATTGAAGTGTCTGTCTGTGATTACAAAATAACTATGTTTTTCAAGTGTATAGAGTTAGTTACACGATTCTAAGTCCAAAACAACCTTTTTTAACATTTTTGTCCTTCTGTCTTTCTGTTTGTCCGGGGTAATCTCTGGAACGGCTGAACCGATTCAAATGAGACTTTCACTGCAAGATAGAGGACTTTATAGCGCTACATATAGGCTACCATTTGACCCGGTAGTTGGCGCTGTTGTCATGATACCGAATCTATATAGTATATATACCTCTATGTGTATATTTTCAGTTCATATTAACTTTAAAAAAACGCCAGATGTATAAAATTTTTATTCGGCTGACATGAACTTTATATATTTTAGGCGTCCACAAAGAACGAATTTTACCAAAGGGCTTGATTGAGGAGGTTGTAGGGTTCGCGCAAAGTATGAAAGTTAAAATAAAATATTGTTATTATCCGCGTGCGAAGCCGCGGGTACCAGCTAGTTATAGAATATAATTTCAATAAATTAGAATAATAGGTATATTCTTCAATACCCACGTGTGGAATCGTTTTATGTTAATACGTGACAAACGTCATTTAATTCATTATAATCACATATATACAGTCAAACGTTTGGAATACATAGTGATTCTGAGTAACGGAGTTCAAAACGATCTTCTTCTTCTTCTCGAATCGTTGGTACAGATTTCAAATGGCACCAGCCCAGTATGTGGCTACAGCAACGGCATCGTCGGTGGCTTGGCATACATCGGCAGTCAAAAATCTGGTCGGACACTTCGGACACTCTAGCAGGTGACGCATGGTCTGTTCGGGAGCGCCACGGTTGCACTGCGAGTAGGCCGAGTCAATCATCCCCTATTTCGCTAAGTTGTGTCTGCAGCGGCCAACCTGGCTACTTAAACGATTCAGGGATCTCCATATGGGCCACTGCGGATTACTTCCGAGGGGTAGATGTTTTATGGCTTCTACATAGTTCGCAGGGGAACTGTCTCATGCCATTTTCTTTTTCTTAAATTGGCCAGATGGTCTTGATTAGCCTCAGTTGATCGCAGGAAGCTTTTGCGTCTTTTTAGTCTACCACGGGGTAATTTATGGTTGTGTAATGGGTATCGGGGTCCTCTTCCTGGCGGTGTTTCTCAACAGCGCAAGCCTCTTCTCGGCGAACCGCGGGCGGTGCAATGCCTGCCAGGGGGTAGATTTTATTTAGAGGTGTTGGCTTTAGACATCCTGTTATTATGCGACACGTTTCATTCTGTGCAAAGTCAGCTTGTTTTGCGTGAGCAGCATAAAGCTAGGCCAATTGTTTGGGCTACATCACGCGATGCTTCCCAGTGTGTAGAGATCAATCTTCGGAGAAGGGTTTAGTTTAGTTTAGTTTAGTTGGACGTAAGTTTTCCACACTTAGCCCCTTATTTGGGCCATTGTGCGTAAGTGGCGACTTGATTGACGCCGACTACTCATACCACCTTAACTCCTTCCAGAAAGCCATTAGTTGGCTAATGTCGTTCAAAGCCTCACACATGGTTCTGGGGTTGTTCAGCAGCTTTGCCCGTTGATCGCTCACGCTTGTGCAGTGCAGAATGACGTGAGCGGTCGTTTCTTCGGTTTCCATGCAGCCCCTGCACAGTGGGCTGTCCGTAACGCCTATGTTGAATAGGAGCTTGTTGAGTGGACAGTGGCCGGTTATTATGCCTGTCAGATGCTTAAGAGTTTTTCTGTTAGAATGCAGCAGCTTGTGCGAGAGTCGCTTGTTCAAGCGGGGGATAGCATCTTTTGTTTGTCTGCATTCTTTTATGTCTGCCCACTGTTTTTCATGTTCATTTGCGGTTCTCTCGCATAGCCATGTTTTGAGTTGGCTTGCCGGTATCAGTACAATCGGCTCGGGTCCCATTATCATTGTGTCCGATCCTTGCCGTGCCAGTTGGTCTGCGGCGTCATTGCCTGCGGAGTTGCTGTGGCCTTTAATCCATTGCAGCGTAACCCGATTCTTCTCTGCAATCTTTTGCAGCTCTAGGTGGCATTCCATGATGAGTTCGCTGTTAAAGCAGTTGCTGCCGAGAGCTTGTAGTACAAAGACACTGTCTGTGATAATGCGTATAGACAGGTCACTTATTCTGTCTGAATTATGCAACGCTCTTTGTAAACTTAGCAAATCTACCGTGTTTGTGACAAATGTATTAAAAAATCGTTATCTTAACGAAAATATGATAAATATGCATATCGAACTCCTAGTTAAAAATTACAAAAATTGTACATACCTAAAAATACCCAACAATGACACTCGGACTAATGATTCCCTATACCAAAACAGCTCACATTACGATTATCTTCAAGAACTTTGCCACAAAATAAACATTGAAATTGCTTACGTGCACTATAAATCCACTATGCTAAGACAATTTAAACAGAACCTTACTAAACCTAAACCACACAACCATCCCTTAAAACTTACAACACCAATTCAATCCTGTACGACAAAAGTAATTCCCGCAAAAGTCAAGCAAACTAAAATCACGTCATATTTTCAGGATCATAAAAAATATCAAAAAAAGGGAGAATGTGCAGCGGATTTCTTTCGTCCCTCAACATAAATATAAAAAAATAACACTGTTCCATCAAAATATCGCAGGCTTACTCAGTAAATAAGAGCTACTTGAAATAGCATTGACAGACTTGAATAAAATCTACCAGGGCGTTGACATCATTTGCCTATCTGAGACATTCCTTAAGATAGGGTCTCACTCTAACGTCAAACTAAACAACTACAAGTTAGTATCTTTTTACTCTAGGGCAAATCAACGTAGAGGTGGTACATGTATTCTGGTGAGAAATGACCTACTATGCAGAGAAATCAAAAACCTAACACCCTCTATACCCCTTCATTTCGAGTGTTGTGCGGTTGACTTAATAAATTTTAATCTTATTATAGCATGCATTTATAGAACTCCGACTTCTAACGCTACAATCTTTCTAAATAAACTGGAAAGGCTCGCATATAATCTATGTAGGAATACAAACAAGAAAGTCCTATTCTGCGGAGATTGGAATGTTGACATGCTTAAAACCAGTAAAATCACCAGTGAGTTGAACTCTATTCTAAAAAACAACAACCTAGTGAATCATATACTTTTACCAACACGAAAAACCGCTTGCTTGGACCTTATAGTTAGTAATATAGATAATATTACGTCAAATCTTCATTACTTGGCTCTTTCAGACCATGAAACTGGGCAAACAGTAACATTTCAGATTGAGCACAAACATAGTAAGAAAAATATGCCCAAAGTTTGGTTTAGAATGGTTAGAGATTTAAGTAACGAAAACTTAGAAAAATATAAAAAATATCTATCGGCTCTTTCTTTCTCTGAAGTATACGAACATAAAACTACAAATGATGCATTCAACAGCCTGCATGACACACTAACACTTTTTTACAATCTCTGTTTTCCTATAATAAAAATCAAACATGTGAATAAGCCAGTTAAAAATAAATGGTTAACAAGGGGCATAAAGCGCTGTTGTATCAAAAAAAGAACGCTATATCTTAGGTATCATTTAAACAAAGACTCAAAAAAACAAAACAGACAAACATATACTGATTACAATAAATTATTAAACAAATGCATTCGAGAGGCCCAAAAACTTAATAATCAGTACATAACGTCTTCAAAAAATGTATGTCAGGCAACCTGGAAAATAATAAATGAAAACACTAACAAAGAGATTACAAAATCCCAAATTGAGGCCATAAATTTCATTAATATCAACTATAAAAATCCTATTCAGATTTCCAACATATTTAATGACTTCTATATTTCAATGACAAAACCCCTTAATAATAACAATATCATGACTAACTCAAATAATACACCTTCCATTCCTCAAAATTCTAAAACAATATTCTTTTTCTGGCAACACTGGCGGTATAACGTAAAACTGTACTTCTCCCAATAGTTTATTATTCTTAAATCTATTTAATTCATAATAATGTGCCTAACTTGCTAATTTCTTACGTAATAATCTGTGATAATTATAATTGTTGTATAATAACAGTGATAAGTGGTGTTTATCAAGTTGTAAAAGTTTTGCAAAGTCAAGTAAGTCAACTGTCAAAGTAACGAACAATTTTATTTAAAAGAATTTGCATTATTTTTACAATAATAGCTGACTTTGAGACAATTTGAGGTGAGTTTACTTGTTATTTGACATTCTTACACCCTACACTAGCGATAATACTAAGTCAGCATACCTCAATCTATACAAAAAACTTTGTTGTGTCTTACACAAACCTCAGTGAACCTTTCTTGCTTTGTTTACTTAATTTTGTCAAGATGATGACCAGAAGGGCACGTTTAGATGATGAGAAATTACAGGTGACCCTTGTAAAACTAAAGCAATATAAGGATTTGTGTCAGTCACTACAAAGTGAACATGATGACAATGAGAAAGAAATGCTAGAGATTTTAGGTAAAAACTCTCAGCTTAGGAGTGAGATGGCAGAAATACACTCTAATTTACTCACTACCCTTGATGAACGGGATAGATTACATAAGATTGTAACACAATTTGACAGGTGCAGTGATGAGTTTGAGAACGCTCTAAAACGCATCACTGAGTTAGAGGGTCTCCTAAGCGAGGCCAATGATCATATTAACAGATTAGAAAGTGCAAACCGGTCTATAAAATCAGTAACCACACAGTCATTATTTGATGAGCTGGTTGGCAGCGCTCCAGGTATGGTTTCTGCTATCTCCGATGATGACAGTAAGAATATAGTGACTATTGATCTTACAGATTCTAATTCAACTATTCAGTCATTTAGAAACATAAAAGCTTGTAATAAATTGAAGAAGTATATTAAAATAAATAAATTTATTAGGAAAAAGGAAAAATTATTAAGAATGTACAGGAAATCAAACATAAATCTAGATTATTGCAAAAAATATGTTAATGTAAAAGAACAAATGTCAGTATGTCTAACTAAATTAGATTCAAATCTAGTGAAATATGATGCTGATATTCATTGTCTGCAGACGGAGATTGATAGTTTACAAGATTCTTTGGCTAATATGACAAAGAAATATAATCTATCACAAAAACAAATTAACGAGCATATCTTGGCAATGGATGAGTTAGTGGACTTGTGTAAGTACAATGAAGAGAGGCTTCAATCTTTGACTAATAATAGTCATGGCAATGAACTTAGCCAGGCGCCTCAGAGTCATTCACAGTCAACTACTTTGAATTATTGCTCTGATTTGCTGTCACTCTCTGCTGCAGTGGATGACAGCACCATTAATTCCATTAGTTCTTATTGTAATTCTGGCACTTCTTTCTCACCCCACATTACAAACACCGACAAGCTATTAATGTTTAGCGATGAGATAGGTAAAAACATGAGCCAATTGTTGAGGCAAAGGGTGTGCTGCTCTAGAGCGGAACCACCTTAAGCTTTGTAAATTAATTAAGCAAGAAAAATTTGTATATAATATGTATATCATTGTAGGTTCAATAAAAAAAAATGTATATCTATAGTTTCATTGTAAAAATAAAATCAATGTGGGCCTGCTGGAGAGCATACTCACCAGCGGGCCCACCATGATAAATCAGTTACTGAAGACTTTTCAAATTCGTTTATGACACCAGAAAAATGTATATTAAATGTATACAAATCTACCACAGTCAATTTCATATTTAGTCTAGTATGTCCCATTCACAACCACTTTTAAGTTTTTATTAGAGAAGCGCCTGGTAAAAAAGTACTCTTATAGTCTTATTTTTTTGGATTCATTTTTTTGTCGTGTTTTATTTGTCAACATGAAGAACATGGAAAAGAACTTTGTGTGTCTGGAAGGACCAAAAATAAAATAAAATAATACCAGAGAGAGAACACCCTCAGTAGAGGTTAGGCCGTGCCTCAGCAGTGAGGACATTAAAAGGCTGATGACGACGACCAGAGAGGTAGGTACTTTATGTTTATTTCTTACTAGCTGTTACCCGCGACTTCGTCCGCGTCGAACTTAACACTCCCCTCGCCTCCCTCCCATCCTTTTCCTCCCTCGCCTTCCTTTTTATATATTTGGTATATTTTTCTTATTCTTTAATACAAAACTACTTATTGAAACTTTATTCTGTGTTTTATTTTACTACAATTCTACGAACATGTTGTAGTTTTTAAAATCCTAACGGTTCCAAAAAAATAAGAATACTTATAAGAGTACTTTTTTACCAGGCGCTTCTCTAATAAAAACTTAAAAGTGGTTGTGAATGGGACATACTAGACTAAATATGAAATTGACTGTAGTAGATTTGTATACATTTAATATACATTTTTCTGGTGTCATAAACGAATTTGAAAAGTCTTCAGTAACTGATTTATCATGGTGGGCCCGCTGGTGAGTATGCTCTCCAGCAGGCCCACATTGATTTTATTTTTACAAGGAAACTATAGATATACATTTTTTTTAATTGAGCCTACAATTATATACATATTATATCCAATTTTTTCTTGCTTATTAAATTTACAAAGGTTAAGGTGGTTCCGCCCTAGAGCAGCACACGGCAAAGGACAGGTATGACTATTACTAACTTATGTATGCCTGGAACAAGCTTTTCTCAGATTATGCAATCAATTTTATCTAAATCATACTGTCCTGAATCAACAATAATTATATTTATTGGGAGAAGAGGAAATGCAAATATTAATTTAATAAAGAGATATTTTGACCAATTACTGAATTTAAAAGTTAAAAAAATTCTGTTACTTGCTTTTCCTTACAGTAAACTGTTGCCACAAGCTGAAAATGATTATAGATTTAAGATTAATTCCAAATTACATACCATGACATGTTATAATAATTTAATTGACATTATTGACTCTAATGCTCTAATTAGAAATTTTAATTTGACATATGATAATTATTATATATCACAATTTTATAAAAGACAAATAGCATCCTCGCTAGCTTATTGTATTAATAACACAGCCAAGGTTTTGGCTAACCACACTGCTTTTATTGAGCAGTCAAATTTGACATGCAATATAAGCTTGGAATCTGTTCCAAATTCTTCAAATTTAATTCTGAGACAATAGAGTCAATCTCTGGCAATATATTTAATAAGACATTGAATTTTGTACCTAGTTTAAGTGACAAAAATACAACTCCATCAACCTTACCTACAAAGAATAATTTAAAAAATTGTATCAGCCTGGTGCATCAAAATATACAAGGGTTGATGGGTAAGGAGTTAGAATTGGAATTGTTTATGAACTGTAACAATATTGATATTGTATGCATTACAGAACATTGGCTAAGAAGCCACCAGTTCATATTCAATTTCAATAACCACCAGGTTGCAAGCTCGTTCGAGAGAAAACTTTATCCATGGTGGCTCGTTAATCATAGTTAGCAAATTTCTAAAATTTAAAGAAAGGACTGACATTGTGAGCCTCTCTGTTGAGCGAGTAGTAGAAATTACATGTGTTGAGTTTGAGCAGTTCATTGTTATGAGTGTATACAAACCTCCATGTGCACCATTTGAAAGTTTTTTAGTTATTATGGAGGATGCCCTTAGCAAAGTTTGTAATTGCCGTAAAACTGTTGCTATTTGTGGAGATTTTAACGTTAACATATTAGAAAAATGCTCTTCGACTATCAAATTTTTAAATTTATTTAAGTCATACAATTTATGTCATAATTTTTATGAACCAACTAGAGTGACTGCCACAAGTGGTACTTGTATTGATAATATATTTACTAATATAAAACCATTACACAAATCTTTGATTAATATGCTTCAGTCAGATCACAGTGGGCAGTTAATCTGTTGTCCAAGAAAATGCCCAAAAGTCCAGAGAAAAATTATTAAATATATACCAATAAATGAAAATCGACTTAAAACTTTTAAAGACAATTTATCTCGAAAAATGCGTTGGTTGCCTCATCATGACCATCCGGATCAGTTATATAGCTCTTTGTTTGACTTGATTAATGACGAATTTCAGACTGTATTTACATCCAAAAAATTAAATGTAACTGACCGTCTGATGTTTAGTGATTGGGCAACTGAAGGTATCCATAAAAGCCGGATTAGGTTATATGAACTGTATGATGAAAAAACTTATAATAATAGTCAGAACTTTATTAATTATGTAAAAAAATATTCCAAAATATTTAGACAAGCTTGTAGTACAGCAAAATCTATTTATTTGAGAAATAAAATAAAATAATCAGAAAACACTATAAAGGCTACCTGGAATGTCATCAACAATGAAACTGGCAGAGCCAAAGCACGCAGCCGTGACTTCTTATTAAATATTAATAATGTGAGTGTTGCAGAAGACCTGGAAGTAGCGACAGAATTTGAGAAGTTTTTTTCTAATATACCTATAATAACTACAGGGTCGCTCGACTCATCTTCCATGTCTGCTGAAATGCTTCTTAGGGACTGCGTGCCAGAATGTGGTGCAGCCTTTGAATTTACTGTTGTGACTACTAAAGATGTTATTTATCATTTTAAAACTATAAATATGAAAAAGACAATGGATTTGTGGGGATTGTCAGTGAAGACTGTTTCATCTATTATTACCATAATAGCTCCACATCTTGCAACAGTGTTCAATGGTTGCGTCGCTTCTGGAATATTTCCTGATTTAATGAAATATAGTAAAGTTATACCTTTATTTAAATCTGGCGACACATCAGACCCTTCTAATTTTCAACCTATTTCTGTATTGCCAACGCTTAGTAAAATTTTTGAAAAATTAATACTTAGTCAATTGCTTAGTTATTTTAACAAACATAATCTTCTTCACAAGAAACAGTTTGGATTTACGAGGGGTCGTTTAACTACTGACGCAGGAGTAGAGTTACTCAAAAGTATATTTACAGCTTGGGAGAAGTCGCAAGATGCTTTAGGAATTTTTTGCGACTTGTCCAAAGCCTTTGATTGTGTACATCATGATACTCAGGTCAGGAAATTATATCATTATGGCATTAGGAACAAAGCTCTTAATCTCCTGGTTTCTTATTTGGGCAACAGAATCCAGAAGGTTCAGATTAATGATAAGACATCGCCAGGTTCTGCCTTAAAAATGGGCGTCCCGCAGGGTTCAATACTCGGACCATTTCTATTTTTGATCTGTATCAATGATTTACCCTATTACGTAAAGAAAGATCATGAGATTGTGTTGTTCGCGGATGACACCTCTTTAATTTTTAATATCAAAAGACAACAGAGTAATTTTGACGAAATAAACAACGCACTCTCTAAAGTTGTTAATTGGTTTAATGTAAATAATTTATTACTCTATGATAAGAAAACTAAACTCTTAAAATTCTCCATGCCCAATGTTAAACAGATGGAAACCAATGTACAACTGAAGGAAACCAGAATTGAACCCGTCGGGACAACCTTATTTCTAGGTATTATGCTTGATTCCAAACTTCAATGGGGTCCGCATATAGAAAGACTTTCGGGCAAACTTAGTTCTGCAGCTTATGCGGTTAAGACAATTAGACGCCTCACAGATATAGAAACAGCTAGAATGGTCTATTTCAGCTACTTTCATAGTATTATGTCATATGGGATTCTTCTCTGGGGGAATGCTGCAGACCTTGACACAATATTCGTTCTGCAGAAAAGAGCAATAAGGGGTATTTACAACCTTGGTCCTCATGTTTCTCTAAGAGAAAAGTTCAGTGAGATAGGCATTCTAACTGTTGCTTCGCAATATATATACGAGAATCTGTTATATGTCCACAAGAACATTGACACATTTAGTAAAAAAAGTGATCTACACACTGTTAATACTAGACATAAGAATAATCTTATAGTTCATAGCACCCGCCTCCACAAAATAAGTAGCTGTTTTATGGGGCAGTGTATACGCTTTTATAACAAACTCCCTCTTAATATAAGAAATTTATCTATAAATAAATTTAAAATTATTGTTAAAACTACACTGTGTTTAAAAGCATATTATAAAATTACTGATTATATAGGCGATAAAAATGCTTGGGATTGAGCTGCTCTAATTCAACACAAAAATATAAATGATGTATAAACTGAACAATTTTAATTTGACTTTTCGTAAGCACTTTAAAAAAGTTTACACGAAATAAATATTCATTTCATTTCATTTCATTTCATTGACATCAACAGATAACAGCCACATACACAAAGCTATACAAAATCTAAAGATAACTAACTCCACCGGATATGATGAAATATGTACAAAAGTGCTTAAAAGCTGTGCTGCAACCTTAGCAGCCCCGCTTGCATACGTCATAAATTTGTCAATATCAGAAGGCATATTCCCAAGTCGTCTGAAGAAATCAAAAATAATACCTATATATAAAAAAGGTGACAAAACAGACGTAAACAATTATAGACCCATAACCTTGAACCCCGTGATTGCCAAAGTATTTGAGAGAATTATGTATAATAAAATAGAACAATTCATATCATCCTGTGACATACTCAATTCACAACAATTTGGTTTTAGGAAAAATAGCTGCACTTCATTGGCATGCTTCTGCTTAATCAAATATATCACTGAAAGCTTAAACGAAAAATCTAACATAGCTGGTATATTTATAGATTTGACAAACGCATTCGACTTTGTCTGTCATACAACACTTCTCTCGAAACTTCACAACTACGGTATACGCGGAACGGCAAACGACTGGTTTAAAAGCTATCTCATAGAGACACTACAGTATGTGGAAATAACCAAAGTTGAAAATTCGCAACAAATTCAATTAAATCGGCTGACCGTCCAAACAACTGCGGTTTGCCACAGGGCAGTCTTTTAGCTCTATTACTGTTTCTGCTGTACATAAACGACCTCCCAGATGCGATGAATCAGAAATGCATTCTATTTGCTGATGACACAACATTACTCGTAAAAAGCAAAAACAAAACCGCACTAGCCGATGAAATAAACGCCGCGATTGACAACGCTGTAACTTGGTTAGAACATAATAATCTGAAAAATAATATGACGAAGACTAATATTATACAATTTCAGACCTACAATGCTAACCAATGTGATATCAATATTTGCCACAGAAATAACTCATTGAATATTGTCAACGATTGCGTATTTTTGGGTATAAGTGTCGACAAATATTGTAATTGGAAACCACATATTGAGAGAGTATTAAGTAAAATAGATCGCTATGTTTATGTATTAAGAAAATTAAGCCAGATTGTAAATCTACAAACTGCAATAATGGCATACCACGCATACGTGTCGTCAATTCTTCGATACGGTATCATTGTATGGGGCAACTCGACAGAGGCAGATAGAGTTTTTAAAGCACAGAAGAGGTGCGTCAGGTCTATGTGTGGTGCCGGCTTTCTGGACAGCTGCAAACCACTATTCAAAAAACATAGGATCCTTCCACTACCGTGCATCTATATTCACAACATGTGCATATTTGTAAAAAAACATCCCAATCTATTTGTAAAATTTGGTGACGAAAACTCTAGGACTAGGCACAAAGATAGGCTACGACTACCGCAAATAAGATTAGAATTGCATAAAAAGAATGCTTATTGTATGGCCATTAAAATATTCAATCATCTGCCCAGTGGCTTGAAAGAATTACCTGTGACATTATTTAAGCGTAGGCTATTTAACATATTATTGGAAAAAATGTATTATGACATCCGTGAATATCTTAATGATAATTTTAAATTTTAGTGAATAGAAATCTATAATTTGCATACTAACGACATTAATATAATTAATAATATAAATTTTAATTTATTATCACAATGACAGTTTGATGTTTGTAATAAATCCAGGGCAATTCAATACTGTAATTCTGCATGTGTAATACATTGATAATAATTGTAATATCTTATATAATTTAGTTAATCTCATCTAATAATTTACTACTGTATAAAATTTGCACATCAAAGTACCTATGATAGAATATGCTGTACTCTATACTAACGACCAACTGTATCTACTTCTACCATGTTCTTGCAAATAAAAACACTTACTTACTTACTTACTTTTTACTTACTTACTTACGTTCCTAGACGCGATTGCTGTTGCGGCTCTTGTTATCCCAACACACTCGGCTTGGAATATGGTGTTAAGAGTGCCAAGGGATGTTGAGATGTTGATATTTAAGTCATGGGAGAATACGCCCGCACCTGTCCCATGCTTCGTTTTTGAGCCGTCTGTGTATACTCTGACTTCGTGTATACCAGAGCTGTCTTTGTACTCCTCCTGTAATTGGATGCGATATTTTTTGTCAAAGACAAAGGTTTTAGGGATGAGATCGCAAGCGGCCTCTAGCATCGGGATCTCTTTGGTTAAGGTCCCTTTTAGGCGTGCGTGGGTTCTTCGATCATCCTTTCTCCACAGCCCGAGCTTGTCTAGACGGATTGCTGCAGCACCAGCTTCGTGCTGGATCATTAGGTGCAGCGGTCTTAGGTCCAGTAGTATCTCCAAGATGGCTGTTGGGGTGGTCTTCATGCAGCCTGTTGTGGCCAAGATGGCTAGGCGTTGAAGGCTCTGTAGCTTTTTTGTGATTGTGCTTAGTTGTGCGCGTGGCCACCACACTACTGCACCATATGTAAGCATGGGGCGTATAATGGCAGTGTAGATCCACAGGGTGATAGATGGTTTGAGACCCCATTTCTTACCTATGATTCTCCGACATTGCCAGAAGATTGTGCATGCTTTTGTTGTTTTAGTGCTGATGTGCTTACTCCAGTTTAGCTTATGGTCAAATATTACGCCCAAGTAATTGACTTCATTCGATAGGGTAAGCTCCGTTCCAAAGAGTTTTGGTGTTTTGCACATATGGGTTTTCCTTTTGTTGGTGAAAAGTACTAGCTCCGTTATGTTGGGGTTATCCGTCAGTTCATGTTGGTTGCACCATTCCTCCATGATCCTGATGGCTGCTTGCATCCGATTGCGGATCGTGTCTTCTGAGTCACCTTTGATCAGGATAGTAATGTCGTCTGCATAGCCAACCATGTAGAATCGTCTGTCGTTTAAGTTCCGTAACAGATCGTCCACCACAATGTTCCACAACAGGGGTGAGAGTACACCTCCCTGAGGGCAGCGTTTTGCAACTATGCCCCTCGTGGTGGAGTTTACCGTGAATTGTATTGTCCTCTGTTTCAGCAGTTGATCAATCCAGCCACTAAGGGTTTGCTCAACTCCGAACTTTTCGAGGGCCCGGCTGATACTGTTGAACTTAGTTTTGTCGAAGGCACCTTCTATGTCGATGAAGGCCCCCAGTGTCATTAACTTGTTGGTAAGCGCTGTTTCAATGGTTCCCACAACGGAATGCAGCGCCGATTCAGTTGACCTGCCACTTCTATAGGCGTGTTGATGTGGGTGTAATGACTTGCGCAGTAATGCGCCCTTACGGAGGTGTCGGTCCGTAAGTCTCTCCAGCGTTTTCAGTAAGAAGGAGGTCAAGCTGATTGGTCTATATGCTTTCGCTTGTGAGTAGTCAGTTTTGCCGGGTTTTGGGAGGAATATGACTTTAACTTCCCTCCACCTGCAAGGTATGTATCTATGTGCTATTGAGGCCCTGTAGATGTCGAGCAGGTGCGGCACAATCGTTGTGCATCCCCATTGTAGGAATGCTGGTATGATTTCATCCAGGCCTGCGGATTTGAATGCCTGGAAGCTGTTGATTGCCCATTTCAGCCGGTCTGTAGTGACCACATTTTCGGCTACCAGCCAGTCTGTTTGGGTCGGTGGTCTGTAGTCTGACTCGTCCCACAGACGGTCATTGGTTACTTCACAACCTGGAAAGTGAGTTTTAATTAGCACTTGGCTAATTTCAGCGTCCGTAGTTGCGCAGGTTCCATCTTGCTTTTTAATGGCACCAAGGGTTTTGTTGCTGTCCTGAGACAAGATATTTTTCACCCTGGCTGCTTCATTCGTGGTGTTAATGCCGCTGCAGAAACGCCGCCAGGACTCGCCTCTGCGGAATCTTATGCTTTTCTTGTAGTGTGACTGGGCTTCTTTGTATTTGAGCCAGTCTGCTTCCATTCTCGTGTTTTTATCCCTGTTAAAGAGTTGCCTCAGGTTTTGCCTGAGTCCCTCTAGTTCTCTTCCCCACCACTAGGTTTTACTAGACGACTTTGGGAGTGTGGGTGCACAGGCTTGCTGGTAACTTGTTTGTATACATTCTGTTAGTAAGTTGGTGTTATGCTCTATGTTGTCAGTGCTGGTTGACATGTCCTTGAAATAGGACCTGTCAACCTGTGATGCGAGAAGCGTCTTGTATTTCGCGATGTTTGTTCGCGAGGGTTGCGCCTAGGGTGTGGGACGTTCTCTTGCACACGTATGTCATAGCAGATTCGTCTGTGGTCTGCAAAGGATGGCTCAGCGGACACATGCCAATTTGTGACAAGTTCCGTGGCCTCATCCGATGCAATCGTGATGTCTACTATGGTTTGATATCTGGAGCTAACAAAGGTGGGCTCCGAACCGTTGTTAACTACAGATAGTTTTATTGAAAAGATATATTCAGTCAAGATCTCACCTCGTCTGTTAGCATCGGGGCTTCCCCACAGCGGATGGTGCGCGTTCGCGTCCGCCGAGATGATTACCTGCCAGCCGTGGTCCTCACAGTGCTGCACCAGCTCGGCCAGCTCTTTAGATGGGATGTCCCCATCGCCAGGCATGTAGACCGAAGCTAGTACTAACATCTGTTTGTTGGGCCCTGCTTGGAGTCCTACGGCAGTGAGGTCTCTAGAACAGAAGTTGGTTAGCAGCAGTTCCGGGAATGTATATGCATGTTTTCGGTTTAATGACCGAGCAGTTGTGCAGTAGCTTACCTCCGATGTTGTTTAAACCACATATTTTGTCGCCTCTAATCCACGGCTCCTGAATTAGGGCTATTGTCTGCTGATTAACCTCCAGAAGCCTGCGTAGGATAGCCGTTGCAATTTGCTTATGCTGCAGGTTAGTTTGTATGACTCTAGTCTGATGAAGAGTCGAGAACATTGCTGTCCATAGACTCCCCGTCAGACGAGTCATGCTCGTCTTTTGCGTCCATCGCAGCGGTGGGTGTTTGTGTAGTCGCTGCGGACGCCGGTGTAATACGGGCTATGCCCGAGGTGCTTGGGATGGCTGGTACAGCTCGTCCCGCTGTGTTCTTACCTTGATTCGGCGTTTCCTCGGGCCCTACAGCCGCCGAGCTCTCCCCCCCGCTGGAAGCATGGAACATTACGTACACGCTGCCAGCGAAGAAGGAAACCCGACGGCCGCGTTCCGTGATCTTGGGGATCTCGGGTTCCGGGATGCCCAAGGTGAGGTATACTCCGTGCTCCTGCACTGATGCACCGTACAATTGCCACGTTTGTACGGCGTACCAGGGGTTTTGGGCAATCAGGAGATGGTGGATCTTGGGTAGCTCCAGTGTGATCGTCTTCGGCAGCCATAGTGCTGCGCGTACGCGCTTCGTCATGTCTGACTGCCTGATGACGACCAGCCTAGTTCCCTCAATCGGCGATCTTGTTTTGGCTACAGTGGTTTTGAGCCACGTTAAAGAGTCTTCATTCTCGCACCATAGCTTCAGGACACCCTCCACTGCAAGAGGTTCGGGTGCCGGCCCGTTATTCGGCGGTGTGGCGAAGGCAGTCTCAACTATGCACTCTTCAATTGAGCGTTTGAGCTGCTTCGCCCGTTCCACCGTCAGGTCCGTGGCAGGGGTAGTAGCGATGGCTACCATCAGGTGCGAGTTTGTCGCCTCTGCGTAGCTCCTACCGCTCTTCGGTGTGGCGTCTGTTTTCGCCCGTTTCGACCCGGCGCTGGGGGTGTGGAGTCTTCAGGACGATCCCTCTTCGTGTTTGGTGTCGGAGTGGGCCGTCCTGGTGGCGCCGGACCGCGTCTTTTTGGGCCGCGTTTGCGGTGCGGCTCCTTGTTTCCACACGACGGCTGCGCAGCGTTACCAATCCCCACCGGAGGAGCACGACGGGGCGCCCCGGGAGCAGCCGCAGTTGATGCGCCGTGCGCAGGCGGGAGTGCGCTGACTGTTACTGCAGTCGCGCTCTTTGCCGTCAGCGGCGCAACACAACCGTCTAGCTGCGTCGTCCGGGGCGGACCGTCCGCTCCACCGGTCGAGGTTTGGTCGCCGCGCTGGTTGTTTTTACCAGCCGTCGTGGTCGCAATCGGGAGTGCGCTAGCCGAATTGTTTGATGCGCTATCACCCGACTGTGTTGTTTGCTCACGTGAGCGTTTGTAACGGCGGTAGCGTTTACTGCCTCGTCTGTGACTACCTGGATTCGCAGTCGACGCGGCGTCAACGTCCGCCTTTTGGCGTGCGTTAGCTCGACGCGGAGCGATGTTCCAGGAAGTGGATGAGGTATGAATTGCACGAGGCATGGCGTTGGCCAGGTCGTGCAGATTTAAGCTGTCTTGAGAGCATGAAACATTGCCCCCCCCCCAGAATACGTGGGGCAGCCTGCACACGATGGTACAGGAAGGGATTCTCCAGCGTCACGGACGCTGGTACCCTCCTAGGGTACGCTACTGTTTTGTTTCACTTCCATGTCTGTTTTGGTATGAGTCTGTGTTGAGTATGTGTTTGTGTATGTGTGTGAGTGTTTGAAGTGGTGTTTAGGTGCGTGTGTGTGCGTCCATGTAAGAGTGTGTAGGTGTGTGTGTGTGTTACTGTGCGTGTATATGTGTGTGGGGGTAGGTGAATTTGTCTGCATGCGCGCGTGTTTTTGTGTGTGTCTGCACGCTGTGTGTGTGTGGCGGCTGGAGGTTCTGGTTACGTCTGTTTCTTATGGAACCAGACCAACAACGGGCGGCAACCTCGGTAAGGATAGTCCACCAGCCTTGTCTTAGGGATCTGCACGACCTGCGCTACACCTATGACCATTCGCCAAACTCTGCATCGGACGCAGATGCAGAGAGTAGAAGTATGTCTAAGTCATTGATAAATAAAAACGTGAGTTAGACCTACTTCCGCCCGGAGAAGGGTATTCCGGGTGTCAATTTTCTGCCTGGTCGCCTCGCAGTGGCGCCGATAGGTGAGAGACCTAACAAGTATGACTCTCTGGGAGTCATGCTTGATACTTAGGGTAAGGACTATGCTCGTTGTTAGCGCCCTGCCATGTGATGTTGAGCTTCCTGCTGGCTTCGTTGTTGAGAAGATGAAATGCGCTGTTTTGCGAGTTCTAAACGATGAATGACGAAATATGAAAGAATGCAGTGTTTGGCAAAAAAAAGAGATTTTTTAAAACGTCGTAGTTGTACATTATGTACATGCTATCTTCGTTTGATAAATATTTTTAGCTATTTCGAGGCATCGTTTAAAAATTTGCATTGTATTAAAATAGCTTAAGACTTGCGTAATGTTTTTATAACTTTATTTGCGTTCTCAGTTTTTTGTATATTACAGGATGTGATGATGCCACCTTTTCTTGCTTACCTATTTATACACTTTAAATAATATTTATTTTCAAGTCAGCATAACACGGTGTACGTAGCGGACTGCAGAGACGATAGTCTCGGGTTCGATCCCCAATTACCCCAGGCCAAAGCACCACCGAATTTTCGAAGTTACGTGTGTATTAAAAATGTTAATTATCGCTCGCTATTACATTGGGACCGAAACATAACTGGCGAAGTGTGTGTGTAATACACCTCTGCCTACCCCTTCGCGTATAAAGGCGTGAAGTCATGTTATGTTATCTTAATATATAAAATCCTTGCGTTACTGACTGACTGACAGACACGCTACAGCCGAAACTATTGGGCGCAGGAAGCTGAAATTTGGCATGTATGTTGCTTGGGTGCACTAAGAAGGGATTACCGAAATTCCCACGGGATCGGCCAAAACGGGTAAATTTAAAAAAATTGCAGGCGTAGCTGCTGGCGTCCTCTAGTTTGAATAAAATATTTTTACTACTATTTGTCAAAGTCAAAGGATTGCATTTCGATAAGTGCGTTAATTGCGAACAAACATAAAAGCAAATATATCTGTTGATAGTTCTATTTATTCAAATATTAGTATCATAGGTGTACTAAATACGTTTCATCAAACACTAAAAATATTTCAATAATTAACATAAACTTACAGATCAATCAAAACTGAAATTCACAGTATTATTTGTAAAAAATGTCAATTAAAATATAATGTTAAAATATAAAAAATGCGTTCATAATATATTATTTTGCTCTTGTCGGTGGTAGCATTTATGTTTGTTTAAATTGCAAAAACTAAAATTCAAAGTTACTGTTTGAAATAGAATTAGTTTTTATTATAAGTCAAATCGATTAGATCGATTGAGTAACATTTTATTTAGTCTATTGAAAATTTCTGACAATGGTCACACTGAACTGTCACTTCCGTTCCCGCCTTGAAAAATTAACACGCCGTTTTTGGGGCTCTCGCGAGATTATAATTGATATAAATTGATCGCCTTTTGAATTAACGCGAATTGAATCAACTTGTAATTAACTTAATACGTAATTGCCGCTTTTGACTTCCGGCAAAGTTTGTGATAATTTGTAAAATATTTAACTTTTGTAAAACTGTAATTGTGAATCCTGTGAACGTGCTTCGTGCTCTAAGACGGAGAGGACATCAAGTTGGAAGGAACAACTAAGTGGATAATTCATTCAATCTATCGTGGCCACCTTAGTTTTGTTTGTTTTTCCCTAACTTAGTTCCACTCCTGGCATCAGTAAGAGTTGGTAAGACATTTTATTAATATTAGGTGTAGTTAGGATTTATAATTCATCGCTGTGCTACTACAGTAAAAGTGTTTAGATATATTGTCTATCGTGGTCAGGTAGATGTATTACACCTTCCACTGCGCATTTCTGAAAATCCCAACCTGGCTACGGTAATTCTAGACATAATTTTTGGTAGCAGAGCGTGGTTGTATCAGCCGCTGTTGATTGTACCTATACTCAGATTGGTATTGTATAGGCTGGTGTTGTATGAGCTATATATATTAGTTATAGTGTTCTCAGGTCAGTATTGTCTAAAATACATAATATTTAATTGTATAAGTTGACCTAGATATTTTGAAACACATGTCATACATAACCTCAATCAGTAATTGATTGATTTAAATTGTTAAAGTCTAGCATAGATTTGTTGCTGTTACTATTAATGAGTCACTTTGATTGGATACATATCAGTTATATGTATCAATTGATTTAGTTTGTTGCATATATTGATATATTAAGTTTGAACCTTACGTTGTTAAACCTTGTTATAATATAAAGATAATATTGTTAGGTAACACATATTCTGTGCTTACTTCCTATTGTATATCTCAAATAACACAGCCAGTCTGTCTGTTGCAAGTAATTAGTTAATTTATTTGAATATATAACTTTAATTAACTTATTTGAAGTTTCAACTTTTGATAACTTTGACTTTGTTTTGTGTCAATATATGTTGAAACTATTAATTTTGTTGGACAGTAGATACCTGTCACTTGCTTGTACCAGCAGTAAACAGGCTAATACTTTGTTGGTTTCAAAGAATTAAGAAAAGTTAAGTTTTGATTGCTTATATTATTTAACGCTTGTCCGGGCTCTTTTGAAATTTTGATTATGTCAGCTATCAAGGACTTGCGTGCGGCTGCTGGTGCTATTGCATCAGATTTGCGCTGGTTTGCCTCAGCCAGTGCCTTAGTGAACCGGCCTGATCGCCAGCAGGCCTTACTACAAAGGTACGAGCGGATTGACGATCGCCTGGCAAGTGTGGAACAGCAATTCCGCACTTTCAGCGCTTACTGTCTCGAAGTGTCAGTCAATGATTTCACCGCTGACCAGCGATATAAGGTCAACGAAGACTATGCCCAGGTCTTAGACCTGTATGATGCTGTCTCCAATAGTGCGAGACAACTAGTTGCCGATAGGGAAGGGCAACCCAGCCTGAAGCAGGAGCTTACTAGGTCAGCACCGTGGCTGGTGAGTAGGCTCCCTACTTTGGACCTCCCCCATTTTGATGGCTGCCTAGGAAGCTACCTGGGCTTCGTTAATTTGTTTGACAGCCTGGTCAATGATAGGGCTGACCTTCGGCCGGCACAAAAGTTGGCCTATTTGATGTCGGTTCTGGATGGGGAGGCCAAGGGCCTCATCCAGCATCTGCCCGTGTTTGACGAGGCGTACCAGACGGCTCGGGACCTAATCACCTGAAGGTACCATAATAAGCGTGGCCTCACCGACACGCACATCGAGCAGATTTTGGGTTTGCCGTCGCTCACCCGGGTCTCTGGTTTGCGCACCCAACTGTTGAACCCGCTTTTGGTGGCCATTAACGCACTTAAGTGCCTTGACCTGCCCGTGGACCAATGGTCCTATCTATTGGTGCACATTGTACTGAAAAGCTGCCTGCCGACCTGAGGTCGCGTTTTGAACAGCGCTTTGGTGGGGATAGCGCGACCCATCTGCCCCCCTTTGCTGACCTGGAGAGGTTCCTGGAGGATGAGTGCCGGGTCTTGGACAACTCCGGTGGTGACACGCCGGCTAAGACGCAGCCGCCCAAGGTCAAGGAGCAGGCTCGCGTTCACATCCGAGCCAGTGTTGACCGGCGCCCTCCTCGCTTTGCAGTCACGCAGAGCCCCGCGGAGTGCTCCTACTGCAAGGTCACGGGGCACAGAACGGCCAGTTGTAGGGCATTCTTGGACCTGCATGTCGCCTCTCGTAGGCGCATCGCGAATGCCCGCCGCCTTTGCTTCTCTTATTTGGGGTCCCACTACCAGCGAGACTGCCCAAATTCTCGCCCCTGTCCTCACTGTGGAGGACAGCATTTGGACATTCTCTGTATGAATGCCAGAGAGGTTGGCCGCTTGTCCAACCAGCAGACGCCGCGCACGGGCGGGTGTTTTGAAGGTGGCAGCCGAGGCTCACTGGCGCGTAGCCGAGAGTCGCCTCGCTCAATTGATCGCCACTCGCCCCGCTTGGAGAACCGTAGCGTGCGCACGCCTCCTCTCTCTCGCGCACCTGAATGTGCTGTTCAGCGTCAACAGCACCATGACGGCTGCCCCAGGTATTCCCGTCCTTTGGCGGAGTGTCCCCGCTTTGACTCGCGCCCACCTCGTTTTGGGCGGGTGCGTCATTATGACTCCCCACAGATGGTGCGCGGATCAAGTCATCGCGCCTTTGAGGACTTCAAGCCGCACCCTCATTTTGACTTGCCAGGTCCTGGCCAACGGTCGCCACCCAGGCAACAATAGGTCATTGACCCCTGCCCTATAACGCCAACCTCCCCCATTGAGACCGTTATCCTACCAACGGTTGATGTTAGGGTCTGGGGACCCACGGGGACATCTGTTGTTATCCGTGCTATATTGGACACAGGTTCACAAGGTTGCATTGTTTCCACTTATTTGGTAGGGCAGGGTAAATTAAATATGGGTTCTTTTCCAAATTGTATACGGGGCATAGGGGACGTAGCCTCTAATGTTGAAGGGCAAGTAAAGGTTTTGTTTGGCCCTGTTGAATCTTCACACCCGAGGATTAAAACCTCGGCTATTGTGTTGAAGAATATTTTGGGTATGCACCCACAGAAGCAGCTACCTGCTGCTGTGGTGAATTTGACATCGGGATTGGAACTGGCAGACCCCAAATTTGACACACTGGGACAAATCAATTTGTTGATTGGCTCTGATATCCTCGGTGGAATTTTGATTGGTGGGAAACGGGTCTTGGTGCCAAATGGTTTGACTGCCATCCCGACCATATTTGGATTTGCTTTGATGGGACCTGTACCTAGGGAACCCCCTCCACCCGAACTTGATAATTTGTTGGCTGTAGGCTCTGCTCTCTCTGATGCAGTTCAGAGGTTTTGGGAAGTAGAAGAGCCTCCTCAAGCTGCCCGTTTGAATCCAGAACATGAGGAGTGCGAGCTGTTCTTCCAGAACAACACTGGTCGACTCCGTTCTGGTCGGATTATTACGAGGCTACCCTTCCTGTCTGTTCGGCCTCCGCTTGGTGCGTCACGACCTTTAGCCGAAAAGAGATTATTGGCCATGGAGCGTCGCATGGGTCGTGATCCGGAGCTCAGACAGAAGTACATTGAGTTCATGAAAGAATATGAACAATTGGGACACATGTCTGTGTCAAATTTGGATTGGCGTTCGGTGGAGCACTACTTTCTCCCGCATCATGCGGTATTGAAGCCATCGACTGGCAAGCTGCGCACAGTATTTGATGGTTCTGAGAGTTCAAGGAGACTTCTACGGGCGTATCCTTGAACCAGTGTCTGCATTCTGGTCCCAAGTTGGTCAAGGACCTTTGTGACGTCATCACCAGCTTCCGACGACATCAGGTTGTCTTTGTAGCCGATATAAAAATGATGTTCAGGCAGACGATTATCCACCTTGATGACCGTCGCTTCCAGCTGATCCTTTGGAGAGAGTCTCCTCGTGATCCCATGGTCGTTTACGAGCTCAATACTAATACGTACGGGTTAAGGTCAAGCCCCTACTTGGCAATACGTTCTCTTTGGGAGCTCGCAGACCGCGAAGGCTTACGTTTCCCACGAGCCTCCGCCATCTTGAAGGACGATATTTACGTCGATGACATTTGCTCGGGCGCCTCCACAGCGGACAAGGCGATCCTCCTGCGGGACGAATTGATAGGTATTTTGGCCTCCGCTTGTTATGAGTTGCGCAAATGGATTTCCAACTCACCAGCGCTTTTGAAAGGCTTGCCAGAGGATCATCAGCAAGATCCACATCTATTTGAGATTGATGACAACCCCGCCATGATGGCTGTTCTCGGCGTTCAGTACAGACCAGTCCAAGACATCTTTACGTATAACGTAGACTTGAAATTGCCTTGTTCTTGGACTAAACGTCTCGTGTTGTCTACTGTCGCCAGAACCTTTGATCCGAACGGTTGGATTTGCCCTATCATATTTTGGGCAAAATGCTTCTTGCAGAAGCTTTGGACAGCAGGATTGACCTGGGACGAACCTCTACACGGCACTCTTGTTGAGGAATGGACCTCTTTTGTATCCTCGCTTCCTGCCGTCAACGAGATCTCCTTGCCTCGTCCCATCCTTCCTCCCGGGAAGTACAAGGCCACCCTTCACGGGTTTTGTGACGCCTCGGAACGTGGTCACGCGGCCGTGGTGTACTTGCGCACAGTCATTGCCTCAGGTCAGGTGAGAGTTTCCCTGATCATGGCGAAGAGCAAGGTAGCACCCCTTCGGACATTTTTGACCATTCCGAAATTGGAGCTCTCGGGAGCAGCACTACTTGTACGCTTATTGAACCACGTGTCTAACACTTTGGGTAAAAGCATTTGTATTAATGGGACCTACGCCTGGACAGACAGCCAAATTGTTCTCTGTTGGTTGAAGGCTTCTGTCCACACCTTGGAGGTATTTGTCGTTAATCGCGTTTCCCAAATACAGAAATCTGAAGTCAAGCTTGTTTGGAGACACGTGCCAGGTGAGCTCAACCCCGCTGATTGTGCCTCGCGCGGATGCTTGACGCCTAGTTTGATAGGTCATTCACTGTGGTGGGGTCCGGAATGGTTGAGTCGACCAGAAATTGATTGGCCTCGAACGCCAGTTTTGAATACTTCTAATTTGCCGGGTCTACGAACACTCGCTCTTGAGAAGGTAGAATGCGCCTTCGACCCCGATTTCTTGTTGAATCGCTACAGCTCCCTTGACAAGTTGTTAGGTGTTACTGCTTGGATAAAGCGTTTTGTTTTGAAATTTTAGGCACCCACAACAGAAACGACTGACATCGTTTCTCTCACCACAGGAACGAC
The DNA here is from genome assembly GCA_944739405.2 of Euclidia mi. NCBI lineage: Eukaryota > Metazoa > Arthropoda > Insecta > Lepidoptera > Erebidae > Euclidia > Euclidia mi. Next base: position 2,261,621 of record OX123191.2, on the reverse strand, counting down.
AGGAGTCCCTCACCTTTTGGGTTCGTTCTGTGCAATTGGCGCATTTTGAGAAGGAGATTGCTATCCTTAAATCAGGGAGATCGAAACTATCGGGAGCTGTATCTAAATTGAACCCCTTTTTGGACGATACGGGTCTCTTGCGCGTTGGAGGGCGTCTCAAGAACGCCAACCTCCCTTACGGGGCACGTCACCCCCTTTTGTTACCCAAAGACGGTCATTTGGTACGTTTGTTGGTAACTGACCGTCACCTTAAAGATTCGCATGCTGGTTGTAATGCGCTCTTGGCCCTTTTGCAACGCGAGTTTTGGATCTTGTCTGCCCGAAGAATTATTGGGAGTGTAGTCTTTCGCTGCATCCCTTGCTATAAGCTCAAGGCTTCTACCATGCAGCCGTTGATGGGAGACTTACTGGCAGATCGCGTAACTTGTACCCTGTACAGATTTGTATCCCGCAGAGGGCTGCCTTCCTTGATCCGTTCTGACTGCGGCACTAACTTTAAGGGCACTTATAATTATTTGAATGATGTTGTTAATTTCCTTGAAACCAACAAAGCTGATATAGGTGATAGGCTTGCCCGACGTGGGATAAATTGGTTGTGTTTCCCACCAAATTGTCCACACTGGGGTGGTATTTTTGAGGCCGCTGTAAAATCGGCCAAAACACACTTGCGCAGGACAATCGGTGAGTCTGTCCTTACATTTGAGGAACTCGCAACTCTGTTTTGTAAGATCGAGGCCGTTTTGAACTCTCGGCCATTGTGCCCGATCTCCTCAGATCCGAATGATTTGGAGGCCCTTACGCCGGGCCATTTTTTGATTGGTCGCCCACTTGTCGCCTTGCCTGAGTACCCCTATATTGATACGAGACCTGGTCGTCTCTCGCGTTTTGAATTGGTACGCCAGATTACTCAGAGCTTTTGGAAACGCTGGAACTTTGAATATTTGCACATACTCCAGCAACGCGTTAAGTGGACCGACAAGACCGATCCACCCAAGATTGGTGACCTCGTTTTGATCAAGGAGGCTAACCTTCTGCCACTCAGATGGCGCAGAGGGCTGCCTTCCTTGATCCGTTCTGACTGCGGCACTAACTTTAAGGGCACTTATAATTATTTGAATGACGTTGTTAATTTCCTTGAAACCAACAAAGCTGATATAGGTGATAGGCTTGCCCGTCCGTCCCGTCCTTGCCAGAGGACATCAAGTTGGAAGCAACAACTAAGTGGATAATTCATTCAATCTATCGTGGCCACCTTAGTTTTGTTTGTTTTTCCCTAACTTAGTTCCACTCCTGGCATCAGTAAGAGTTGGTAAGACATTTTATTAATATTAGGTGTAGTTAGGATTATAATTCATCGCTGTGCTACCACAGTAAAAGTGTTTAGATATATTGTCTATCGTGGTCAGGTAGATGTATTACACCTTCCACTGCGCACTTCTGAAAATCCCTACCTGGCTACGGTAATTCTAGACAGTTACATTATAACACGTTCGCGGACACGACGGTTATAGCAGTCATCAGTAATTTACTCAATATTACGCGCCGGCTATAGCCGTAGAATTCTTTCGCGCTCTAATGGCACAACGGCTTTAGCAGACGATTTCCTATACTTTTATCCTATATTTTGTTATTAAGTGTATTAGTAACTTTTTGTATGGGGGCACCATACAAAAAGTTTCAAATCGCTAGGTGTCCTATAATATCTCTTTTTACGCTGTCAAACGTGACGCTACTCGTCACTATTTGTGTGCGCTCGCATACTGACGCGTCTGTCATAGCAGCGAGAATTGTATAGCGATTGGTTCAGCTGTTCGGCGAGTGCCCCAAGGAGTGGAACTGCTGTAACATTTTTCGCACGTACTTTTTGTTGTGCTGCAGTTGTGAGTTTATTTGATTTTTCTAACTGAATAAACCTAATAGATCACTAATATTTTAATGATAATATGATAACGACAGTATAAACAAACATACGATACGATATTTACTACAAATGTGTCTAAATTTCTGTATTATAGAATAGGTATTTGTGTATAGTTTGGACCTACTAAAGTATCGTTGTTCAAGCTAAATTAAATATAAAGTTTCGTCTGATGATAGTAAGTTTGCTGTTAAACCTGGTCTTAATTGCTATTTAGTTGCGTAGTAAAAGAGTAATGACACCTCTGCTATAAGTGCATGCTATGCAGTCGAATGTTATAGACGGTGCGTCCTATGTATATGGTTATAAACTATTTACCGGCGATGAAACGGCTAAAGCAGGCGAAGGCTATAGCAGTTGTGACTTTATGAATGTACTTAGTCGTTTTTACCAGTGACTGTGCGTCTATAGCATTGCATACAAAAATTAAGTGTCAAAGTAGGGTTGCAAAATATGGCTGAGTGTCCGCGAACGTGATAACGTATTTATTTTATTTGCCTGAGGTACAATATTATGATATACAAAATATCATTCCTAATGCACATTTTTTAGATGTAAAAAGAAATTAAAAACCGACGGACAATTGACGTAAGTCTAAATACCAGGCTACGTAAAGCGTATTGGTTTAAACAGTCACCTCGCCTTGACGCAGCACTGAATGTAAAGGGTTCGATTTCAGTGCGAAGCAACACATTGAGAGGACCACTAATTGTTGTTTTGAGTCTGGATGTCTACACTTTGAGTCCGTTGATTTAATTTTGTGAAGTTCGACCGCGAAACAAAGTTAATTCCTTATGCACAAGTTGTCATAAAATACTTGTAAGAAAAAAGTTTAAAAAACAGACACTTATCATTATTAAAAATCAAAATCATATCTAAGAAAAACTAACAATCAGACACACAGCAATACGTCTGACAGTACTATTTCAAAAATAAATCACCTACATATGTAGCATCCAATCCGGTTGTATCATTAAAAAAAACATAGAGTACAAACCGGCTTGTTGACCATGAATGTAAACGTAATGATGATAATAGAATAGTTGCCGAGTAGTCGCGCGGTGGCGTACCCCAAGGCAACATCCTATGTCCCGCGTTCGGTACATCGACTTCTGATAACTTTTATCTACAGATTATGACTTAAATAATTATATAAACTGCTACTGAAGTGCTGTCAGTGATAAAATAAATTTAGTTTCAGTGATTAACTTTGGAAATAATAATCATGTAAGTATTTTGTTAAAGTCTTTAGTTAATGTTTGTATTATTACTTAGTTGTTGAATTACTTTGAATTTTAATTGCTTGTCAACTTAACAAACTGTTTGGTAGTTTTTTTTAGTATAACGTAATTATTTAACACAACCTAGTTATATTACACTTTAACATAATAGTTGACAATTATTACATAGTAATTTAGACTTTTAAAACAAGGTCTGTCAATATTCCATATATTTTCTTATTAATGTTTAAAAATATTTAAATAAAACACAGCTACGAATCAAAAGCAAACACAACATACTATTGTATTTGCATTATTCTTTCTTCTTTTAATACATTAACATAATTAATGGGAACCACACAGCGCAACTACTCCGATGCAAAACGCAGAGAATTATATATTTTAATAAGTTCCCACAACAGTAAACAAGTATTCCCAAATTTTAATCTAGAAATTTATTTGCCTTGTGACCTACTAGAACAAATAATGATTGTGTTAATAATTAACACCTGTTATATATATGCTTTTCATCAACACATTAATAGTATAAAATCAAAAGAATGTGCAAAATCTCCGTCAACATTTATAATAATATCTGTGATAACGACATATTATCATTTAGAATCTGATAGCCGTCTTGAGCACGATAGTATGACAAATACCACACATCTGTATACCTATAATAAATTCAATGCTTCTATCATTAAACATTAATGAGAAAATAAATACATTTACCAAACCTTATCTTTGACAACACAAATTTAATTTGAATCTTCGCAGCGATAATAATTATAATGTTATTTACTTTACGTCAATAATGTCAAACTAAGATTATATTATCGTTCATTTCTGTCAAATCATGTTTCATTATTATGTTTACCTATGACATTGACCTTGTTGAGAATTGGGGACAAAATATAGATTAGATTAAAATATAGATTGAAGAGTTAAGTTATAATGTCTTCGGATTGGTTAATCACTACCGAGCCTAATAAAATGTTGGCCATTAAATCCTTATTTCGGTTTAATGCTTTTGAGAGAAGTCGCGTGAAATACGATATTAATGCTTCTGAGATAAAGTTTAAGAAAAAATATATATACTAGTTTATCAGCGTCAATAAAAGCATGTTTTTTTAAAATATGTCATCATAAGACAAATGTGAAGTGAATATAAATTATACCAGTCTTTTAAAAGATCCTCGGAGTGTGTAAGACGGCTGTGCTTAAATGCTGATATTATAGCACTGCAAGAAACTTGGCTGTTGCCGCACGAGATATCCGAGCTCGATAATATAAATAACGAGTTTGGTTTCTTCGGCAAATCTGCGGTTGACCTAACAAGCGGTATTTTGCGCGGGCGACCCTATGGCGGCATAGCACTTCTATGGAGAAACAGTAAGTGTAATCATGTGTCTGTGATTCCGTGTGAGAGTGATCGAATAAGTGCAATTAGGATGTGTGTGTCGGATCGGTTAATACTAGTTTTTTCCATCTATATGCCTACTGATTCATCTGACAATCTATTAGAATTTGTTCAATGTTTAAGCGAAGTTACGTCAATAGTTGAGAGTAGTAATATTGAAACCGTATTTATTATGGGGGACTTTAACGCTCATCCGGGGGAATCGTTCGGCAATGAACTTCAAAATTTTTGTAATGAACAAAACTGGACGTGTGTTGACCTAAAGATGTTGAAGTCGATTTCAAATACCCATACTTTTGTGAGTGAAGCGCACGGCAGCCGCAGATGGTTAGATCACTGTGTTGTTACCGATGCTGCATTAAGGACGGTCTCTTCGGTAAAGGTATGCTACGACATTTTCTGGTCCGATCACTATCCAGTTGAGATTCAGTGTAACTTAAATACAGTTTGTAAAACAACTATGCCACCGCTAATCAAAATAAATAAAGTCCCATGGAAAGACAGGGATTTGAGCCAAATAGAAAAATATACTAAATATTGTAATAATAAACTAAGAGAATTGGGCTTCCCTCACGAATTCCAAAAGTGTTGTGATAGTATGTGTGGTAATAGGGACAAGAACCACTTAGCAGCGATAGACGCACTTTATGGTGACATTGTAATGGTGTTACAGAAAGCTGCTGTTGACAGCTATGTGGGTCGTGGGGATAGTATCGGACGGCACCGTGGTCGTCACATTGTCGGCTGGAACAAGTATGTTCGTGACGCTCGACCTAGCAGTGGTAATATTTATAATGAAATGTATGAAGCTAGGAAAAAATTTAAGAGCAAACTACGTTATTGTCAGAATAACCAAGAATTAATAAAAATGAATATATTAGCTACCAAACATAAGAATAAAGACTTTAAAGGATTTTGGCAACAAACTAAACAGTTAAACCCAAAACCTAGCGTACCTGTGAGTATCAACGGCATCAGCAAACCAAAAGACATTGCTAATTTGTTTAGATGTCACTTTCAAGTGAAGTCTCCGCTAAGTGGTGAGCAGACCAGGGATGTAGAGGTCGTCGTGTCTGCGGTTCCCGAGCGAGTCACAGCAAAGCAAGTTGCTCTAATAATAAAAGGCATGACTCGAGGGAAGTCGCCCGGGCATGACGGCCTCAGCATCGAACACTTTCAGTATGCGGGGCCACACCTCCCGAGGCTTTTGGGACTGTTATTCACGCTATGCATAAGGCATTCTTACTTGCCAGATGAGTTGATGAAGACGGTGGTAGTGCCTATAATTAAAAATAAGACTGGAGATAATTCCGACAAGTGCAACTACCGCCCGATATCATTAGCTACAACCACTGCTAAGGTGCTTGATGGCTTGCTTGAGAGACAGCTTAAAGAACACCTAAATTTAAATGACGCACAGTTCGACTTCAGACCAGGACTTTCAACAGAATGTGCGATTATGACTCTCAAGCAGACTGTCAGGTACTACACAGATAGGAGCACGCCTGTGTACGCAGCCTTTCTCGATCTCTCCAAGGCTTTTGACCTGGTTAGGTATGACATTCTTTGGCGTAAATTAAATTGTACAGGTGTGCCTGGTGAGTTAGTCAATATTTTTAAATATTGGTATGACCACCAAACTAACCGGGTCAAATGGCTTGGTGAATTTTCAGACGAGTACGGGTTGGAGTGCGGAGTGAGACAGGGGGGGTTAACGTCCCCTTCGCTCTTCAACTTGTACATGAACGAGCTGATTGTTGGGCTGAGCGACATCGGAGTAGGATGCTCGATTGATGGTTACTGCATCAACAGCATTAGTTATGCTGATGATATGGTGTTGCTCAGCCCATCAATGGCTGCGCTCAGAAGGCTGATAGGCATATGTGAGGAGTATGCGAAGGTACACGGTCTCTTGTATAATGCTCAGAAAAGTGAGCTCCTGGTATTTAAATCTAGGCGTCGTAAACTGGGGGATGTGGCACCTGTGCTGATTAACGGTGTCCCGCTTCGAAGAGTGTTTGAGTTTAAGTACCTCGGTCGTGTGGTCACCGAGGATTTAAAAGACGATAGAGATATTGAAAGGGAAAGGAGGGCAATGGCGGTCCGCTGTAACATGTTGGCACGCAGATTTGCGAGGTGTAGTTTAGAGGTAAAGATCACTCTATTTAAAGCATTCTGCCAAACTCTCTACACCTGCAACCTGTGGGTCAATTACACGCAGCGGGCCATCAATGCTCTCCGAATACAATATAATAACGCGTTCAGGGTGCTGGTGGGGCTCCCACGCTGCTGTAGTGCGTCTGCAATGTTTGCGCACGCGCACACAGACGGCTTTCACACGGTGCTGCGGCGCCGCATCGCTTCGCTGATGTTTCGCACCCGTGGGAGCACCAACACCATCCTGAACGTGCTCAGCTACAAGCTCGACAGCCCCCTCCTGGTGCACTGGGTACAAGCACAAGTGCGTGTGTCTGGGGCCCCAGAGGGTGGTAAATATCTTAATTAATTAAAATTGCATTACTTATTTTATTGAATAATTGACTGTTTTTATTATGTTCCTATTTTACACTCAGACATTGATTATTATATTATTTTTAATTCTTTTTTTGATTATATCATACTTTGATTATTTTAAATTTAATTACTATTTTATTTTGATTTATTACGTTCAAATGTGTATACTGGCAATTTTGTAATTAATTAATTTGATGTATTAATTTTATGGTATCTTGCCTGAAATAAATTTATTTTATTTTTTTATTTACTTTTTTAAAGTTTTACATACAAAAGATGACATAAAAATTGGGAGATCATTTAATAGGAACGACACACACGTACAAATTACATTATTAATAAATTACACGATGGTTATATTACGTGGAATATTTGTTGTATTAGGATTTAATATTTGTAAAATACACGCAAGCGAAGTTGCGGTCAACCACTATCAATGTAGAATTTACAAAATAATCACAACGCACTTTTGAAATGTCCATTCAAAAATGTATTGCAATGCAAAAAAAACATAACGGAGCTAAATATCTATTTTTTTTATTTATTTTTTTTACGAGGTGGAAAATCCCTTCGGATCTCCGACTCTTGGGGGAAATAAGAGCCGGAGTATGTGGTGTTTCCACTAAAAACCACCTTGACTTCCGCCATGTACCCGTGTGTCGGAGGGTGGAGCATCACCAAAGCAGTCGTCGCCACCCTCCGACGGGTATTGGCTCGCCAGATGGTCAGGCGGGCCCCGAACAAAACCCCCTTGGCGACGGATTAAGGTGTTGGACTCCGCCGCCAAAACGCCCAGCGGCCGCAGAGGATAGGCAGGACGGCAACGCAACACCGCATCTCCTCTTCCTCTGCGGCCCCACCGCGACGCATCGAATGGTGCGCCCCCATTTGGTCGCGGGAGATAGGGCGCGCGGCAACGCAACACCGACACGCCTCTCCTCCCGCGACCGCTCCCGACTGCGAGGGAGGGGAGACAGAACTGTCCCCCGCACCCGCACCGTTGGACGCATCCTGCGCAGGCCCCTCCAAGCCCACGCGGTGTGTCCCCTCCTGGATCCCTCTTAGCTTCACCGCGGGTGACCAATCCACGGTTACTGAGCCCCCCCACCACGACAAGGTGGAGATCCCACGGGGGGGGAAGCTATACTTATATTAGATTTCATTTAGTGTTTAGAGATAATTAGTTTGTTTTCTTAAGGATCGTGATATTTCAATTATTTATTTATTTTTCATATTCACAAAGTATATAGGCGGACTTAACGCCGTGGCCATTATCTACCAGTCTAACTTAGAGTGGTGCAGAGAGATAAGAAGTAAGTGTATTATGTGATGTAGGCATAGAAAAAATACTAATAATTGAATTAAAATTACTGGTCATACTAATTATACATACTGACATAAATATACCTACATATATCATAATAAAATACATAAACGCATACACAAAGAATTCAAATATAATTACAAATAAAATCAGAAATGATTTATAGACTTACTTAAACTGATACATGTTAATAAAATACATAATAAAATCATAATAAAATACATAAACGCATACACAAAGAATTCAAATATAATAATAAATAAAATCAGAAATGATTTATAGACTTACTTATACTGATACATGTTAATGTACATATATACATAAACATATATCTAGTTAAGATATCGACTTATAACACATTTGCGGCCTAAGCCAACAAGAGTTCCTTTACTTTGGACTTGATTATGAATTCACTTGAACAAATGAACATCCTTTTTCCAGATACATAATGGCATCCAATAATCTAGTGACAAGAACGCAAAAGCTTCTAGCATGCAGAAGAATATCAGTTTCATCTAGAAGACAACAGAGCTTATGGACACCAGAAAAAAATGTGAAATCGCCTCACAGAGATGTCGATATTCCCAACCGAACCGTCCCTGAACACATTTGGGAAAACTTGGGCAGATGGCCTGATAAAACAGCACTAGTAAGTACCTTTATATTTTTCCAATCTGTTGCTATAAACGTAATTAGCCTTGCTATAGTTACAAACGTTATTGAAATACATTAAGTAAAGATAAACTACAGCTGGAAAAAAAAATCTTTGGAACAGTCTCATTTGGTTTTGTTTAAAACAAGGTTGTATCTTTCAGGTCTGTGGCATCACAAACCGTTCCTACACCTACCATCAGATGTACAAATACTCTCGAAATTTCGCTGCTAAGCTACGAACTCAGATGAAGATCAGGGACGGTGACGTAGTCTTCGTTATGATGCCGAACTTGCCAGACTTTGCGATGGTGACCTTAGGAGTCTTGGAGGCAGGTGCCGCAGTCAGTACCTGCAATCCTATTTATACTGCCCGTAAGTTTAAACAAAAGTTATTTGAAGTACTAATATTATAATCTGATTGCCAATGTAACAAATATTTCAAAATAAATACTACTACTACTACAAATTTATATCATGTCCAGCACATCATTGTGGAATACTACCAAAATCATAAACATAAAATTTGGACCATATAACAGAGAATTTGGAGTATATAATATTGAAACAAAGAGAGACAAATTAGGAGTTGATTGTTTGAAAATTCACTGATTACGTAGCTAGCACTTTGAAAATGCAGACAAGTTCTCGTTTTAATAATATGAACGTACAGTTTCTTTGTCTCTAGCAACACTTTTTATAAAGCATTCCAGTTAATTTGTTTGTGCTATTTGGCATGTTTTTCATTCATAGATTAGACTTAATTTTTCTCGAATATTTGCAGAGTACTATAAAAATATATAGTATGTATAGGTATGTATAATATGTCATAAAGTAAGTATGTAGTTTTATAAATATTACAAATATAAAAATCTTATTTTATACACCTCGTAATTTACATCGCGTGCGCTGCTAAAACTATTAATGATACATAAAAGTAATGTTCTATTTTATTAAAGTACTCATTATTAACTACAAAAAAGTCCGGGATGATATAGGTCTATCTCATAAAGAAAACCCCCAGTAACCATCTTTATCAATAAAAAAATGCAATAATATAATGATTTATTTTCAAAGCTATTTTAAGCAATACAGTATTATTTCTTATCCAATTAAATTTACTACGTATGTTGTGTATTTAATGTAGATACAAATTGTCTTATACAGTATAAAATTCTATTGTATGTTTAAGAAATATAGCAAAATAAAAATAATGCGGAAGAAAATAAATTCACCGCTCTCACACCGATATTTTCTGGAAAATTATCTTACGCCGTGGTTTATATTATTGATGTTTTTGTAGGGGTCCCTAATATTTTCTAGAAATAAATATAGCCTTTGTTACTCAAGGATAATGTAGCATTATAATGGTGCAAGAATTTTTTAAATCGGTCCAGAACTTTTTTAGTTTATTCGTAACAAACATACAAAAATACAAATCTTTCCTTTTTATTATATCAGTATAGGTATAAAAATCATCTTTTATACACCTCGTAATCTTTTGTTAAAATGATATATTTTGTAAAACCTTGAAATGCATGCCAGTTCATCAATTAATGACGTATTTTTGCTTTCTCGTGTTATTGATTTCACCTTAATTGCAATGGATTTTTTGTTTTAGATGAAGTCCAGCGTCAAATAACACTATCTGACCCAAAAGTTCTTATTGGTGTACCAGAAACCGTTCCAGTTCTTAACGAAGCATTAGCATTACTACAAAAGGATCTACCAATAATAGTCGTCAAAGGTGCCGAAGCAGATTTGCCTCCGAAAACGATTGCTTTTGAAGAATTCGCTTTTGCTGACAATGTGGACCATAGTATTTTAAAAGGAGTTCATAGAAGTCCTGAAGATGTTGCATTTCTGCCGTACTCTAGCGGGACTACTGGGCTTCCAAAAGGCGTGGAGTTAGTGCATAGGAACATTGTTGTCAACTGTTTGCAGCAAGACGTTGACACTGTACGACATTATGATGAAACTACAAGTAAGTAAATTAATCATTAGGTATACAAGTACTCGTGTGACTGTAAAAAAATTACACGCTATTACAAATAATACTTCAGCTCTATCTAATTGATAGGTATTTGCTGGTACATTGTTCAACCAACTTTCTTGAGGTTTTTTATTGAGTTACTGTTTGTTTTCCGTGGTTTGTGTATGTACCCTACAGACTATCTTCCAGTGAAAGATCTGCTCAAATCGGTCGCAGATATAAAGACAAACATTAAAATAGAATAGGTGCTTATGGCTAGGTATCATGTGAATAAATATTATCTTTTAAGAAAACATAGTTATTTTGAAGTCACATGTGTAGGTTTTGATTGGCTTAAGATGGAGGCAGCAATAGCCTGGTGGAGATGCGGCGATGCTATGTAGAGGGTATCTGACTTCTCGGAGTTCTCTATTGATTCGTTAATAATAACTTACCGCGTGACTCGAAGAGCACGCTACTCCGTCTGTCCCGGCTACAATGACGATTTTTGACTGACGTTATAGCATCAGAACATCTGAAAAAACTGAAACAAGTCTAAACCATGGAATATCGCTATCCCTTTTGCGAGGCCCAGACAGGCAGGCGTTCTATGCAAAAGCTAATATTCTGCCAAATCCGGTAAGACTAGTGCGGACTCCAGGCTGCAACTGAGATAACGAATATAGAAGGGTTATGATATCAGTTGACTTAAAAAAATATATAGCAAGCATGTGTACGCATAATATAACACTTCGAAAATTATAAAATACGTCTAAATAGCAAATACAACTTGTAATTATTAAGGATAATAAATACATTGATAAGCACAAAGATAAATTACAGCAAAAAGTCTGCAAAGTAACATTGAATCTTACTTCTGTATAAAAAATATGGCGATGATAATTATGTTTTGACTCTCAGCACTCACCGTTTTTTGTATCAAGTGACACATTTTAAATAAAAGGATTAATACTTATATATTATAGACGTTAGCGAAGCAGCATTATATATTAAGTGGACTATATTACTGCCTCCGTGGTCCAGTGGATAGCTTATGCGACTGCTGATCGGAGGTCTCGGGTTAGATTCCCGGGTCGGGCAAAAGTGTTATTGGGTTTTTCCGAAACATCACCAGGTAAGGTGCCCGGTAACGGCAATAGGCTCGCCCCCTATTACGTGGGACCTCAAAAATTCATGGCGAAATGTGGGTGTAATATTACACCTCTGCCTACCCCTACGGGGAATACAACCGTGAGTCTATAAAAAGATGGACTATATTCATACATACATATTACTATTACAGAAGGTTCAATAAACCAAATTTTTCGAAACGATATTGTGAGAATAACCAAATTTTGGAAGATATTTTGTTTCTTTATTTGGATTGCATTGTGAATATCGGGTGTAACTCAAAATATAACAGTACAAAGCTTGTAACTTGAGTTGAAATCTATTAAACCATCTACTGTATCATTCTATATTGAGAATACGGCGAGTGACATATCCGGAACAGATGATTGTTGCAGTCATGTCCAGGTTCCAATTGAGTTGCCATCTCAATTGTTAGGAGCACGACATGAAAAAGTTTAGTTTGAACATCGTATGTAATTTATGAGAACTACTTGAAAAACTACCTCATCAAGCCGTTTTGATGATGAACAATTTGTTGGAAAATTACGGATATTATACAGAGGCCGCAAAAATGATGGCATAATCATGTGGTATTGGTACAACAAAACAGTATTATGCTGTATGCAATAAATTCAAATTCAAATTCAAATTCAAATTCAAATTCAAATCATTTATTTGTTCATAGGTTCATTATAATAAACACTTAAACAAAGTCATACTTTTTTTTTAATTAAGCTAGATGAGGCCGGTGTTTCCTAACTGACTGCCCTGAGAAGAAACATCCGAAACAAACTCTGAGGTCATAGTCTCTTTTAAAGTCCAGATAATTATTTAAAAAAAATAAAAATAATAATAAGTATACAACATAAAGTATAAATATGTGAGTACAATGTGAGACGACTATACGAGTGAGAGACTAAAAAATAGTTATATTTTGATAGAATTGCAGCAGCAGTTCAGAGCCGACCAGTCCCGGCAGACGGCATCCGTTCACGAGTATGACGTGAGACTCAGCCATAGCTTAGCTCAACCATTTTTTAGGGAACCAAACCACCCGACCCACACCGCCACCGTAAGCAAGACTTTTTAGTGAGCATGACGACCCAGAACTGCATGACAATCATCACGTCAATTAGAAAAAAAGAGAAAGCGACTACATGGTGCTCACATATTGACAATTTTAAGTTATCTATAGGAATATCATCATGATCTATAATGGTATTACAATAATAATAATTTTACAGTCAATAGCATAATCTAAATTAACAAATGAATGAATAATAGCATAATAACAATAAAACATCCATAATAATGGCATTATGACTCAAAAGCATAAGTACAGCAGGGTAAAAAAAGAGAATTACAATTGTCAGTAAAAATAATATTAAATTTGGATGTCATGTATAAAAACAAATTCAGTATGATAGCAAGATTAACATACAGTCATATAAAAGTACTTAATCAAATGTCAAATTTAATCATGAAAAATTAAAAAAGTCATCTATATAATAATATGTACTGGATGTATAATGTCCAGAGTCAAAATAATCAATATATAAATAATTTATGTATATGATAATAAGACTAACATACGGTCATATAAAAGTAATGAAATGTCAAATTTAATAATAAAAAAAAAAAAAAAAAACAATAAATACTATATAATAATATGTACTGGATGTATAATGTCCAGAGTCAAAATAATTAATCTATAAATAATTTAAGTATGTCCAGTGTATACATTGAGCTAGTCAATCCCATGCGTTTTTATCATTCATATAATCTAGAATTGTTTAGTATCCATGTCTATATAATTTTGCTTTAACAACGCTTTTGAACGTATTATATGGTAGATTTCTTATACCAATAGGTAGTTTATTGTAGAAGCGTATACTTTGCCCCACGAACGAATTGCTGATTCTGTGAAGACGAGTGGCATGCACAGTAAGATTGTGTTTGTTCCTGGTATTCACAGAATGTATGTCAGATTTCTTTTTAAAATAACTAATATTTCTATAAACATACTTTAAGTTTTCAAAAATATATTGAGATGCTACAGTCAGAATATTTATTTCCTTGAATTTTTCTCTGAGGGACACTTTGGGACCGAGATTGTAAATAGCACGAATGGCTCTTTTCTGTAAGATAAAGATGGTGTTGATGTCTGTAGCTGTCCCCCACAGAAGAATTCCGTAAGACATAATGCTATGGAAGTAACTAAAATAAACTATCCTAGCCGTATCTACATCAGTAAAATGTCTTATTTTTTTAACTGCATATGCTGCTGAACTGAGCTTGCCCGATAGCTTTTCAATTTGTGGGCTCCATTGAAGTTTCGAATCTATGGTAATACCTAAAAACACTGTTGTATCAACAAGATCCAATTCTGCGTTATTCAGTTGGACGTTGGTCCTAACGTGTCCGACATTAGGTGTTGAAAACTTTAGACATTTAGTTTTTTTCTCGTTAAGGAGAAGATTATTTGCGTTGAACCAGCGTACAACTTTTGCAAGTGCAATATTGACTTTTTGACATTGGATTGCAGTACCTGTGGCATTGTTAGCTTAGTTAATAAAGTATGAGTACAACTTGCAGAAATATCTGGCTATCATTTTGATTTAGGTACGTTTATCCTTTTTCAAATGAATAATTTATTTTTATACTAATAAATTAATGTTTGTTCTTGTCAATATATTGTAGTCATGTAGTGTAATCTTTGTAGTTATCATCGCGTTTGCCTTAGAACCTGAGGAACACTTATTAGTCTACCTAGATTTGACAGAATATAAACTTTTCGGCAGAGTTACTGTCATATTCTTTATATAGACTAGTATCAAAGAAATATTTACGAATACTCTGTCTCCAATTCACTGAGATATGCTATTTTTTAAAGCCAGTGATATATACTTTGAATTAATAATACTTTTTGACGTGACAACGTCTTATAAATTGGTTTGCCGGGTGACACTTCAAGAAACTGCGTTACGCTCCGCTCACGTTATGCGCTCACAATGAGAGCGAGTGAGAGGCACGCGTCCCGCCTAAGAGCGAGAGAGACAGACATAAAAAGTGAAAGGCACGCGTCTTTCATCCTTCTTCCTACTATACGAATGAATATTCACATTAAAATTATTTTACCACTCAAAGTCGTTGTCACGTAAAACTTTCGCCCGTATACCGACTTTACAGGCAACCAATTTTTTTTTAGTAAAAGCTCGTCAAATAATCATTGCTCATAGGACCAATTGTTTTCTTTTTCAGAAACAAACCAGGACTCTACTTTGGGTGTGCTGCCATTTTTCCACATATATGGTTTGTAAATAGTCTTGCTTCATAAACTGTCAGTTGGTCTGAAAATGGTGACAATTCCAAAGTTCCATCCAGACTCTTTCGTGAATGTGCTGAGTAAACATCCTATAAACCTGATTTGTGCTGCTCCTCCTTTGGGTAAGTGTATACAATTGTTATATTTGTAATAGCGATAGCCTAGTCGAGAGACGACAGACCGCTACGCAGAAGGTCATGGATACGAATCCATGGCGGCACAAATGACTTTTCGAAGTTATATGCGTAATAAATTAATTAGTAGTTATCACGTGCTAAACCGTGAAGGAACGTTGTGTGAAAACCTGCATGTCTTAGAGCCCTCCATACTGTTTTCGAAGCACATGGCTAACCCGCACATGGCCAGCGTGGACTATGGCCTTGCCCTTCTCATAGTGAAAAGAGGCCCGTACCTAGCAGCACAACAGTAGTCATACTGGGATAAAGGCGTGCACGTTCTTATAGTGAGCACACGAATGCGTGCGTGCATGCGTTCGTGTGAGTGACCTCAGTGTGCAAACGGCGTCCGTGTACACACATTACAATCTAATAAAACGCGACAATCATTAAATGAAATTTTATCAAAAACTATTTATATATAATAATTTATTTATTTATTAAATTTTATAACGTTAATAAAATTTATCTTTGAAGGAAGCCGTCTTATCATACTACCTATTGATTGGTATTAAAGGATTACCCCTTTCATACGCAGCTGATTCGATACTTGATTAGTTAGATAAGGGTTTTCGATGAATAGTAGAACTGGCATGACATTAAAAATGGCTTATGTTTAACTTACCACCAACCAGATATACTAACATATAACAGACAAAAATAGCAAATTATCACCAAAATGAAACCCGCCTTTTTAATTACTTATAACAAAAAATATATATAACCAAAGTTATAACATTTCGCTATCCTACTTAAGCAAAATGACTCCAAATAAATCATTGTTAACCCAAAAGTAGTAAATGATCACCAATATTAAATCAGCAGTTTAATGTAAAATTATAACCAAAGTGTTTTGTTAGTTGTATGAAATACTTATTTATGTAAAAAGTATTTTACATAAATTTGATTTGGTTACACCACCTACTTTAATTAATAAACTAAGTTGACGGAGCCCTGCTTTGCAGGCCTCCTATTTTTGAATTTAGGGTCGCAAGAGAACCTAACATACACAGCTAGTACTATTGTAATTTTAGACTTTATTTTTCTGGTGTTAAGTATATATTTTTGATTAAAGAACTAAGGGTATCAAAGCATTCTATGGTGGTCATTATATTTAACCCCTTAAAAATATATGTAAAAGTTACTTGTTAAGTGTACAATCATATTCTGTTCCATGTTCTAATCTATACTACCTAATAATTATAATAAAGTCGAAAAGTTTTTTGGTTGGTTAGTTGGTTGAACACATTATTATTATTTTTGAATTATATAGTCCATTTATCTATGAATTAAATGTAGAATCATTAAGTATTTAACTTCAACTTTGGCGCTCATCAGCGTCACATTGTGGCCTAAATGAATAAATGATTTTGACTTTTTTTTTAAAGACAACTCTCGCTCTAGGAATAAATCCTGAGTCGCGGGGGACTTTACAAACATACAACAATTTATGGATCACACAAAGTGCTGTCTCGTGTGGTAATCAAACCCACGACACTCGACGCAGTGTCAAGCGGCGAGGTGGCCGCTTACACCACCACGCCAACCGTGCAGTACTACTTTGCTATATAACATCACGCTATGAGCCACGGGTAGTATTCCAGATAACGTGGGTGTATGTTAGTTATGTATAAAGAAAATATTAAATAGTTCGTACATGTCTTACTTTCAGTATTATTTGTCGGCTCACACCCTTCAGTAACCAGAGAACATCTAGCATCAGTGAAAACGATCACGTCGGGAGCTGCTCCATTGCCGAGAAATGATGTATTAAAAGTACTTGAAAAATCTAAGGTATATATTATTATATTACCCTGCAAGTATGAGGTTTGTTATCTGTGTCAATAACTTTTTGCGTTTCTATAGTTTCTGGGATAATATATATGTCTGTTTTTTTGTAACAACGCCCATTCTAGGAATAAACCTGTTACGCGGGACACTTTCAAAACATTCAATCAACAGATACAAAGAACACCCATTATTTCCAACATAACAAAACATAATTATGTTTATTAAATCCGTGTGGTTGACGGCATAGAATACAGGTGTCGCCACCCCCTGTCTTCCCGTGGGTGTCGTAAGAGGCGACTAAGGGATAACACGATGCAAATACCATCTTTGCGTAGAGACGGAAAACTCGAGATCAAACCCTATACGACTGCCTCGTTGGTCTCGCGGCATAGGTGTGCGTGTGGGATCGGGAGGTCCCCGGTTCGATTCCTGGGTCGGGCAGTGTTATTGGGTTTTTCTGTCACGAAATTCTCAGTAGCAGCACGGAGTCTGGAAATGTGCCCGGTACGGAAATAGGCTCGCCCCTTATTACGTGGGACTAAAGTATATCTGGCGAAAAGTGGGTGTAGAAATACACCTCTGCCTACCCCTTCGGGGATAAAAGGCGTGACGATATGTATGTATGTATGTATTAAATCCGCTGAACTGTATGAAAAAAAAAAGTAATAACAAAGATTTCGTCTCACCCAGCATAAAATCTATATTAAACTATTGTTATAATAATTATACAGGGTGTCACAAGACCCATCACCAAGCTCAAGTCTACTCGTTGTGGACATCATGCCAAGTCATACTAACCGAAAATAATACCTGGAAACCACTTTTTTTTAAAGTTTTCACATTTTTTAAACCGTAATTAAAAGCGCCTGCGTGCAATGTTCGAAATAACTACTTATCCATGGGGTCATATGGCATCTAAAGAACATATTGGCAGGGTAAATGCATCGACTTTGTGCCTAATTAGAAAAAATCCATACTAACTTTGAGCCTCAATATCTCCTGAACCAGTAATTTCCCAGGTATGGTGCCGAAGTAAAAAATGTCCGTAGTGATTGGTACAACATGGGATTTCAGTTTTCGTTAAGGGCCTTTTTACACCTTGTATATTATACACAAAACCCAGATAATTGCAAGCTAACCTATCGGCGTTTGTTGCAACATACCTAATACCAGGTGGTCTTGATATCGATATTTATTATCTGACAATTACGATCAATGTCGTAATTATCAGCAAATATATACCTACTATTTATGACTGCAAGAAAATCTGAACAAATAATGATAATATATTTTTTTAATGGTAAGGATCGTAATTTTTTGGCATGCGTCATCGTTCAAACAAATCACCTGATGGTTAATGAATATCAATACCCCTGGTCACCAGCAACCTCAAAGGAGTCGCAAGTGCGTTGCTGATTTGGATAGAGAAAAGTAATAAAAGGAGGAGTGGAGTGGGGCTCCAAGCACTCTCACTCACCGAACGAAACAGTATAGATACTGTTTCTTTAGGTAAACATTTTGGTAGACGGTTGGTTTGGTTTGTGGTAACGGATTAAGAATACGGAATGTCACCAACCCATATCTTCCCATGGGTGTCGTAAGATCCGACAGAGGGAGCATATTGTGCAGAGAACAGCACTGTAAAAGAAGGAAAACTTGATACAAACCCTATACCAACCCGTTTGGCCAGCGCGGTATAGTAGGCCAAGTCCTCCTTTCAAAGGAGAGGCCTAGTCCAGCAGTGGACTGTTAAAGGCTGATGATGATGATGATGGTTTTACCCGGTCAAGCCGGTTTTGTGTATAAACTGAAAAAGATGCATGACAGAAAGAGAAAAATACGATCAATACAATTCAGCAACTTTAGGAATCCTATTAACACGCCTTGATATTTCACCATAAATATTTACGGTTGACCAAGGAAATTTGTACACGCATAACACACTGTCTTTTTGTGCACATCAATATTGTATTGGCGTCTTTGCCTTCTTGTTTTTGTAACGCTTATTAAGGCTTATTTTATTTTGAAAAAGTAGGCATCTAGTAAGGATTATTTTCTGTATTTGCGACGCGAGTTTTACGACGAATCACCGTGTCTGAGACTTATTAGAAACAAAGTTGCAAGTTTTTACTTCCGCGCTGCAGAGTGACAAATTTATCGAACGATATGAACAATTTAATCTACAACACCTGTTAGTTAAACTTGGATAATCTTCTTGTAAGACTTAAAAAGCCGATTCATTATCAAAACACTAGTAATATAAGTATTATTAGCCTAGTCCAATAAATCCATGCCTTCTTTGCCTTAGATGTGTATATAACAGATGGGAATAGAACCCTTAATTTCTGCATTGTGTTTAGATGCTTTATCCCATGACAAAATATTAGCCCCAGATATATAGTTTGTAGAGCCTTGCTGGTTCCAGCATGAATGGCTCGCTCGACCGGGAAGTACTACCCGACGTAAACTAACAGTATCTGTACTGTTCTTTTGGTGAGTTAGAGTGCCTGAGGCACCTTCCTTTTCAAAGAGCGGCAACGTACTTGTAACTCTTCTGGTGCGGCTTGTTATCGTTAACCATCAGGCGATCCGAATTCCCGTTTGTCGTCTATTACATAAAAAAGTTGTTCCGCTATTAGGTACTGGCCTCTTCTCACTGTGTGAAGAGTTAGACCGCAGTGACTTATTACTTTTATCGTACGTTTTAACATGATTTATTTTACAATTTTCAGCCCGGTACCAACTTCCTAAACATATACGGCTTAACAGAAACAGCTCCATTAGCGGTTGCAATGACACCAGGCTCTGACAGCTACTCAACAGTAGGCTATGGAATATCAAACACCGAGTTGAGGATTGTTGACTCAAACTTGCAGCCTTTAGGTCCGGATTCGGTGAGTAAATTCATTATTCATATAGGTTTCAAAGCAACACTTATCAATTTCATGACATTTTTATAGCTTAAAAATTCAAGTAATAATAATATCCTCACCTGCGTAGAAGCAGAAAGGCATTTTGAAAAAATTATAATTCTGCAGTGGGTTAAACTTATTTTTGATGATCGTGAGTATTTTGTAGTATTTACAATAATTACTTATAGATCTTTTGATATTTTCCAGGTCAGTGAACGTTTAATTCGAGGTCCTCAAGTGATGAAAGGTTACAGAAATAATCCTACAGCCACAAAGGACTCGATTACAGAAGATGGTTGGTTTAAGACTGGTGACCTCGCTAGTATAGACAAAGACGGAGTTGTCACTATAGCTGATAGACTAAAGGAATTAATTAAGGTAAGTTGTAGAATGGAAATTAACATTAAAATAACTTTTCATTATTACAAATTCAACAAAAACACAAAGTAGCGGAAAATAATATTAAAAATAGATAACATTGATAGAATTGGCCACATTCCAAAGATCTTTTAAAATAAGAAAATATAATCACACGCTCACCTGAATGTAAAACACCCATTACTTTTTCATTAGATTATGACGTTTCATTGATTTAATTCAAACACAAACTCTGTATTTCATTTTTACAGGTTAAAGGATACCAAGTACCGCCAGCAGAATTGGAGAATGTTCTAAAAGAGCATCCAGGTGTTCTAGATGCTGCTGTTATTGGAATTCCTGATGCAAGAAGTGGAGAAGTACCTAAAGCTTTTGTTGTATTAAAAGATGGACATAACGTAGAAGCTGAAGAAATAATGTCGTTTGTAGCAAAGCGAGTAGCAGAATATAAAAGACTGAAAGATATTATGTTCTTGGATGCATTGCCGAAAAATCCTTCAGGCAAAATGTTGAAAAGAGTACTAAAAGAAAAATACTGTTAAATATAGATTAAGAGTTAAATATAGGTATATTTTAAAGTATACATAATATGTCACGAGGATATTCATTAATTTCTTGTTAATTGATAGAGTAAAAATATATATCTTCGAGGGCGTCAGCAGTCTGTCCGCCTCGATGATTTATCGTCGGGGTGGGCCGACACTACTTCTGGCGTTCCTTAAGGGGGCATTATTTCTCCCTTGTTGTTTTCTATTTTTATAATCTCCTGACTCAAAATCTTCAGTGTGCTTACCATTTGTATGCCGACGACTTGCAGATCTCTTCACACGTAGATGTGGAATGCGTAGCAGAAGCCATAGATAACATAAATAGCGATTTGGCAGCTATACTAACTTGGCCGGACAAGTTTGGCTTAGCTGTCAATCCTAGTAAGACTCAAGCTTTTGTTTTAGGTAGTAAAAGGATTTTAAAGAGACTGGACTTCACATCTTTACGAGCTATTACATTTAGTGGTACTACTATCAATCTGCACACAACGGTTAAAAATCTTGGGCTGCATATAGATAGCACGCTAAATTGGCAAACCCAAGTAAACCATGTGAGTCAGAAAGTCACCGGTACTTTACGCGCTCTCTACCGCCTAAAAAACTTTCTCCCGCCCGAGACTAAAACAATGCTTGTGCAAACTTTGATTTTCCCTCTGATCGACGATGGTGATGTATGTTCCTTTGACCTGAATGCAGATCTCCTCAACAAACTTGACCGTCTTCTTAATAACTGCATTCGATTCATTTTCAATCTTCGCAAGTATGACCATGTGTCCACTTATCGTTCTCAATTGAAATGGCTCCCCATTCGTCAACGCCGTAGTTTGCGTGCTCTCACAACTCTCTATACCATTCTTACGTCTCCTACTCCCCCTGAGTATTTAACGCCCCTCTTCCAGTATTTATCTTCTAATCATGCTCGTAACCTTCGCTCTTCTAATAACTAATAAAATTAGAGCTGTGAGTTGGGACCATGAGGAGAACCTCATGGTTCCAACTCACAGCTCTAATTTTCTTCACTCTTCTTTTTCTGTTCAATCAATCCTTCTCTGAAATGCCCTTCCTCTTGAGATCAGGATGGAAAAGACCAAGTGCACCTTCAAGTTCAAAGTTAAAGAACTCTTATTGGCTGAAGCAGCAAGTGTAATCATAATTCATTTTTATTTCATTTTGACTTATAGTATGTATATAGATATATATATATATATATATATATATATATATATATATATATATATATATATATATATTTGTATATATAAGTATATATAATATATTAGATGTACTAGTATGTAGTAATAATATGTATTAATTAAAATTATGTTTATATATCTTAATTGATATCTATGTATATATCTTATATATTATGGAAGGCGGCGATAGCCGAGTGGATATACCTACAGACTGCCATGCAGAGGGTATCGGGTTCGAATCCACGGCGCGCACCAATGACTTTTCGGAGTTATGTGCGTATTAAATTGTTAATTATCGCTTGTCCCGTGCCTCGGAGAGCACGTTAAGCCGTCGGTCCCGGTTGTCATGAAGATCTTTGACAGTCGTAACAGGGCGTCAGTACCTTCTAAATAAACTGACACTAGTCTAAACCATGGAATATCGCTATCCCTTCGGGTTGCGGAGGTCAGACAGGCAGTCGCTCTGTGGAAAAGCTAATATTCAGCCAAATCCGGTTAGACTAATAAGCGGACCCCAGATTGAAACTGGGATAACGCTAAGAGAAAGAAGTATGTATCTTATATATTTATTATAATCTATATATGTAAGTATATTTATGTAAGTTCAAATAATGTTCTCCTCATTATATTATTTATATAGCACCTACTTCTTTTCTCTCTGCACCACTCAAAGGTAGAGAGATAATGCCCATGGCATTAAGTCCGCCTGTATACGCTCTGTATGTAAAGGTTTAAATAAATAAATATAAATATATGGAATATTAATATGCACTTCAAGAAATGTGCATATTTGGTAGTTAACAGTTGTAAATAGTTTATCATTAACATACCTATTCCTGATATTTTCAAAATCATCGGTGGTAAAATATATTTTTAAAAAGCAAGTTGGACAACAATGTTATCACTTAAATATTTTTTTATGAAGTAAATGCGACATGGTTTATAATAATACGTAAAACAATGAGCTCTATCATTTTTTAAATAATATTCTAAAGAAAAATTATTATGATCAAGTCAAACATACTGTAATCACTAAATATAGTGTACTCACAAATTCTGTAAAAATATGATTAGTTACAGAATTTAACAAATAATAAGTATTTTGAATACATATAAATATTTTTTTCTACCATGCTCAGAGTGTTAACTGAAATAAGTATTTGAATAAACTGAATGCATTCCCGTCCATTATTCCGTCCGTTCATTATTCCGTCCGTTCATTATTGTCCGTGTGGTGACGGATTAAGAATACGGAATGTCACCACCCCATAGCATCCCATGGGTGACGTAAGAGCCGACAGAGGGAGCATATTATGCAGAGTACAGCACTGTAAGAGAAGGAAAACTTGATATAAGCCCTATACCAATCCGTTTGGCCAGCGTGGTATAGTAGGCCAATTCCTCCTTTCAAAGGAGAGGCCTAGTCTAGCAGTGACCTGTTAAAGGCTGATGATGATGAATGTATTCCCAAGCATTTTTTTTATTTACTCCAATGAAAATAAAACTTGTCAGACAAAATTACATCACATGCATAAGGCCAATTTTATTCATACTTATCATTGTTATAACTTATCAAACAATTTGTAGCCACCAGCTGTACTATTAGCATTTAAAAAAGTCGCCAAAAATGTATCATAGTTATTTATTATGAGCATCAGCCGCAAAATGTAGAAAAGCCACGATACGCGCTTTCATAACGACTGAGCATTTCCAACTGACATGCCACGTTTGAATTTGCAATTCGATAATGAACATGTGATTTCTTTTACTCTATTTACATAAATTGTGTACTAAAGACCGTGGCTAGCAGCTTTATAATCTTCTTAAAGGGTGAGTTTAAAATTTTCGCCGAGTTTCTTATTAACTTAGGAACTGGAAATAGCGACTGTGTATTTTGCAACAAAGCGGATAACGACCATCTTAATTTATTCGCTCAAAATGTACTCTTGTAATCCTTAAAACTTAATGGAAGTAACTAATTTTGGCTTGATATTAACGAAAAACTTTTAAGAGCAGACTAACAAAGTAAGGGACTACGCCAGAATTAA
This sequence comes from Euclidia mi, assembly GCA_944739405.2. NCBI lineage: Eukaryota > Metazoa > Arthropoda > Insecta > Lepidoptera > Erebidae > Euclidia > Euclidia mi. The sequence continues at coordinate 2,237,097 of OX123191.2, read as the reverse complement.
ATTATAAAAAAATGTAAAAGCAAATTTATATTGCGCGAGAATTTAAAAGTTCATGAATGTATTTTCAGGAGAGTATTACAAATTATTAAACATACTTATCAGGGATTAAAGTAATAGCAAAAACCGGCCAAGTGCGTGTTGGGCCACGCGGAATGTAGGGTTCCGTAGTTGCCCATAATGGCCATTATTGATAATAACTTCTGTTTCACATGGGACTAAAAACGGGCATCTTTAAGATTAAGCCAGCGCTCCCAATGTAAACTCACAGAAATAGGTATTAATAAGTTAACCGACGATTACTCGTAAACTAGTGATGTCTACTTAGCCGTTAAAGTTTTCCTTTTAAATTCGTTATATGTACTACATTCGTGATTTTTTTCACCTCTTCCAAATTAATAGTTTAGCCGGCAGAGGGGGGGGGGGACACTTGAGTCTAACAATTTTTTTCACTTCAAAGCTTGATATTTGACAAACCAATCACTTGATCGAAAAATGATTTGAGCAAACTAATAATATTTTTTTAAAACCTATCCAATGATACCCCACATCATGGGGTACTCAACCAAAAAAAAATCAACCCCACTATATATGTAGGGGAGATACCCTTAAAAAAAATATTTTCTTAAATTTTATTCTACAGTTTTGTTGCAATATCTTATGTCTATATTCATGTCAAATATCACCTTTCTAGCACCAGGCGTCTTTGAGCTAGGCTGCGGACGGACAGACGGACGGACATGACGAAACTATAAGGGTTCCTTGTGGACTACGGAACCCTAAAAAAGAGTCTAGGTGAAAGAAGCTCTTTGCTCCCTGACGACATAAAACTAACGAACATTAAACTTTATTTTAGTACAGAAATTTCGCACTCATAGTGCAACGCTGCTTGAGCTACTCTTTGCCACCAGTTCGAAGAAAGTAATCTTTAGCGAGAGAACATTTTAAAACTTCAACTAAACCTTTAAATAATACTCTCAGTTGAAATAGCAGTTCTAGAGCTTGAGCCTAGAGTCGATATTTGAATGAAATCAAGTCTAGGTAACAATGGTCTAAACTCATTAAAGCTACTTTTGAATCCCATAACTATCAAGTCTAGGTACTCTGGACGACCGAATCTACTATCTGAATGTCAACTGGTGAAAATAAGCACATTACTAAATTGGCCCGACAAAGACAAAACCATTTAAGTCTTGCTGTTTTCATCCTGTTTTGTTGAAATTTAGACCTTGCGTCACACTGTGATGTAAGACATTTTATTGATATTGTCTTCAAAATGGTGGTACTCTTCATATTTCCGTGAATTTCCCTGGAGCTAACCTAGATCTGTATAAAAATGTGCTCGGACTGATTTTATAAGTTCAAGTAATATGTACGAAAAGGCTTTCTGATAAATCATGATGAAGATGTTACAGATAAAAGACTATTCCAACGGAAAAAAAAACCACAACATTTCTAGCACAGCGTTGTCGTTATGATTGTTACATAAGATTTTAAAATTTCGACCGATGGCAGAGGATGATGACGACTTCACTTACACTTCAGAGTAACAAGAGACAGATAACAATTTAATACGCAATACACAACGCGCTCCACTAATATTTTAAAGTTAAGTACTTCTGATTGTTGGCGATGGGCGGAGTGAATGCGAAAACAAGAATCTCTGTGTAGCAGTCTACTGGTGGAAACCACGCAACGAGACTATCGTTGTCTGTGTTATCGATTTGAAAGTTACTAGTCTACTGCTGTCTAAAAATTTTTTTTTTTTCATATCGTCACGCCTGTATAAATTTCGCCTTATGAATTTTAGATCCCAAGTAATAGGGAGCGAGCCTATTGCCTGTACCGGGCACATCGCCAGACTCCGTGCTGCTACCGAGAATTAGGAAAAACCCATTAACACTTTTACCTGACCTGGGAGTCAAACCCGGGACATACCGATCAGCAGACGTTTCCGCTATCCACTGGACCACGGAGGCAGTTTAAATCTTTATATACAAAGTAAATGCATATACAGCATCAGTAGTGTTACGTAACGGTGTAAAAGCACTCAAACAGATCACCCTCCCACCAGTTCTAGGTTAACCCGTCGCCATTTTTGAAAGTATAATGGTAATCTCGGATTAAACTAAAGTTTTAATTAGTTGCAATATTGAATTGGAAAAGTAAGAACGTCCGTTTTCGCAAACAACGCCATGTAACGTTTATTCGTGTGTAGAGAGATAAATTAGATACAGTATCGTTGGTTACGAAATACATTTATTTGTCAAGCGTTACACAATATAAACCCGGTAGCTAGTAGCAAGAGTTAAGACTCAGGGCAGGGTAGGCAGGCAGGCTGACGAGGCTTCGGTCCTCCAGAAGAGAAGGCAGCACTTAACTGAGGCAGCGTCCAGGATCCAAAAGGGAAGATTCGCTGTCGCGCCGCGGTATTTATGTGCCGCAGGTAAGCGAGGCGGCCAGTCAGAAGTAGTGAGGGGTACCGCGACGACTCCCACGTCACACACTCCCCCCTTTAGGCCGGAATTTTTTCCTGCGGGAAAAATTCCCTGGCCCCCTGCCGCCGACAGCACCTGGAACAGAGAAGGAGAAGTGGTGTCAGTATTTTAAGTGCCAAAAACCACCTAAAAGAAATTTGGTTATGTATAACCCCCCCAACCATTCATACATCACGCATTCAATGGACCCCTCTAATAACAAAAAAAACCTTCATATCTCGCACACATGCCAGACACTCACAACCAGTGCACTACCTATTATTCAAATAAATCTAGCTTGAATGCAAAACACATCAAGGGTTACACTTAACTGAGATAGTCTAGAATAAATAGTTAACATTTATTAGTGACACTTCAAAACAATTGTTTAGAAAATTTATATATAAGTTGAGCTAAATGGAATACAAAAGAGCTGCTCAGTTTATGAAGTAACAATTATAATACTACTGCATAAAAAACAATTAAAATAAAAGGTCCGCTTCGACAACAAAAGAGTGAGTGACAGGTCATAAAACTCAACGCAGGTAGTCGAGACGAATGTAGACGAGAGTAAGCCTTATGTGCGCGGGATAAGGTATTATTTAGAAGGCGCGCTAGCGGCTCGCTAAATAGAAGGGGTTAATATTAATAACTCCGAGCATACTTTATAACATAACGTAAACAAGGTGATTAGCACAACAAATAGATTCAAGAAACTTCAAACCCGTGAGACGCAGTTGATTACAGTTTTAACCACTGAGTCAAAACAAAAAGGATTTTAAAGCTAAAAAAAAATTCGGTATTACTATAACGACCATTATGGACTGTGGGTGAGCAGAAGTAATTATAACAACAAATTTGACGAGATTTTTGTACGAGATTAATAATTATTGTTTGTAATTAATTAATTTTAAATCTTTAATATGCCATTCGCCAACTGGCTTGCCAGTCATATCAGACAATTTGTAAACTAAAGGAGACTTTTTAGCTACAGCTTTGCATTTAATAAATTTAGGAGTGAGTTTTTTATTGAAATATTTATCTTTATCGCTTAAATAGTAAATTGTGATCTTAGCAGAGAAATATTATTTGTAGCCCTAATAAAGGAGTTCCGGATAGCCGAAATTTCCTCTTCGGGGTCTAAATCCGAATCCAAAATAGTTTCAGAGGGAAACTGAGACGCTAGTGTCGCTATCTGCTGGCGCAGCTCGGCTACGGAACCAGACTTGTCACCCCCCCGAATAATCAGTTCATAAACCAGCTCCGATTCTACTAAATGATTGAAGTTAATTTTAAAAGAGATTGCTAAGTTACTTAGAAAAAGATTAAACAGATAAAAGATTAACCTAACAGCACCAAAAGTCACTCACACAGGGGTTATACTTATAATATATAACAATAAAATAAAAGGTAATGTAAATAAATATGTTCACAGTGGGTCGTTTAAAAAGAAAGATATTTATTATGTAGCAAGTAAACAAGTTACGTTCGCAATGCGTAAGAATAATGCGCAGCGGAATCTAGCCTCACATAAAAAATGTAATTGTACAATTAAAATAATTCCCAAAACCGTTACTTAGCCTAACGAATTTGGGTTAGAAAAGAAGTTATAAAAGTACATAAGATGTGGCGCAAGCCTTTAGTCGACTATCTTGCCTGAATAATGCGTTATAATTTAGCTAACACAATTAGAAAAAAAATCAACGACTTACCGACTGTGAACACACTTACACACAGAAACACAGAAAAAAGGAAGCGACCAGAAGCCGAGTCAGATGCCTGAGCCCTTAAAATTGTTCGAGCACCAGTGTAACGTTTATTCGTGTGTAGAGAGATAAATTATATACAGTATCGTTGGTTACGAAATACATTTATTTGTCAAGCGTTACACAATATAAACCCGGTAGCTAGTAGCAAGAGTTAAGACTCAGGGCAGGGTAGGCAGGCAGGCTGACGAGGCTTCGGTCCTCCAGAAGAGAAGGCAGCACTTAACTGAGGCAGCGTCCAGAATCCAAAAGGGAAGATTCGCTGTCGCGCCGCGGTATTTATGTGCCGCAGGTAAGCGAGGCGGCCAATCAGAAGTAGTAGGGGGTACCGCGACGACTCCCACGTCACAGCCATGTTAGAAATTCAGATGGGCGTACTGTTGCTATACAATTATTTCTAATATCCTGTGTTACATTTATTCATATTCAATTTTGTTTTTGAGAGGCATAATTGTCAATTATGTTTCTATGTTGTTGTTTTCCTTTTTTGTGCCTACTGTTGGTTTAGATTTGCTTGGTGTACAGAACCTTGATTTTGAGTGGAATACTACTGTGACTGTAAAGATTTTAAGCTACAATATCACTATTATCGAGTGATTTTTCTATATCAGCCGTATGGATATTTGTCATGTCATAATTTTTTAATATTACCATCATCCTAGCGTTATCCCAGTTGCATCAAAGATTTACACGCCTTGGAGCCCGGGGTCTACTTACTAGTCCAACCAGATTTGACAGAATATCAGTTTTTCTACAGAGATGACCTCCATAACCCAAAGGGATACCCATATTCCACGGATTAGAGCAGTATCAGATTATATGAAGGTACTGACTCCCCGTGACGACTGTCAAAGATTTTAATTGCAGCCGGGACCGACGGTTTAACCTGCTCTCCGCAGCACAATAACAGCTACACAATAACAATTTATTGTTAATTATCGTTTGCCCTGTGTTTTATGTCATAATTTTTATGTCAAGTCATAATAATATTTATTTTCTAATGCAGCAATAATAAAAACATACCAAAGTCTAAGTCTACGTTGGAAAAAACTATCATCAATAAATTACCAAATTTTGAATAAAGCGGAATGACCAAGCGACTAAGGGAATTGGTATCGGTATAAAATTACTGTGCCAAGATGAAACCAATGTTTTGAGATTCGTATTAATATGTAGTTTCATAAAAACTAAACATCATATTCGTAATTTGCCGGGTTTCAGAGAAATAGATAGGTGAACTTTAAAAGTCAAAATGCCAAACTGGCGGTCAGTCAATATGACTTACCGGAGTGGGTGAACTCCAAGCTGATAGAGTAGTGTAGATATTATCATTCACTTCCTTAATGACTGCCAAATTCCATGCTACAGCTGAAGGCAATAGTACAGCGACGCAAGGCGACAACTTGCTACGATGGCGATAATATCACAATCAGTATAAACAAGGAATCTCTGTCTCAAAAAATAAAATATATGTAGGAGTCCTTTTCTCAAATATAGTATAATAGTTAAAATACGAAATCACACATACAAATACTAACAACAAACACTGTTAATCCAAAAAAGGAACGGACGAAAACAAACAAACTTGACAAGTGGGGTACAATGTTGCCAGCATATATAAAAAGGATTTATATTAAAAATCGATTACGAATTTGGATAGTTTGTATGCGATGTTACGTGTTCCGAGAATGATAAGTTGTAAGATTTTTAAATACAGAAAAAGCCACAAGTATTTAATAATTAATTATAAAAAAGACTCTCGACCAAATATTTTTTTGTACGATCTCAAACAGCTAGTTTTACGAACTAACTATATCGAATTTAGTTAAGTTTTGAATTAATGACAAAATAAGAAACTTTTTATAATACAAACATATGTTTATACGTTGTTTTAAAATTATATATGATTTAAATATTCATATTTACAAAAATAATTACATTTAACATTTTTTTAACGATTGTGATCATGTAGAAAATCGATTAAAAGTGTAATAATGTTACCACAACAAAAATACTCCCTAACGGAAATTCACGTTACCAAATATAACGACTGTTAATAATGTTACGTTTTCCGGCAAATGTGAGACTCCATATTACGTTATAACAGCATTATAATTATTAACAAAAAATTTCCACATCACGAACTCGTGACACAGCTCAGATCATAAGCATCAAGCGATACCGAAAATGGTCATTCCCCTTTTAGAGGTATTAAATAACCTCTTAATAATATAAATACATTCCAGTACAAACAGATGCCTTCGATTCATATAAAACACTTATAGGCAGGAAAAAGGAATACCTGTGGTCTGTAGATACGACCACGCGTGACATAGACGCGACGAGATCCGTCATTAAAATTAGTCATAAAAGATACGCAGCGCCATCTAACGACGTCAGCAAGATTTGTATTATATTTTGGGTATATTAATATATGGCGTCGGGACGTGACGACCCCACCGCCCACTGAGGGAATTACTCTGACGAGTAGATACTTGTCTTAGTATCTCCCCCAGCGCTAGCTGTCAACCGAAAGATGGCGTTCAAACCATCCAAACCTGGCGGAAGTAAATCCCAAGATGCTAGATGGGCAGCAGCGTCCAGCACTAAAAACTTCCGCCACTGCGATCGCCAACACGCCTGCCAAGCGTGGCGATTATGGCAAATCCCCCCATAAATGAACCACACCAATAAAAACCGGCCCCTAGTCCCCGGCGGCCCCGCTAGTCCTGGTTATGGTCGCGGCCATGGTAACGGCGGGGCAAGGGGTGCGAAGAATCTCCGGAAGAGAGCGGGCTACCACCACCAACGACAATTGGCCCTGGCAACACTGAACACGCGCACACTGCGGACCGACGAGAAGATTGTCGAGCTGGAAGAAGAATTGAGAAAGTTGCGATGGGATATCATAGGCCTATCTGAAGTCCGAAGACAGGGGGAGGACTCGATAGTTCTCAATTCCGGCAACTTGCTCTTCTACCGGGAGGGCGACCAACAGTCCAAAGGTGGTGTCGGGTTCAACGTCCACAAGTCTCTCGTGACCAACGTGGTAAATATTAGGAGTGTGTCGAGCAGGGTAGCGTACTTTATACTCAGAATATCCAAGCGGTATTCGCTGAAGGTCATACAGGTATACGCTCCGACCTCGATGCACCCCGATGAGGAGGTGGAAGCCATGTACGAGGACATATCTCGGGCTATACATGGCTTCAAAACCCATTACACCGTGGTCATGGGAGATTTTAACGCGAAACTGGGCAAACGCGACGGTGATGAGCTGAGAGTGGGGCAATTTGGTTATGGGCATCGGAATTCCCGGGGTCACTTGCTGGCTAGCTTTATGGAGAAGGAAGGCCTCTATATGATGAATTCCTTCTTCAAGAAGCGAGAATGCCGCAAGTGGACCTGGGTAAGTCCAGACGGTGCCACCAAAAATTAGATCGACTTTATCATGTCGACGAAGAGGCAGATATTCAATGATGTCTCCGAGATCAATTCGCTTAAAGTGGGGGAGCGATCACCGAATGGTAAGAGGCACATTGAATATCTGTACAAGCCTCGAACGGTCGAGGTTGATAAAGTCCACGCTCCGACCGGCACCGGTTCATATCCAGAACCCCGAGAGCTTTCAGCTCGAACTCAAGAACCGTTTCGAATGCCTGGGCGAATGCATAGATGTGGAAGAGTACAGTAACGGGTTCGTGGATGCTGTCCATACAACAAGGGCTAAATTCCTTAAGCCCAAGAAAAGCAAGAGAACCAGTAAGATCTCGGGTCCAACCCTCGAGCTGTTAGAGGAAAGGCGCAAGATGGTTCTGCTATCCTCCGACGACATGCCGAAATATCGGCACCTCAACAGACAGATCTCTAAGTCTCTGACTCGCGATCTCCGCCAATACAACACAAAATGTGTTCGTGAGGCGATCGAGCAGAATAATGGATCCAAAGTGTTCCAGAGGGATCTGTCTGTTGGGCAGAGTCAGCTGACAAAGCTGAAGACGGAGGATGGCAGAATCGTATCGTCCAAGCCTGAGCTCTTGGAGGAGATCGAAAGGTTCTATGGACAGCTATACACGACAACGCAACGACCCGCAAGTACTCCAGCGTAAGACCCTAGAGCTAGATTGACCCGACACTATACCGAAGATATCCCGGACGTCAGCATGCACGAGATTAGTGTGGCTCTCAAACAGCTCAAAAACAACAAGGCGCCGGGTGATGATGGAATTACGAGCGAGCTTCTGATGGCTGGCGGTGCACCCGCTAGAGAAGCCCTTCGGAAGCTATTTAATTCCGTCATTCTCGAGGGTGAAACGCCACAGGCGTGGCACAGAGGTGTGGTGGTGCTTTTCTTTAAGAAAGGGGATAAAACCCTCTTAAAGAACTACAGACCCATCACACTTCTGAGCCATGTCTACAAGCTGTTTTCGAGGGTCATCACGAATCGTCTCGACAGCAAGCTAGACGACTTCCAGCCTCCCGAACAAGCCGGTTTCCGTAAAGGCTATAGTACCATAGACCACATACATACGCTGCGGCAGGTTATACAGAAGTTCGAGGAGTATAACCAGCCCCTATGCTTGGCGTTTGTGGACTATGAGAAAGCCTTCGATTCGATCGAAACCTGGGCGGTGCTGCAGTCTCTCCAACGGTGCCGGATTGACTACCGATATATCGAAGTGCTGAAGTGTTTGTACGAAAACGCCACTATGTCAGTCCGCCTCCAGGACCAGAGTTCGAAACCTATTCAACTCCAGCGAGGAGTGAGACAGGGGGATGTCATATCCCCGAAACTGTTTACCACTGCGCTGGAGGATGTTTTCAAGCTTCTGGACTGGAATGGACTCGGCATCAACATCAACGGCGAGTACATCACTCACCTTCGATTCGCAGACGATATCGTAGTCATGGCTGAGACCATAGAAGACCTAGGCACAATGCTCGATGGCCTCTGTAGAGCCTCCCAACAAGTAGGTCTTAAGATGAACATGGACAAGACGAAAATCATGTCGAACGTCCATGTTGTACCTGCTCCTATTCAGGTTGTGAACTCTACGCTCGAAGTGGTCAACAAGTATATTTACCTGGGACAAGTAGTCCAATTAGGTAGGTCCAACTTCGAGAAGGAGGTCAATAGTCGAATCCAACTCGGTTGGGCAGCGTTCGGGAAGCTACGACATATCTTCTCCTCCGATATCCCGCAGTGTCTCAAGACGACGTCTTTGACCAGTGTGTGTTGCCAGTGATGACGTACGGATCAGAGACGTGGTCGCTCACTATGGGCCTTATCAGAAGGCTCAAGGTTACTCAGAGGGCGATGGAGAGAGCTATGCTTGGAATTTCCCTGCGACATCGAATCAGAAATGAGGAGATCCGCAGTAGAACCAAAGTCGCCGACATAGCTCTCCGGATAGCCAAGCTGAAGTGGCAGTGGGCAGGGCACATAGCTCGAAGAACCGATGGCCGTTGGGGCAGAAAGGTTCTGGAGTGGCGGCCACGTACCGGACGACGCAGCAGAGGTAGGCCCCCCGCAAGGTGGACCGACGATCTCGTCAAGATCGCGGGAGGCGGTTGGATGCGGGCGGCTCAAAACCGGTCTGTGTGGAGATCCTTGGGGGAGGCCTATGTCCAGCAGTGGACGTCGTTTGGCTGATATGATGATGATATTAATAAAGTATATTTCTCCAAACTAGAATATTCCAGTTCATCTTTGCTATAACTGACAAGCCAAGTGCTATTACATTTTCTAAGAAAGAGCTTCGCTTTTGAAGAATTTTATGCAGTTTATTATCAGTTCATTCTATAGTCGTAAATCTACTGCTAGCTAAAATATGTATCAGTTTTGGAAAATCCGTCTTAAGCTACAACAAACTTTTATAGTTTTGTCATGACCGTCCAACGAAGTTACCTATTTTGCAAAAACATGTTTTTCAAAATGTTTTTTTTATATTTTGAATCTAGTTCTTAATAGCTACCTCAAGGCGACAGTGTCCTGTGTTTTAATTGTGTGGGAATCATTGGATTCAGATATTAAAACCACTTGAGATTTGCATTGATTTTACTATTCAGGCTTTCTAAAATATTTGTATAAAAAAGTAGTAACGGAATTAAACTGTCCTGTATTAATTATATTTCCAAATATATTGTCACTATTTTCGGTAGAACAGTACATTTCACAACTCATTTGTGTGCCATCAAATAATATTTCATCTCAATTGTTTCATATCTGCCACTGTCTATGCAAGTTTAGTGCACGATTTTTCATTTTTCATCCCCGTATCAATTTATTGAATCCTAAAATCGGAATTGGAAACGTCATTCATCGACTCTGCGGATAGTTTTAACGAGGTCGGAAAAACAATAAAAATGCGTTCTTCAAAACTTCAGCAAACAATATACAGTTACACTACAGTTTGCTTGGTAAACTTTCAATACGGCGAGAATCAAATGATTATAATAATAATAATAATAATAATAATAATAATAATCTTTATTCAAAAATAATGTTTACAGTGGATGGATACATTAGGTCTGGATAATCTTATAATAATATAATACTTTATAATCTAATAAACAATAAATACTTAACATATAGGTAGTTTAAAGCCGGTATAGGTTATTTTTACTTTGCTATCTAGTGTTTAAAATTAATTGCCTGAACTAGGTTTTCACCTGTGTTTCAGGCTATTTTGTACTTATGTAATATAATTGTGCAAATAAAAGAAATGTGCATACGCTTAAAATTAACATTGATGCAATAATAATTAAAATCGAGGCTGTTGAATAGTAGGTAGGTGATTATTTTATGACAGTAAGCAAATTCTCAGTATCGGAGTAGGTCATTGTTTGTAAGTGTCCAGTTATGATTATTTTACATTGTTTATAACTAAAATTATATATATCTAGTAACTTATTTAATCTATTGTATAAAAAAGGGCCTATGAATAAGAAAAATCTATTTATAAAGACATGTTTACCATGAAACTTAGTACAGACTAGATCTTTCCGTCTCTTGTCCGGGGGCAGTGGTTTGAATGGAATTAGTGCGTGTTGTTTTAGTATGGTGTGCAGTATGAACAATTGACGTACAGTTAGAACATTAGTGGACTGATACAATTCATAGGTAGGAAATAGGTAAGGTCGAAACGTTGCCACTTTTAGAATAGCTCTCTGAGCGCGTTCTAGTGGCAATAAGATGGTTTTGGATGCCCCTCCCCATGAAGTAATGCAGTAGGCTATAATTGACTGACACAATGACAGGTAGATTTGTTTTATTAATTTAAAATTTGCAGCGCTACGCATTGTTTTGAAAATAAATATTAATTTCCGTACTCTTTTACATAAGAGGTCTATGTGAATGCGGAAATTAAGATTGTTGTCAAGTGTTATTCCAAGGTACTTGATACATTGTGTAGATTCTAAAGTAGGGCAGGAGCATGCAGCGTCAGCAGATGAATGACATTTACTGTCGTGAGCGAATATTGTGTTGTTAGGTGATTCATTAATGTTATTGTTACGTATTGAGAAGTGGATATATTTTGTTTTCTGGGTGTTTAAAGTTAGTATATTGTCAAAAAGCCAGTTATTTACAGTATTGAAACCTAGTTGAGCATGTGTATATACCTCAGTACGAGTATTTCCTGTGAATAATAGTACCGTATCATCTGCATAAGACACAACGACACCATTATAAAGGCTTAGGTTACATAGGTCATTAATATATATTAGGAACAAAGTTACTCCTAAAATGCTCCCTTGAGGCACCCCAAAGGGGGGATTAGGAATATCCACGCTAAGGTTTGCGCCTAGTTTTACACACTGACATCTGTCGCTAAGATAATCAGTAAGTAGTTGCAATTGTGTGCCTCTTATTCCCACATACTCAAGCTTTCTTAATAGACCTGGAACTGAAACAGAGTCAAAAGCTTTGGCAAGGTCTAGGAAGATCCCAATAGTATGCATCCCTTTATCTAGGTTAGCCACAATGTGATCAGTAACCATGTGAACTGCCTGGTTTGTTGATTTTTGCGCTCTAAAACCAAACTGCCTGTCTGAAAGTATATTGTTCAATTCCAGGTATTTCATTAATCGATTATTTATTAGTTTTTCCAAGACTTTAGATAATGCTGGCAAGATTGAAATCGGCCTATAGTTGTTTACACAACTTCTTTCTCCCGTTTTGTATATTGGGATAACAATAGCTTTTTTCAAAGACTTCGGAAATATACCTTCAGACAAACATGTATTAAAAATGTGGGTTAGTGGAGGTGCAAGGAAGTGCTTAAATCTTTTGATTATAGAGGTAGAAATGCCATCCCACCCTATTGCTGAAGTATCCCTTAGTCCTGTTATTATTTGAACGACTTCGTCAACGTCAGTATCTAATAATACAAAAGATTTAAGCGCGGAGTTACATGATTTGTTACAGGTGTCGTGCAATGAGAAGTTTCTTTGGTGCAAGATTCTTTCTCCAAGTGATTTGCCAGCGTTAGCGAAAAACATATTTATTTTGTTAAGTGCCAGTGTGGGATTTGATTCGGATTGGAGTAAATCTAATGGTGGATCTTGATTTTTGGTGGTGAAGGTGCTTTTTTTTATAAATTTCCATACTAATTTGCTGTTATGCCCCGCCTTTTCTAGTTCAGCTTTGTTGTATTGAATCTTTAATTTTTTTAGGAGGTTGTTACAAAAATTGCGATATCGCTTGTAAGACATACAGATAATTTCATTATCGGGTGCTTTCTTAGCCTTCGAGTGCAATTTGTCTCTATGTCTTATGCAGCGCAAAAGACCTTGTGTAATCCACGGTTTTGTTATTTTATGTCTGTTAGATAATTTTATAGTAGTAGTATTTTTGTGAATTGCACTTTGTAATTCGTTTATGAGGTAATCGAGTGAAATATTAGGATCAGCACAATAGTAAACGGGGTCAAGATCTATGTTAGGTATATCAATTGCAAGGTGCTCCATGTTTATTTTAGTATAGCTGGGTGTGCATTTATGTTTAGGAAATGATAGTTGTAAAGATAATAGAATAGTGCGGTGATCTGTGATTGAAGAGTTAATGACCAAGGTGCGTGATGGATGCATTGTTTTGATAATGAAGTGGTCTAAGCATGATCCACTTTGATGAGTAGGAAGAGTATGAGCAGGCAAGAGACCATGAAAAGAGCAGACATTAAGATAATCATGTCCTCGGACGTCATTTCTCCCAGACAAAATATTTATATTTAAGTCACCTGTTATAATTATATTCTTGTAAGATGATAAACTGTTTAGTACTAAATCAAGGGAATTAAGAAACTTATCTGTACTAAGAGATGGTGGCCTATACAAAGAGATTATGGCAGTCTCTTGGTTAACTTTAATGAGCAGACAGTTGCTTTCATCAATATGAGGTTTTTCTATAACTACATTTACATGTTTTCTAATGTATACTACAACGCCGTCATTCTGATTGAAATGATTATCACTGCAAAATTGTCGATAACCGTCTAACGTTGGTAGAGCGTCAGATCTATTAGATAACCAGCATTCTGTCAGCACTATTATGTCGCAAGTTATGTCAATAGTATGAAGCAAAATTTCTAGTTCCTGAAAGTTTTTATAGATACTACGAATATTTTGCGAGATAATAGTTAGACACTTATCTTGTGGTGGAAGTAGGCTTTTACAATCCTCAATATTACACACTTTTGAATCTGAGATAGAGAAGTTGTCCAAGTCATCTATTAGCTTATTAGCCATAACTATAATTAACGAGTACCTTTAGAAGCGGTGCTTTTACTTGAAGTTGGTGGCGCTCTCAGGCGCCTTCATAGTCGATGGAATTCAGGTACCTATCCTCGGCATATTTTTTTGCTGGGCAGCTCTCGTCCCCAGTTTGGTGATTACTGGGCTTTTTGAATTTCATACAGGTGGCGCAGGAAGGTGGTGATGTCTTCTTACTGCACTCTTTGATGACGTGTCCTGATTCTCCGCAATGACCACAGGTAGGGCTTGTTTCGCGGCAGAATTTCGCTGCATGTCCGTATTGTTGGCAATTATAACATCTTGTAACAAGGGTAAAGTCCCTTACGGGACATGATGTCCAGTTTATGAAGACTCTCCCCTGGTTAATAAGGGCTCTTCGTATTCCCGGTGGTACTTCAATTATATAATTGCACACCGACGTGTTCTTTTTCCCAGATTTGTGACTCAATTTAATGGAGGCAATGAAGGACTCTCTTGTCTTGTCTGGAAATGTCTGTGCTAAGTTTTGTTCAAACATGCATTATGCATTCGAAGACCTCTTTTTCACTGAGTGCTGTAGGAACTCCAATAACGACTATCCTAGGACGACGCTTAGTCTGCTCTTCAACAGTAAGTCCTGATGTTAAAAGCTTTGTAGAGCTTTTGAGCTTCTCGACGTCATCCTTATTTTCGGTGCTGATGACTACACCGCCATTTTTTGTCTTTCTGACACCGCGTACATGCAATTTCATTTCCTCGGGCGAGATTATGGTCTGGATAAGGGCTTTAGTGTCATCACTGCTTTTACTTTTGTCGGCTGATTATATTTGCTGATGATTATACTTCTTACATTGATTCATTGTTCGCTTTTTTGCCAATAGGGTTCTATTTTTCGCCGACCGCTTGTTCATTTTGCCCGAGTTGCCTTTTTAAAAGAGCCTTTTGAGAAGGCTATGCTTTATTTTTGACGTTGGTTTAGCCAAATACGAATACAGAAGGAATTTGTAAAGCTGCTATGAAATTTTAAAATTAAGAGTAGTTTTACATTGAAAATGGGCTTTTGGACGAATTAATTGAGGCGTATTTTTCGTTTACTTTATTTTTCCAATTGGAGTTCTTACTTATTACATTATATACAATTGAGTTAAAACAATTTATGCACACTTGTAAAAATATGAGTTTTGAAACTCATTTGTGTACCATCTCATATCATTGTTATCACTTACAAACGTTCTTTTATAGTGAAGCACTATAACATTACAGATCCCAAAAAGTGTACAAGTAGTGAAACTGCACTGGCTTCACAGGCGTCTACCGTCTTATCTGAAAGCACTTTTATATACTGCATCATGTCGCCATTATGCGACAGCACTTTTTAAACATTCAATCGCCTATATGTAAAACCAGTGCAATATAATATCAACTCATCAAGCGACATCTTTCGGGTAAGTTTGGTGCCACTTTTCGATTCCCGCACATTGTGATATTCTCAGCCAACAAATAGTCATACTAGCTTTCAAAGGTATTAAATGACTGTTAACAGCAATTCTGATTAATACTGCTATGTTATTAATAGATTAAAAACACTACCGAGAAATCCGTGCAGTATTTCGTTGAAACTATTTTACCGAGTATCGTTCAGTGTTTATCCTATTAAATTTGTTGATGGGTCAAGCATATTATCATGTTAAATTTTAATTATTTCGATGTCATTAACACCACGCAGTAATGAAAATCTCACCACTTATCTATCTAGATTTTTTTAACTTCCATATATTATTTGCAAACAAATAGTCAGAATGAGTTTGAACATTATTTATATTATGATTTTCAAAGACTACTGTAACCGTATTCTAGAAAATAAAGATATCTATTATTAGTATACAGTTAATGAAAAGTAAACGCCTAATGCTTGTACAATGTTTTATCTTACACATTGTTGTTGTGTTTGGGAGCTACCATTCAATAAATATTTTTATACATATTTTTTATAAGTTATAAATTAACTATGCTCTCTGCTATAACCACGGACTCGGACTTAATGAAACTATCAGGATTCGCTGGTTTTCATGGTCATTTTGCCGCATTTTTTAGTAAGTTTTTTAGCGCTCTATAAATATAATCTAAGACTATTAAAAATTAATGCTCAATTTTTGGCTAACCAAATTTTCTAGCTATATTTTTAGCACTTCGTTGTGTAAGTCATCATAAAAAAAATTTTGCGTTATTTCGGTTACATCCAAGACTTTTGCCTTGTCTGGAGTCTAGAGCACCTAATCAAACTGGATATAGTTTTCATATTACGATAAATGCATCAGTTAATTTATTGATGGTAGTAATTGCAGGCGTGAGAATTGTATGAATAACTTCGTTTATCTAATTTTAAAACGTCCCTATATCATTAATTTGCAGCAAGCTCTTCAAAAACTGTACGGATGCTAATCTTAATATATAAAATCCTTGCGTTACTGACTGACTGACAGACACGCTACAGCCGAAACTATTGGGCGCAGGAAGCCTAAATTTGGCATGTATGTTCTTTGGGGACCGTAGGGGTGCACTAAGAAGGGATTTCTCGAGATTCCCACGGGATCGGCCAAAACGGGTAAATGAAAAAAAATGCCGGCGTAGCTGCTGGCGTCCTCTAGTTATGTAATAGAAAACAAATAAAACTACAGCTTCCACCAAATTCAATTTATTTTTATGTAAGACCTCAACAAATTCTCCATCCGACACCCAAATTCCTTTTCAGAGTACTCTTAACTGCCTCAATCACACTGTTTTTCCAATAGTTTATGTAAACGACGGGCCATTTAGCTTTATGTACGTTATCAGAGTCGGACTGTAGCCAATAAAGTGTTGGTAAATATGCAATTATTATAACTAGTTGTAGTCTGATAATGGTTACGGGAGACATTCGTACTTGTGCCGCGGCTGATTGTATTCGTGTATCAATTTTACGCCTTGAGATAAAAGGAAGGACAGCCTTGGTGGTTGGGAATGACAGCTGTTGGAGCGGAATGGTTAGGTGTATTATTTGTCTAAATTTGTAGAGAATACATGTTATGACGTCTATAGACACATCGAAAATTGGAAGTAATAACGTAATATTTATAAAGTATTGATTAATAAAAAAATGAGAAAAATAAAAATGCTAACAGTGTAAAAGGTCAACCAGTCACTTCGATTGATCTCTTACTCTAGTTAAATGAATATTCTAGTATTGATAATATTAAAAGTGAATTTACAGATAAAATACAAAACTAATTTCAAAATCTACCTATCTAACTGACTAACCTTATTCAATTAGAAACTAAAATCCAAAATGGAAGGTAGCAAAGATTAACCGTTAACCGTCGATATTCCAAAAGACACCTCTATCACGTTCTTATTTAAAAAGCTAATTCGAAAGAACAGATATATCCAGTTACGGTAAGTCGGTGCAGTTGAGTGAGTGACAGTAATTGCTCGCTGCATCCCGCTTTCACGTCGCTTCGACAGATTTTTAATGGCGCCGACACCGAACAAGATTTACGAGATATTAACAAAGTTACCTTTTGTTCTCTGCCAACATTTTTCAAAGGATACATATTTCTTGTAAGAATGTTATTTATGATTGTTAGCTTGTTAGATGGAATCGTTTTGTTTACTTTGATTAGGCTTTGAAAAGGGTTTATAGACGATTTTGGAACTTTTTTTAATTAAAATTATTTATTTAATTTAAATACACTGTGATATGTTTTTTTAGACCATGGCAGCCGCTCGTCAAATTCACAAAATATTAGCTTCACAACGGACATACCTAATACAGCTCATTAATTTTTATGTTTAGGTCACTACGTAATGCAGAAATTCCATTAAGCAATATGCTTCTCTGAGATTATTATTTTATTAGTTTACATGCCATGTTAGAAATAATTGTTGTGGATCCTGTTTACAATTATTACCAGTGACAGCAGTTGTTGCTGAGCTAATCAAATTAAATAATAATGAAATAAAATATATTAATATTTGCACTGGTAGCTAAGTTGTGATATTGAACTAAATAATTGTATAGCTAAATAGCGGACAAGCGGACCCTGGGCTCCAAGGCGGATGGATCGCAACCGGGAAAGCGCTAGGATGATGATGTAATTCATTATCATGCAAAATATTTAGGCATATAAAATTATTATAGCTAAATATTTTGCATCCAGAGTGTCACAAATGTATTGTGCTGAATGTCTTTGGTTTGATTATGACCCCAATCAACTTTGAGTGGACCAGAGTTTTCAGCTTCAAGTCCATTGTATCCTTTAGTAGAATATTCATAAAGAGACTCAAGTATTCATTTCGACAAGCGCTATTGTGGTTAAAAGAAGAAATAGTACACTGAAAGCCCGTCGCTACTTTACTAATCCGCTTCTCATTAAGAACCAAATCAATTATTTGCGGCTTAATAATCCGTAAGTCTATAAATAGCTTCAATTAAACTACGACACCAATAAAGCTTACTTAAACCTATTCAGGAGCTCGACACCCAAAGTTGGGAGGTCAAGACAGATACGATCAGTATCACCGAATCCTCTATTAATTTGAAACAATTTCTGAAACGAAACAAATCGGTGGCCATTTGTATAACCTAACTACGATTATTTGGCTGTCGCGACGAATAGAAATGAGTTATGACTATCGAAATTATGTTACGGCCGATGAAAACTATTTGAATCGCGCCATTTGTCATCTCCAACGATTATTGCTTGGTATATTTTTCATTAATGTTTTGTGAAGGATTTCTTTTTTTCGTGGATGCGTTGGCGTATTTTCGATTATGAATTACTTTGTTGATGATAAAATATTAATGTTTGAAAGTTGTAATATTGCTATTGAGTATTTATAAGCAGAAATATTTTTCAAGTACCAAGATTTTCGTGTTATATGAATAGGATTAGCAGGTCGACAAGAAATTATTGATTTAATGTTAAGAACTTACGAAATCATATTGGAGATTTCAGTCATTTAAAATTAATGATATTCACGAAAGCAATGAGTTGCATGTATATTAAGTATATTGTTGTAGCATGCCTTGCTCCTTTATTTGATACCTCAATTTTTGTATTATGATATTCATCATCGTCTAAGCGTTATCTTGGTTGCATCCAAGCTGAGTTGGAGGACTATTCTAACAAGATAAACAGGACTTTACCTTTAGATGTTATTACAAAGAAATTTTAATTTGGCACCAGACGCCAATTTCCCTGTATTTTTGCAATTAATATTTTACGCAAAATAACGAAAGTTTTTTCCAAATGAACGTTAGTTTTATCACATCCAACTTTGTAGTGATAAGCTCAGATTTCTATTTACTGGTACTTAGTAATTAAAACCACTTAAACGTATGATTAAGTGATTTTAATTACTAAGTACCAGTCCGTGTGGTGACGGATTAAGAATACGAAATGTCACCACCCCATTTTTAAAATTTTTATGTATAGGTTGGAATTGGATAGCTTTATGATAAAATCAGTAGATTGTAATATGTAAGTGTTCTAAGCGTAAAGTTTAGGACACAAGAAAACGTAAGTGGTTGCAATAAACTATATTTAAGTGCATAAGTTCGTGTGGTGACGGATTAAGAATACGGAATGTCACCACCCCATATCATACCATGGGTGTCGTTAGAGCTGACAGAGGGAGCATGCTATGCAGAGAACAGCACTGTAAGAGAAGGAAAACTTGATACAAACACTATAACAAACCGTTTTGCCAGCGTGGCATAGTAGGCCAAGTCCTCCATTCAAAGGAGAGGCCTAGTCCAGCAGTAGACTGTTAAAGGCTGATGATGATGATGATGTTTTATTATTTCACAAAATTTATAAAAGCCTCAATTGACTTGTAGGTATCGAAAGAATCCTGACAACATTCCGAATGTCATGAAAAGGCCACAAACAAAAATAAAAATGTATATGCAGCTGTTATTTTTTATATTATATGCTGTCCAATTTTGTTTTGTGTCTGACTCATGTTAAGTTTTAAATTGTTTTATGAATAAAAATTGATTAACTGTTTATAGGTCTTGTTTGATTTCGAATCTTAGTACTACGGAATACGAAATATAAGCAGCGACTCTACTGACATCCGCCGGTAAATACAAAAACTAAACAAAGAAGTCACGAGCCAAATCTCTTTGCTCCGGTTCTGTATCGCGTTTACAATCTGCTGGCACTAAGGGCCGGTGTACAGAGCGGATTTTCTAAACTTTTATACTTAGTTTTACAATAAGTTTTCGATACTTTATTATAAGAATAATGATTGTAGAATGTTGCCTAGACAAGGATGCAATTGCGTTTTTGGCATCAGAACTGCACTAGAACTAATTTCAACTGTGTTTGAAACTAGGCTTACTAATTTATAATATTGATGTTGCTTACTGAGCTGTGATGAAGTGTCTAAAATATAGTAAATACACTGAAGAAATAAATCTAGAATGATGTCTTGGAAAACATTTGGATTACCTCTTGGTTTACCCTGACTGCTACACCGGAGGTCACAGGTTCGATTCCCACCTAGGACAATTCTTGTGTGATAATTAATTGTTCTGTGTCTTGGGGTATTTAATCAATAATATACACCATTATTTTTTAATTAGTACAAAAACTTTAAGGACAGATTAGCGAAGATATTATTATCATATATGTGACGTAAGAATTTCATTATATCATTAAAGAGCAAAGTTATTATCATTTGTTTATTGTAGAAAATCTCACTTAAATCACAGTCATATTTTACAATCCATTCACTAATTCATTGATAATATTCCATCCTGCTCATTCGCATTCTCTCTGTCGCACTTAGGATGTAGGTAGCCATAGAAAATAAAATGAAGAAAAATAATAAATGTAGGTAGTTATTTTTTAATTTTGTTAATTCTTCCCTCTCCTTCATACTTCATTCGGGCTTAGGACCTGTAAAATTTATCGTTTAACAAGTAATTAAATACGGAGGTATGTAATTAGAAAGCAAACAAATATCAAAATAAAAGAAGGTGTTCTGGACTAAAAGAAAAGAGTAATTTTGGCGTATTTATGAAGTTAGAATCACCTGCTATTTACAAATATTATTTTATCATCATCATGTTAGCCTAGAGACGTCCACTGCTGGACATAGGCCTTCCTCAAGTTGTGTGGAGAACACAGCCCGATTTTGAGCCGCCCGCATCAAATTATTATTTACTTTATGGTTGTTCGCACTGTTGTTGAGAACGGACGTGTTGAATCGCATGAGTAATTATTAATTAAATATTTTTAAATCGTGACCTCAATCAACGCGTACAACTATCTGCGAACGTAACAAAACTGTGTTATAAAATGTTTCGTGATTGACATTGTAAGCAATATATAATGGATCACAGTCCTTTCACTCCGAGTAGGAAGACTGCTCGGAGTCCTCCTCCGACGCCGGCACCTGCACCTGCACCTGAGCGTCCAGCACTTGAAGTCATCCCTACGCCTAAAATCTAGAACTGGATGTCATCTATTGAGCAGTACCTCAACAAAGTGTGTTCTATAGCACAAGAAGGAAAACTAAACTCTGAGCTGAAGATGAGAGTCAGCAATCTCTGTCGCCATGTAGGCACTAAAGTTTCGCAGTTGGCAGTTCAGTACCAGTCCCTTAAGTCACATGCTATCCAGGCCCATTCTACCATCAAATCCCAGCAAGAACAACTTGATTTGTCTCAGAGCCTTCAAGATCTAAAACAATCCATACAGGAGTCCTCGAAACCTACCACCTCTGCACCGTCTTTCGCTGAGATGGTTAAAAAATCTGCATTTTATTTTATTCAGCCCATTAGCGTAAGTTCGGTGGCAATCTATCCAAATGACAAGCTAAAATCGAGTGACGACACAAAATCATTAGTGCAAAAAATCATCAGGCCTGAACAAATGAACCTCCACGTGAGAGCACTACGCAAGATTAAGAACGGCGGCGTGATCATCAGCACCGAGACCAAAGATGATATTGAGAAAGTAAAACAATCGGTACAACATGCAAACTCTGGCCTTATAGTCAATGAACCCCACAAACGGAAGCCTAAAATCATGATCGTTGGAGTGCCTTCAAATATGAAAGAGACGGAAGTTTTCACGTGCCTGTACCACCAGAATTTAGCGGCGAAACTTCAAAGTTGCAACCTAGAGACCTTTCTCAATGAAATCAAGCTGAGTCATAAATCGGGCCGTAAAGATGCTGAGACCTGTAACTACGTAATAGAAGTATCTGCAGCGATTCGTAAAGCACTGATAATCCAAGACAGGATCTTTATAAATTGGTCATCTTGCCCGGTGAAGGATTTCACCCTAGTTACTCGCTGTTATAAGTGTCAGCAGTATGGTCATGCGGCTAAGTCTTGCAGAGAGTCTCAATATACATGCGGTCATTGCGGCAACCAAGGACACACGATAAAGGACTGCACTAGGAAATCCGAAGACCCAAAATGCGTGACCTGCTTACACTTCAAGAAGCCCAGCAACCACAACACCGGTTCTAATGACTGCCCAGCAAGAACAATGGCGGAAAAGAGGTACATAAACTCCGTGGATTATGAAGGCGCCTAGGAGCGACGTAATATCGTATTTTCGACCTTTTATCTACAATTTTTTTTTTTCATATTTATTATTTAATTTTAAGACTTGATATTTTATTTTGTGATTCACCTAACACACCTCATTAGAATATTGACCTACTAACATCAAACATCTAGTTTAATAAAATGCACACACGAGTTATTTACGTCATACTAAATAATAAAGGTTTAATTAACATTGACATTATTTATGATTATGCTGACCCACAGTTTTATAAGTTACGTTCATAAATTCTCTAAAATGCTCGTCAGGCAATTATATCTTATATTACATGATCATCTTAATTATATTCATGTAGCTATTAATTATTAACTAAGTTTTATATTGACCACTGTCTTTTGTTAAATACGTAATATTATTGCCGTATTGTAAAATACAAATCTCAAATTTGTAAAGAGAGACCCAACCGCCTGTGATACAGGTTCTTACTAGTACAGGGGTATGGTGTTCTTTCCAATCAATTGAAAATCCACAGCATTTATACTATTATTATATTTGAACATTTTTGTTTGTATTTTATGCTCTCTGTATTACTGTGAATAAAAATTTATTATTATTATGTGTCTCTTTTTCACGGTTATTCTTCTAACATGGTGTTATATTATTTATTATTATTATTATTATTACTTAAGTACGTATTATTTACTAAACTTACAAGTATTTCCATTGTCCTTCGAAATGTCCACCACCGTTGTCAAAAGCATCCAATATGCACTGCTTTAATTGTTTGACACTGACCGGCTCACTTTTGTACACTCGCAATAAGATGTCCATGGGTACACAGCTGCACTCGCGATTTTTCCACTCAAAAAGAACGCACGAAGCATAGCTACATACTCCCATGATATGAACTAATATTATAGGCCATCGCGTCGGGCAAACGTAGACAAACAATTAACTTTTGCAACGAAATTAGATACGCTTACTTTCGCTAGCAATTTAGCACTGTTTGTCGCATCGTCGGGGCGTGGCGCAGGCGCAGAGGGGCGTGGAGGGGGTTTGGAAATTTATCAATGGTTCATTTTACTATTATTGTGCGCGGGTCGGTCATAGTATTAGTATTGCATTTACCAATTATCACGTATTTTTGTGGACAGTTTTGAGACAGTTTTGGGACTTAGTGTTTTTATTTTTTAACTACATAAATATGATCAGTTAAAGATACTTAGTGCTCTGTTAAATTTTTTGTACTAATTTAAAAATAGCGGTGTATACCGCTGTCCGTGTGGTGACGGATTAAGAATACGAAATGTCACCACCCCATATCGTCGTCATACTATGCAGAAAACAGCAATGTAAGAGAAGGAAAACTTGAAATATACCCTATACCAACCCGTTTGGCCAGCGTGGTATAGTAGGCCGATTCCTCCTTTCAAAGGAAAGGCTTAGTCCAGCAGTGGACTGTAAAGGGCAAAGATCTCCATGACAACCGGGACCGAAGGCTTAACGTGCTCTCCGAGGCACGGGACAAGTAATAATCAACTATTCAATACGCACATAACTCCGAAAAGTCATTGGTGCGCGCCGTGGATTTGAACCCGATACCCTCTGCATGGCAGTCTGTTGGTATCTCCACTCGGCTATCGCTGCCTCCTACGTCCTGCTCCTACTGCCGGGATACGAAAAATATACAATGTGTTTAACATAAGTTCCGTAGAAAAATATCAAAGAAGTATCTCTAGTAGCGGAATCCATAGAGACATCACATCGTATCGCGATCTTTTCGCAAAATGAGTTTCATAAATATCTGTATCAAAATCACGAGAGTCATCATCATCATCATCTTCAGCCTGCTGGATATAGGCCTCTCCAATGGCATGCCACTGAGCCCGATTTTCGGCTCTTCGTGTCCAGCCGCTGCCAGCCACTTTGCGTATATCGTCACTCCACCTAGCCGGAGGGCGTCCTACACTACGTTTGCCAAGGCGAGGTCTCCACTCTAGAACACGGCTACTTCATCGGTTATCGGTTCTGCGACAGATGTGACCAGCCCACTGCCACTTCAACGTGCTAATTCTCTGAGCTATGTCGATTACCTTGGTTCTCTGTCGGATCACTTCATTACGAATTCGATCCTTCAGAGAAACTCCGAGCATAGCCCTCTCCATAGCTCGCTGAGCGACCTTAAATTGGTGGACTAGTCGCACCGTCAGTGTCCACGTCTCGGCACCGTAAGTCATAACGGGTAGGACGCACTCATTGAAGACTTTTGTCTTAAGGCTTTGCGGTAGGGATGACGAAAAGACTCGACAGATTTTCCTATATGCCGCCCAGCCAAGCTGTATTCTTCTGCAAGCCTCCCTCTCGAAGTTGTTTCTACCCAATTGCAAGGTTTGCCCAAGGTAGACGTACTCCTGAACAACTTCGAGAAGGACCCCGTTTAGGATAATCGGTTCCGGAGAGATATGTTCATTGAACATTATTTTGGTTTATCCAAGTTCATCCGGAGACCGATGCGAGCAGAAGAATCAGCTAGGCTGCTCAGTATGTACTGCAAGTCTTGCACGGTTTCAGCCACGATAACGATATCGTCTGCAAATCTTAAGTGTGAGAGGTACTCGCCGTTTATGTTAATACCGCGTCCTTTCCAGTGCAGCGTCTTGAACATATCCTCCATTGCATTTGTGAACAATTTGAGGGAGATAACATCCCCTTGTCTCACACCTCGATGCAGGTGGATAGGTTCTACTCGTCGAGTCTACGCGCGAGACGGTTCGTGATGACCCTGGAAAACAGCTTATAGACGTGGTTCAAGAGCGAGATCGGTCGATAATTCTTCAACAGAGTTTTGTCTCCCTTTTTGAAGAACAAAACGACTATGCTCTTGCTCCACGCCCTTGGAGCGCTTGTTGCTCTCCCCGAGAACAGGACAGAATTAAATATGGCGTTGGAGCTACACCAGTATAGGTTTTCCACCTGCCTTTAGCAGCTCCGTCGTAATTCCATCTTCTATATCTGCTGTCCGCCGCCTTGGCCAGGAATAGCGGGGCGACCGGGAACAGGGGGCCGTTGCGTAAGCGTGTGTGCCATTGAGGTTTTGCCCGTAATCACCACGCTGGGCATGCGTGTTGGTGATCGCAGGGCGTAGCTTCTCGCACCGGTGGCGCTGCTACCCGTCACCGATCTATTATATTTAGCTACGCCTATTTGCAACGGTTATATTGCCGTTAGTCGGTCGCCAGAGCCTCGTTCGCTGGTCGGCAGGATGCACCACGGGCAGGTGAGGTTGGCTGGGAGCTCTAAGTTGTTGTTGCGCTCCCATGCATCCTGAGAGTAATAGAAAGTAATGTACAAATCGATCAGCTTGACTTTTTTTTTAAATCAACACTGTCATACCATATATATCACTGCATAATATATCGTAAAAACAGAGAATATATATTTTTCTTTCCTATGATAATCTTAATTATAGAGACAGTCTGGTCACAGCGTGTCCACAGATGTCTATAGCTCAAAAATTGAGCTCTGAATCTATCCAAATTGACATCATTCAGTGCATTAGCACGGATGCTGCAGATTTAGCGAGTAGAGCACGAACCGGCGATATATGTATACTGTGGAAAATAGTATCGTCTACGTTTCAATAGAGAGCTGTAGTGCACTGTATGTGTATGGGTAATTTAGGTGGAGACAAGTGAAACGCTCGGATGTTATAAGCCAACTGGATATTTATTTCATTTCATAAACACGATGCATAGGTACATAGGTACACCTTACGCACACGATTACAATTTGCATTCGCAGCATTCTCACACATATACAATACCCCACAATATTCCCCCTTTTTAAAAAAAATATATAAAATATTTTTTATAAGTTCACTCAATGTTACATATAATATTAGGTACATATAATCTTTAAATAGAAAATGCAATTATTTACTTTATACAATATTAAACTGTTATTAATATTCACCTGAAAACATTACTTTAACAGTTATCAATCATGTTAAGACAGTTTTGAACAAGTACATAGCAACAATTAGTATTTAGATTATACAAGAATGTATTGATGCATAATATATGTAAGTATATGT
Source organism: Euclidia mi (assembly GCA_944739405.2). Taxonomy (NCBI): domain Eukaryota; kingdom Metazoa; phylum Arthropoda; class Insecta; order Lepidoptera; family Erebidae; genus Euclidia; species Euclidia mi. The sequence continues at coordinate 2,210,465 of OX123191.2, read as the reverse complement.
CTACAACAATCAATCGAGTCAATACATATAATTTACTGGTTTTACATAATCATACACAAGTAGATCAGACTACGCTGTTACACAAATTTCTTACAGCTAATGGTTATAATAAAACTATTGTTGAGCACTTACACTAGTTTGCTTTATCACTTGACTCTTATTTTTACGTTTATTCACTCTTTTTTAAGAACACCTCACTTAACCTATGTTTACACATTGTTAAATCCCGGTTGCGCCTGTTGTGGCGGCACCTGAATTGCTGCTGTACTATGCCACACTGTCATTTCCCTTTGAAACATTTTTCTGGCACCTTGCTTACATTTTTGTATATTAAATATGCTAAGTAGACGCTAACCAATATCATAATGGCCATGGCTATCGTACCATATTTTTCCAACGATTGCTCACTTTGCGAAGTGCTAGCACCATTTGCTCCATTTTGGGCAATGATTACTTTTTCCGTTTTCTTTTCAACACTGTATGACTTGCCCATTTTTACAAGTTATAGGTAAAATAATTACAATAGTTATCTTTGACGTTACAAATGATATTATGAAATGATGTTTAATAAAAGTGTTACAACATGTTATTCATATTCAACTTACATAGTTGCGACACCTACCTAATACATTTTTTTGCTATGCTGCATAAATTATATACTATTTACATTATTAGGATTTGCCTGTGGGAATTTTTGTTATTTTATAACAATTCAATTTGTATTTTATTAATCTAAAAATCTTACTGGTTTTTTGACTACTCTTCCAGATCTCGTACCCTTCTCACTATTCTGTAAATTATCTTGTACTGAAATATTTTGAATCTCTGTATAGGGGTTCCAGAGCCTGTGTCCGGGTTAACGGTGCCTATACAGACTGGTTTGACATCTCTATAGGTGTCAGACAGGGGTGTGCAGCCTCGCCCTGGTTGTTCAACTTATTCATGGATAGCTGCATGAAAGATATGAGGGAAATGGAATGCGGGATCGATATGGCAGGATTGCGTGCTAAGTGCCTCTTGTACACCGATGATCAAGTCATTCTGGCGTCGTCGGCGACTGAGTTACAACAAATGAACTGCATGAATGAGAGCTTTGAATCGAAAGGTATGAAATTGAATGCAAAAAAGACGAAAGTGATGGTGTTTGAGAAGGATGAAAATGTGATTGAGTGTAATATTGCGATTGGAGAAGAAAACATTGAACAAGTGACAGAATTTGTATATTTGGGTTGCATGTTTACAAGAGATGGAAGATGTGAAGGAGATATTGAAAGGAGAGTGACTGCGGGAAACTGTGTAAATGGAGCGCTGCAAGCCTTTATGAACGGCCACAATGTGCCAAAACAGGCGCGACTGGCGGTTCATAATGGAGTACTTGTGCCCACGTTGATGTACGGTAGTGAGTGTTGGGTGTGGCAGAAAAAGCATGAAAGCAGAATTAACGCAGTTGAGATGCGGTCACTGCGTAGTATGTGTGGGGTAAGACTGATTGATAGAATTCCGAATGCAGTAATACGAGAGCGATGTGGCCTGAAATAAGATGTCGTGACAAGGACTGAGAAAGGAATGCTGAAATGGTTTGGGCACGTGGAGCGAATGAGTGAAGAAAGAATGACGCACCAAATATATGAGGCTAACGTGTATGGGCAAGCTGGTCGCGGCCGACCTCGTAGGACATTTGTCGACCAAATTGGTGACGTTCTGAAAAACGGGAAAGTCCTAAGCACCCGGAACCGGCGAGCATGTATGAACAGAGTAATGAATGTAGAGGAAGCGCGTGAGGTTTGTAAGGATAGATGCAAGTGGCGTTCCGTTGTCTCTGCCTAGCCCGACGGGAAAAAGGCGTGAGTTTATGTATGTATGTGTAACAAATATGCTGGTTTTAATCTATCTATAGAAACTGAAATGACTCTATTTTCTAACTGAACTTTGAAAATTTTTTCTGATCTTTCTATCACTTTGTAAGGACCTTCATAAGGACATACTAACGACTTTTTTATTTTATCCGTTCTAATAAATACATGTGAACAATCTCTAAGGTCTTTATGTACAAAAAATGTTTTAGATTCGTTAGTTCTTGTACCTACAGGTCTGTATTGCTTCATGACGTCACTGATACGCTGTAATACATTGTAAGAATCATAGTTACCATTGTTTACATCTGCTAAGAACTCTCCTGGCAAACGTAAGGCTCGGCCATAAACCATTTGAGCAGCGCTTACGCCTGTATTTCGCTTGATGGCTGCACGAAGTCCTAACATAACACTAGGTAGTTCGCGTGCCCAATTCTTATTATCGTCCAATCTAGCCATGAGTGAAGCCTTTAAACATCTATGGTACTGTTCGACCGCTCCGTTGCTTTGCGGATGGTACGGGGTCGTCCTAATCTTTTCAATACCTAAATAAGCCATTAATTTTTCAAATAATCTACTTTCAAATTGTCTGCCCTGGTCACTGGTAAGTTTAACAGGGCAGCCAAACCTGCATATCCACTCTGTATATAATTTCTCTGCAACAGTGTCGGCTGAGATTTCCTTTATCGGATATGCCTCAGGCCAGCCGCTCCCTCTGTCTACTATCGTTAAGCAATACCTATAATCATCCATTGTGATTGGGAGAGGTCCTACTATATCAATATGTATGTGCTCAAACCTATCCACTGGGGGATATGTACCATAATTAGAAGTGGTGTGCCTATTTACTTTAGATCGCTGACAACTGAGACAGGTTTTTGACCAATGTCCAATGTCTCGATTCATATTCGGCCAAAAGAACTTTTCCTTAATCATCTGGCGAGATGCACGTACGCCAGGATGACTAAGGTTATGGATCGCCTGAAATACATTTTTTCTAAAACTCTCTGTTAAATATGGTCTCGCGTTTTCCTTTGAAATTTCACAATATATGTAACGATTAGAATTCGTAACTAAAAATTTTTTGAATTTGTATCTAGAATTATTCAAAAAATCTTTGAGCTCAGAATCCTGATCTTGCTCTAAAGCTAATTTTTCATAGTCTACTATGCTCAACGTACATTGTATAGACTCTATGCGCGATAACACATCTGCTACAATGTTATCTATTCCACTTATATGGCGGATATCAGTTGTGAATTTGCTTATAAAGAGTAATTGTCTTACACGCCTAGGACTTTCCTTTTTGTTATTTTTACATATTTTTGAAAATGCGAATGTTAAAGGCTTGTGGTCTGTAAAGATTATAAGTTCTCGACCTTCAAACAAGCTTCTTAAATATTCTACAGCTAAAAATATAGCAAGTAACTCGCGGTCATAGGTGCTAAATTTTTTTTGTGTGTCAGTTAGCTTTCTCGAGAAATAGCCTAACGGTTGCCATGAGTCGTTTATGTATTGTTGCAACACAGCACCTACGCAACTATCCGAAGCGTCGGCAAATAGCGCATGTGGCGCGTTGGCCACCGGATACGCCAACGTGACTGCGTTCGTTAATCCGTTCTTACATTCCGAGAATGCTTGCTCAGCGTCTGGCGTTCACTGTATAGGTGTTTTGTCATTCTTTTTGGCCTTGTGAATATATTTATTTAATATTTCTAGGTACTCTATTGCTCTCGGTAAATGATTACGATAAAAATTGACCATGCCTAAAAATTGTCTTAACTGACTAACATTCTGAGGTTTTGGGTAATCAAGAATTGCCTGTACCTTGCTTTCTACAGGTTTGATACCCGATGTAGTGACTTGGTAGCCTAAAAATTCTATAGAAGTAGCTTTAAAAGTGCATTTCTCTAAGTTTATAGTGATGCCATATTCGCTTAAACGTTCAAATACCTGTTCTAAGTGTTCCTTATGCTGCATATGATTTTCTGAACTTATTAATATATCGTCAGCGTAACAATATAAGAAATCTAAACCTGATAAGACTGTATTCGTCATGAAACGTTGAAAAGTTTGAGCAGCGTTTCTCAAACCAAAAGTTAAACGTTCGAATTCATATAGTCCGAACGGTGTTGTAATCGCTGTTTTACAAACATCGTCGGGATTAATTAAAATATTATGGTATGCCTTTTTTATATCAATTTTGGAAAAAATAATTTTGTTAGCTAATAAATATGTAAAGTCCTGTACACGCGGTATAGGATACCTATCCGGTGTTGTGATCGCATTTAATGCTCTATAATCACCACAGGGGCGCACTTGACCGTCTTTCTTTGGTACTAAATGCAATGGACTTGCCCAAGTCGACATCGATGGCCTGCATATACCTATATCTAACATTGATTTAAATTTCTCTTTGGCCATTCTATATCTTTCGGTAGCTAAAGGTCTAGGCTTACAGAATACTGGAGGGCCTGTGGTGTCAATAAAATGGTTAACCGCATGTTTCGGTGCCTCCTTGAATGACATGGGTTTGAGAATGTCCGGATATCTACTTAATATATCATAGGCGGGATGATCTTTGTGTAACGTAGAAATCGTTGGTTCAACATGGTTTGCGATCGTCCCACGTACTGCCAGGTTGGTAACCTTATCTATTAAACAACGGCCATTTATATCTACAATTAAATTATAATGATTTAAAAAATCTACACCTAGAATAGGCTGCTTTACATCACACACAACAAAATTCCATTTAAACGGTCTCCTTAATTTTAGATCTAATTGAAGTGACTTAGTACCATACGTTTTAATCACTGAACCATTGGCGGCAAAAAGTTGAAAATCAGAATTTAAGTCTAATTCTTTGTTATTTCTAAAATAAAATTTAGGTAACAGAGAAATACATGTGCCTGAATCTATTAAAACTTATAATTATATTTCCTATCACTTACTATTAAGCGGTGATCCTTGACTGCACAACCGCCCGCTACCGGCTGCAGCTCTGCTAGTTTTCTGACCTCGAGGGCTGCTGTTTTGTCTTCCAGTTGCAGGGCGCGACGCAACTCCTTGCTTTGTGCCTATACCTCCAGTGATACGAGCACAGCCAGTCTGGGCTCTCCGGTGTCCTGCGCGGCCTGGATCGCGAACGGCTGCGTGAGAAGTTCCTGTATACGCTGTCCCTTCTGTGCCTGAACCTTTGTCTTCCCCTGTCCATCTCATTTATTTTTAGGTTGATCTTCGCTATCTCCGCCATGATCGCTGCTATGTCGCAGGTTTGGACGTATGTTGCTGGACTGCTGCGCGCTACCTCGTTGACCTGCGGTGACTGGTGAGTCTCCATGACCTTGTCTGCTATCACTGCCATTTCTTCCAGGTCCTTAGTCGACGTGACGGTGAGTACTGCTCTGACTGACGATGGTAAGTGACCTTGCCATAATATTTTCAAAGTGTCGTCTTCTATCTTTCCTCGCGCCAGTTCTTTCATGCGACGTAGCAACTGGCTGGGTTTCTGGTCTCCCAGCTCCATTTCCGACACTATCTTTTGTATCTGTCTTGTCTCCGACTCTTCATAGATTTGTAGAAGGCGTTTTTTCAATGTTCCGAATTTGTCGCTCTCCGGGGCATTGGTTACGATGTCTGCTACCTGCTGTATGACTTCTTTGCTGAGCTTTGCCACCACCATGGAGTATTTGTTAGCGTCGGATGTTTTCTGCGGGGCCAAAATTGCTTCCACTTGTACAAACCACAGTCGCGGGTTTTCGGGCCAAAAGTTGGGTATTTTATTCGCGACCGACAGACTAGAGATGATGGCATGTTGTTCTTCCTTCACGACGCTTGACGGAGTTGGCGGTGTTGGCGTCGAAGCTGTCGGAGTCGATGCGGTGTACATTGTAAGTCGTATTTTTTCGTCGGGGCCACCACTGTAGTGCACTGTGTGTATGTGTATGGGTAATTTAGGTGGAGACAAGTGAAACGCTCGGATGTTATAAGCCAACTGGATATTTATTTCATTTCATAAACACGATACATAGGTACATAGGTACACCTTACGCACACGATTACAATTTGCATTCGCAGCATTCTCACACATATACAATACCTCACAGAGCTATTACAGAGAAAGTCGGAAATAAAATTTTATTAAGTTGTTTAGTTTGATATAGAGGGCTGAAATGAGAATAGTTTAGGTTTTTAATTTGGTTTAGGCCTTACTTTTCTCATAAGTTTTACCCAACGTAAGGTTTCGATTTCGATACTCAAGTGTAAAAAATTATTTCTGATCACGTTTAGATATAACCAATTCGGATATATTTAGAGTTTTGGTTAGTTAATTTATCTGTTAAGCCCGCTGCCCACGGTGCGTGGTTTTGCGGATGGAAGCGCGCGGCACTTTTGAAGTAACCCGATTCGTGCAGTAAATTCAAAGTACGCGTTTTCGTGAGTTCTGTGGGAAGACGGTTTTAAATATTTCGTTTTTAAATTACAGCTGCACTAATCGTACAAACAATTTTGATAGCTTCATGATTTCTAGACATTTTTAATTCCAATGTGGTACGATGAATATTGTCAAAGTTCAAAATTAATTGTTCCCCTGTACGTAGAACTTTACCGCTAACAAGTTCAGAATGTGCCTCATTTGGTACAAAGTTAACACCGTCTCTTACTCGTGCATTTTGTTGCATATTCATGGTGACTCAAGTCGCTTCACGCGTCCCTATGATAATGCGTTGTTAGTGAAGAAAGCACGATTTATCTGAGCCTTCCAATTTGGAATACTTCCAGGACTTGAAAAGTAGGTAACATCATCACAATGGGCTAAAAGATCTCGGGTATAATAATGTACCTACGCAACATTATGATGGTTGATTTGCTTAGAATCGAATGCTTTGTCCTTTTCATCATCATTCAAGTGATGAAATCTTTTGGACAACGGCGTAGATTAAAACACTAGTGACATCTAACGGACACCGATGGTTTTACGAAGACATGTAACGATTGACGAATCTGAATCGCGATCGCGGTGAAAGAAGTCACATACACGGTCGACAAATATATATGTTTTTCATCAAATATCGAGTGCTGATGTCCACCAACCACAATCAGAGGATTCTTCCTCTAATTAATGGAACATCACACTTTGTTTGAAATTCAAGCACCGAGCGTGGTTTCTCCGCGACCACGCTCGGTGCAAGACGAGCGAAACGTCGGAACCAAATAGGTATTTATACCTTAAATAAGTTAGTTGTACGCGATTAAGACCCGCCAATTTATTTTGTATGGTCGTCTTTATTTTCTTCATTATTCAATACAAAAGACAAAATCCCTCATTACAAAACCGGAAAGCCCAAAACATTATATATTCAAAGGAAGAATAATCAGAAGCATTAATGTACTGAACAAAAGTTTGTAGTAATAAATTATATTTCATTGTGATCCGTCTGTGTCTTGTTTTAATCGCTGTTCAATTTGCTCTGATTTATAGATCTGTGTTGTGTAAGGAAAGTAATATTGGTCGATAAATCGCCTTTTAAAGCTCTCTGTCAAATTTGTCTTTATGTGATATGTGGATGTAATTTGGTATGGCTATTAGATGTTTTAATGGAAATGGGATTTCTTTGGATTAAAAGCTTCACGGAAAACATATTATAATTACATTTAATAATTTATTATATTAAGCTTTATGTTTATTATAGATTGATAGACACGTTTTCTGAAAAAGCTGGTGTATCTTCATGTTAATAAAGTCTTACTATTATAAAAAATAATGAATGAGGGAGCATTTTGTCAAAGTGAAAAAAAAAACAACACAACAGGGGTTTATTGAGCACAATGCGAAATTATGTGCCACTGCTAAGTTAAAACCAGCCTTCAAGTATAACAAGAACTCTTGTACTAGCGTCCAAACGCCTGTTCAAGTAGAAATTTTAGTATAATTTTACAAGGAAGAAGCATTCCCCTAATTGATGAACTAGCGAGATGTCTCTAAAATCCAATTTGACGTGCTAATTTAATTCTTCATAATTTTGTCTGTAACGACAAAAACTACTTCAATCATGTTGAATACTTTGTGTAGATATTCATTAAGATGGTCGACTATATACTTGATTAACCAAGGACGGTCGCAGACGAAAAACTATTAATCAGACCCTCCTTTTTATGGGTGCCAACTAAGCAGTCTCTTTTGTAGTTGCCCTTTTCTTCGATTTCGTTATAATATTCCGTCAGAAGTCGCATAATTAGGGATTAAGAGGCATGTCCCTTTGGGGGGTCGAGATCTAATAAATCGAGAGGTTTCGGGACAGATTGGCTTAGCCTACAAGGCAATTATACTATGCTAGTGGTAAGAGATCTTAAGCCGAAATCTGTGTAATGAAATGATTCATCGTATTTAGGTTTCATTGATCTGGCTGTGTTGTGTTATTAAGCTGTTATAATATATTGGTTATCGAACTAGAAGTGAGCTCAATATCAAATTGAATTTCTCTTTGTTGTTAGGAATACTTTTTGATCGATGCTTTTTTAATTGTAAAGTCAGTAGAAATATTTAATTATGTAGAGTAATATTAGGTGTCTGACTACGTCCGTGGTCCAGTGGTTAGCGTATGCGACTGCTGATCGGAGGTCCCGGGTTCGATTCCCGGGTCGGGCAAAAGTCTTACTGAGTTTTCCGAATTCTCAGTAGCAGCCCGCAGTCTGGTGATGTATCCGTGGGACCTAAAAATTCATGGCGAAATGTGGGTGTAATATTTACACCTCTGCCTACCCCTTCGAGGATACAGGCGTGAGAATAAATAAAAAAAAATATTAGGTGTCATTTATCTATGTCACGTCTGTTTATTATTGAGGATAGCGATAGCCTAGTGGAGATAGATACCAACAGACAGGCAGGCAGGTTCGAATGCATGTTGCGCACCACTGACTTTTCGCAGTTATTTACGTATTGAATTATTAATTATCGCTTGCCCCGTGTCTCGGAGAGCACGTTAAGCCGTCGGTGATGGCTGTTATGAACTTTTTTGACAGTCGTTATAATTCGTTACTGACTTCGTATAACGACTCTCAGAATAAACTGACACTAGTTCAAACCATAGAATATCGCTATTCGTTTGGGTTGCGGAGGTCAGACAGGCAGACGCTCCGTAGAATGGTTATATTCAGTCAAATTCGGTTGGACTAGGAAGCAAGTCCTGAGTGGCACCTGGGATAACGCTAGAAGTATGATGATGACGTGTCTATATCTTATCTTATACTAATATATAAAGCTGAAGAGTTTGTTTGTTTGGTTGGTTGGTTGAACGCGCTAATCTCAGGAAGTACTGGTCTAAATTGAAAAATTCTTTCAGTGTTAGATAGCCCATTTATTGAGGAAGGCTATAGGCTATATAACATCGCGCTATGAGCAACGGGAGCGGAGCAGTAGCCTTAAATAACGCGCATCCTCTAGTAGGTAATAATACCAAATAATGTTTATCAGTTATCTGATTGATTATTAGCGGCATTAGCTGTGTTACACTTAGTAAGGTTATATGTAGCCAAAACTCATAATACCTCAATTTTACCTTTAAGATTATTTCAGTAACCCTCGGCGTTAGCTATGCCAATTAATGTAATTAATAGCGTAGTGAGATTTAATCAATCGTATATTAATTGAAAATGGATTATCACTTACGAGCATAAACATGATTTAATCACCCATATCAATATAATGGCCATGAGAACATTATTACTGTCGAACTATATATCTTAGACGTAAACGTTTACATTAGAATATCTACATTTTGAAGTGCTGGCAGACATAGCTACAGCATCCTATTCAGAAATCTCTACAGAACCGAGTACACAAGTCATACTAGCTTTAGTACAAATGTGCTGGTTTAAACGGGGAACTACTACACCCATCTACGTTTGAAGTAATAGTGTCTGTGTAATTGCGTTTCGTTTGGTTAGTAAAAATGCCTAAGACCCAAATAATCTTCCCTAAACAGATGCTCTCAAACCTTTTTCTACTTGTTCTCTACTTACCAGTAGGTTTGTTACTCTAGAATTACTTCTGTCATACTTACAGACACAGCTAGATGTGTAAGCCACAGTTTCTTCCTTACTATCAGATGAGCTGCTGCTTCATCTTTATCCATCCAAAAAAAGTAATACAAACATAAAGCTCAGGAGAATTTACCAAATAATTGCTTTTATACTTATATTACTGGCCTGTGAAACTTCAGAAGTTAGTTAATTTATTTGATGAAAACGTGTGAAGGATATCATAGAACTCGAAATAACATCTGGGTTAAAAAAGTTTTAAGTATTCAAAATTTTTTTGCAGTTGTATCGAAACAATTCACCTTAAACCCTCTATTTTCTTCATAATGTTAATTTCAGTAAATCTAAAGGAATGAAAGAGGTGACGAATAGCATTGAATTTCTCAGCAACAAATTAGCTTATGATTTCTCTAATAATTAAATCACGTTTATAGAGATCGTCCAACTGAAAATTTACAAACACACTTTAAAGCTTTCGTCTCTCTAATATCGTAACACAAAAGTAACACTGAAACTCCAAACTATTTGAGCTAAAACATCTTAATGGACAAAAAGCAAAACTGCAAATTAATCTACAAAACCGACCCAACCCATTATTCCAATCTGCGAAGAAAAACCTAATCAAAATGCGGCCGAAAAAAGTGTCCAGTTACCAAAATCGTTTTACAATGCAAGCCAAGCTGGCGTCGGAGTAAAATCAAACTTCAAATCACACATCTCCATTGTCCCTGTAGAGAGGCGACAAGTGAATTGTAAATTGTTCAGTGCGCCCGAACTGTATTTTCGCTCGCCAGCTCAAATCGCGTCGATTGAATAAGCAACTGATATCGAGAGAATTGGCATAGCTACGGTCTGAACGCTTAGTGTGTCGCATTTGGTATTTACCCTCCCTTTGGCCTCAAGTGTAACTTCGCGTAATGATATTCACGATGTACGTCCAACTTTTTACTGTATTGAAAGTTGTCGTTTTCAATGAAAACTCAAATTATGGGAACTTTTGTCTGTGATATGCAAACGGAACAACATGTTCAGTTTCGGAAGTGTTTGGGGAAAAGGAATATACCAATATTGAAATGGAGAATACACCAATTGGAACTAGTTTTTTATCACAATACATTTATTTTAGGAAAGTGTATTTGTGAGAGGATGGTGAATTAATCAATAAAGTGAAATTGATCAAGCAAAGCTCAACCTTAGCAATTTAAGTTATAAAAAAATATCGTTTTTGCCTTTTACCAAAGCCATTTTTTAAAGACACCAAATATGTCGCTTGTTTGCATTTATGAAAACTGGCTAGCATTATAAAAAGAGGCGTACTTACGCATATGACAGGAATTATTTTAAGGCAGTTCCCTTTTAATTTAGGCTAATTACGCCAATTCAAAATAACTGAGTTTGAAGACAATACCCTTATTGTCTACTTTTCTATTTTAGTCAATATGTCGGGCGTTCTGAAGTCAATATTTATTTCCAAATTTACAAAGCAAATGTGCCCCATTAAGTGCATGTAAAAATAATTAAGCGTATTATTCCAAAGAAAACTAAAAAGCATCAATAAGACATAAACAAATACACAGCAGGGGTCACCACACACCCCGAAGTAAGAAAAGGCGGGGAATGCACACCCCATAGTCCGAAAAGGCAGACTAGAAAGACTGGGCAATAGAATTCTATTGTCTTTCTGAAATATCGCCGTTTGTACTGACACTGGAGTGTTTTGATAATCCTTGCTTTGTTTGAGATTTGATTGATAGTGGGTACTAGGTTGGCATTTAATTGTAGTAAATAGAATATATATCAGCCATTGTTCTTCTACAAGATTTGGAAGAATATGTTAAAATGAACATGATAATTATCAGATCCCCATTTAACGGGCTCTAAACCACTCTTAATATTAGTTACAAGACTGACGCTCACGGCGCGGTTGTGACAATGTATGCTAACCGCGTTTCCCATCAACCCGCCGCTAAGAGGCAACCTCTATACCGCGGTGGTTTCAGTGAGTTGACTGCGTAGAAATCTAGGGAAGAGTCTTATACGTCTTTCGCTGCCACATGGAGCAGAGGAGTAAACGAAACGCGATAGTATTTCCACTGTTAGAAGAAAAAATATGAATCTGTCTCTTCATATTACCGACAGTATATATTTAAGACATGTACAAGGCGCAAGCCAAATATCTAAGAACCATGGACACACAGTAAGAACGAAATCGGCAAACAAGCTGAACAAGCATTGACGGCACAACACACAAGGAGCTTTAAAAAGCTTACTTGTCAGAAGTGTACGGTGCAAGATCTACTATTTTATAATGTAGTATGTAAGAAGTATTATGTTTATTCGATCCCAATCGATTTCGTCAAATTTTGCCATTAAACAGCTAGTTCTAATAACATAGTGACTAAACATATTTTTTCCTTCCGTTTCTACGGCTCACTCCGTTTGCCTCCGGTGGAGTAGAAAGCCCAATAATACTTCTGACTTCTGGAGTGAACGGAAAGTGGAGTAGAATGCCCAGTAATATTTCTGGATTGCCCAGCATGTTTTTCATATAAAGTTGATATAATAATCATGTTCAAGTAACTGCACAAGTGTAGTCCATTTTGCTTTCGAAAGCTATTGGAAATACTTTCAACAATACAATGTTTCTCAGTGTACTCTCATTGTGTCTTCAAAGTTACTATAAGTGATCATTATTTTCTTAGAACTCCTTTCCTCTCCTCTCCTATCCCGAACAACACGTGCCGGGTTAAGGTGCCACGCTTACACGGTAGAAGAGATACCGTCACGTACGAAAAGGTTAAGTACATCTTATCTTTGCCGTACCATAAAGATGTGGAACTCACTGCCAGCTCACGTGTTTCCTTCCTCCCTTGATCCTGGGTCCTTTAAGCGGAGCGTGAAAAAGCATCTCTCAAGGCCGTCAAAGTGAGGGCCGCCACGCCATATCACAGTGCTTAACCAGCAATTGGGGATGGTGGCCTTCACAATAGGATTTCACTGTCAACTTACCATCAGGCAGCGTGAAGTCAATTTGACAGGATTTTTTTTATAAAAAAAAAATAATGTAATAAGAAGTTTCTTAGTATTCAAAATTTTAGATCTAGAGTCATAATTCCTTGCTGTTGAATGGGAGCTTTTATTTTATACTTAGCCCTTGAATTTTAATTATGTAAGTGCACTGCATTTAGTAAAAATCTTTTTAGTCGCTATGTTATTAGAACTAGCTGTTTAATAGCAAAATTAGCCGACATCAATATCAATTTTGGGATCAAATAAACATACTTTTTACATACTACATACATTAGAAAATAGTAAAGCCATGTTCATTTCAGCATGAATGAAGCTCCGGCTGGACCGGCAAAATACTACACTTTCACAGAATATTGACGTTAAGTAACAGTATCTATACTGTTGAATGTCGTTCGGTGAGTGAGAGTGCCGAAGGCCCATGCCCTTTTCCTTCTCCCTCCTCCTGCTCCTCCTTCTGTACCTTTTTATTCCACGGAGTGACAACGCACTTGTGATTCCTTTGGTGGCAGGCTAACCCTTGGATGGGTAGTTACTTCTTGTGGCATATACATGAGGGCGGCGCCATGCTTCGGGGGCACGTAAAAGCGGTCGGTCCCAGTTCTAGTCCCAGGTCAAGAGTCGTTAGGCTATGTCAGAAGCCTTCGCGTGGCCTATCCTCCGACATCCGTGTTGGCCATACACTCAAACGATAAAAAGAACAAGCATACATACTACTACTACTAAAGTTATGATTTTTTAATTATAGATGCAACTTACCTTTTTTTTAAATTTTATTTATAGACTCACGCCTGTATCCCCGAAGGGGTAGGCAGAGGTGTAAATATTACACCCACATTTTGCCATAAATTTTTAGTTCCCACGTAATAGGAGGAGCCTATTGCCATTACCGGGCACATCACCAGAATTTCTTAATTCTTAGTAGCAGCACGCGCTGCTACTAAGAATTCGGAATAACCCAGTAACACTTTTGCGCGGCCCAGGAATCGAACCCGGGACCTCCGACCAGCAGTCGCATACGCTATCCACTCGACCACGGAGCCAGTCTTAGCTTTTATCTATAGGAAAAGCTAATTCAAATTCAAAATCCTTTATTCATTTGGGTCACAATGTGACGCTTATGAACGTCAAAATAATAAATTTATAAAATAATTACTTGTACTCAAATTTAAAACATTATTACTGTATGCTTCTACATTTACATTTACTGCCACGTTCGCAAAGCATTAGGTAGAACCATGAGAAAGAACGGGCAATAAAACTCACGGTCACTCTTTTTCATCGCCAGGTTTTGCATAATACACAATTTACATTTTGTAAGGTGCTGCAACTGTTACACCTTCTATATCACTTGTATATATTTACTGTACATAATAATACTCAAGCATAATAGTTTTGGTTAGCCTCCTCAGAATAGACATGGTGAATTGGTGGCTAGATTATGAGATCTCGGATGCAACTAGCATATGAGGATCACTTAAACTAATTTATGAGAAATACTGCGAAATCGAGCAATAGCTATAGAATATTGCTAATATGGTTGTTTAAAAATGTTTAACCAAATTCAGGCAGACAAAATTTTTGTAACCAAATCGCACAGGCTTGCCCCGTATAAATTGTTTCGCAGGATGCCGCCCAAAATATTTCACCATAGACTCATCTATTGATAAATCTTGATGAAAAACACCCCACTGCAAAAATTTTTTCATCAGTTTGTCTGCAACTGGTCGTACCTTATACATTTTATGCAAAGATGCCGCTGCAACAAGATTGTCACAAAAATGAAGGTATTTTTTATTTCTTGGAATCTGTTTCTAGACATTGCCTTTGACATGTACAATCCTCGTCCAAGCTCCAATATAAACGTTCCATAGGCAATGTATGGTGACCAGTCAATATAAGAATACCGAAGAAAGTTTTTAGTTCATCGACAGTTACGTGTCTGCGTGTCTTGCTGGTTCATGACAAAAACTTCATCGTCAAATATCTTTTCAAAAATTTGTAAAGGTGTTTGATTCTTCACGTCATTTATCAATTTATCGAGATGCGCTTGCACATTTCCTTCATTGGGAACCAATAGGTCGTAATTTGGCTGGATCTTAAGCCAGCGAGGCGCTTTGATATTAGTTTTCCGTCTCTTAGTTTCTGAAAGAGTTTCCTCATCACTGCTATCCCATTCCTCTTCACCTCGAACTGTGAACACTTCCACTCTACCTGGTATATCACGCGGCATATCGTTAGTTTGGATATTATTCTCATCACCTTCTTCTTCGTCGGTAAGCACACTTGTTTCTGGAGGTAATGTCACTAATTCTATGATGGCATCATCGTCTTCTTCAAGCATCACATCATGGAGTGCTTCTTCAAGCCCATGGTACTCGTTGATGTTGCAGAATGTTTGCTTAGTCATCGTTTCTCCAAAAATTACCTAATGACAAAAACACGAAAACAATTTCTCTGACTGGCCCCAATTGGGGACACTGATATAAAATCACATTTCTTCTATTGACTGTTATTTACGATAAATTTGACTATACACTATATTTATGTATTTTACGTAAAAATAAACAATAATCCTAGACGAAAAAGTAAAAATTATAAAATTACTTTAGGTAATATCTAATGCTTGAAACGGCTTCACAAAATGCACAGT
This sequence comes from Euclidia mi, assembly GCA_944739405.2. Classification (NCBI taxonomy): domain Eukaryota; kingdom Metazoa; phylum Arthropoda; class Insecta; order Lepidoptera; family Erebidae; genus Euclidia; species Euclidia mi. Next base: position 2,194,889 of record OX123191.2, on the reverse strand, counting down.
AAAATCACTGTAAACTATTATTATTCACTTTCCGACATAATTACATGTTACAAACTTTTTAACTTTCAAGTATTCCAAGTAGAAAGAAGTCAAATATATAATGTTAATAAATTGAGGGTATTTATTAAGGTGTCCTCGTTTGGGGACGGCTGGGCTATATGGGATAAGTATCAACACAACTAAAGCATTGCTTCATCAGTGTTATAATCAATTCAAATCTCAATGCTCGTATTGTAGAATACAGCAAAACACATACTTGTTAAATTTGCAAAACATCACACACTCTACTGTAAAATAAACAATGCGCCAACACTTTTGAAACGTAACACCACAATACAAATAGCCGGACAAGTAAATTTTCGCACCAGAAATAAACACAAAGTAGGATCATAACTCAACCAAACAACTTCATACTCCAAATTTCTTTGGTACTAATTAAACATGTACCTAATAGTTGTCTCGCCCCTAATACCGAAAACTAGCCTTTTTCAGTAGGTGCGGTGATGCCACCCTTACGTAAGCAATAACGCACTTGGGGATCGTTAAAACGAGGGTCGGAATCGAGATAGTTAAAGTTCCCCACATTCACAAGCCACGGGCACAGGTCAAACATTATGTTTAAATAATTAAGTAGACCTTCTCTAAATACTTGCGTAAGAGGTTACGAAAACTTTCATATCCACTGCCTGACGGGTAATGTGCCTGAATATTGCTGTCGTTAGACCACTTATACTGATGTTACAAGCCTCTGCTCGAGTTACTTTAAAAACTAATATTGTTTGTTTGGTCTTTAGGTTTTGGAAATTAAAAGGAATGGTATGCAGAACGGTTTCTGGTAAGATTTTCAGATTTAAAAGGGTTCTAAAGTCTGATTGTGTGACGGGTTTAAATCACATGGATTAAATGGTTATTACTTATGCTAAATATTTCTCAAACGGATAATTGCGTAAAACAAAAGTGGAAAATGTGTTGCCCTGTGTGAAACTGGAACTCACAACATTAGCGCAGGGCGATTGCGCCCATAGTAAAACCTCATTTTTTTCCAAAGATCGTTCAATTCAAAAACCACAAGACGTACAGTTCGAAGAATAAACTAAAAAAAACTTTCACAAAAGCTTTTTCAAACAGTTTCCTTACATTAAAAGACCTGAAGAAACGTGTTATTATTTAATTACGTAGGGTAGTGTGGTTTAAGTGTTAAAGTTGTAAATTACAATATGATTCAATGGAAAAGAAAGATCGTTAAGCCGAAAATTAGTTGTTTACCAAAATTTCGGTATCTTGTAAAATTACTAAATCATTCTGAAGTATCTGTCTCCAAAATTCCATGAAAATAAAAATAAAATAATTTATATAAAACGAGTTTTCTTGATAGTGAATTTTATCATCGTCCAACCTGTATATAAACTGTCCCACTACTGGGCATGGGCCTCTTCTCACTATAGCTTACTCTTCTCATAGTGAGAAGAGGCCCATGCCCAGTAGTGGGACAGTTTATATACGGGTTGGACGATTATAAAATCCGCTATCAAGCAAACTCGTCTTATGACTACCACGCTGGCTAAGTGCGATTTGCCGGATTTCACATCTCTTGCAAGCACATTATGGCGAACTTTGCAGGTTTTACTCACAATATATTGCTTAAGCGTTTAGCATGCGATACTTTAGAATTGTATACGCACATCAGTTCGGAAAGTCAGTGGTGCGCTCCGAGGATTAGAATCCAATACAATCAACATAGTAGTTTGTTGGTAGTTCCACTAGGTTATCACTGCCTTGACCCTATCATCATCATCAGCCTTTACCAGTCCACTGCTGGACTAAGCCTCTCCTTTGAAAGGAGGAATTGGCCTACTATACCACGCTGGCCAAACGGGTTGGTATAGGGTTTGTATCAAGTTTTCCTTCTCTTACAGAGATGTTCTCTGCATAATATGCTCCCTCTGTCGGCTCTTACGACACCCATGGGATGATATGGGGTGGTGACAATCCGTATTCTTAATCCGTCATCACACGGACAGTACTACTATATACACTTGACCCTATACACGAAAGTATTTTCGTATTTTTAGTTTACAAAATATTATTGAGTAAACTACCTGTCAGACATTTTCATGAGCAACATTATTTTATAAAATAGTTTTACGTTCGTTGAACATGATTGAAACTTTATAGTTATTTTAATAGTCGCCTGTCACGACTTCCTTTTACAATGAACTAACTTCTACTAATACAAAATCTAATATAAAATCGACTAATTTTCACAAATTCTATTGAATCCTATGAAAATTATTTAACATTTCAAATGTTTGGTGATATTTCTTGGCTGCATTGGAATGTTGGTAATAAACTATCCTTGGTAGTTTTCATATAACCTAACGTTAAATTAGCACCTACTATTAATACTACGATGATTCACCCACATTGTCAGTCCATTACATAGTTCCTTTTATTAATTTATTTTACATTTTATATTTAGTGTCGTAAGAGGCGACTGAGGGATAACACGATGCAAATACCATCTTTGCGTAGAGACAGAAAACTCGACATCAAACCCTATACGACTGCTTCGTTGGTCTCGCGGCATAAACGTGCGCGTGGGACCGGGAGGTCCCGGGTTCGATTCCTGGGTCGGGCAGTGTTATTGGGTTTTTCTGTCACGAAATTCTCAGTAGCAGAACGGAGTCTGGAAATGTGCCCGGTACGGCAATAGGCTCGCCCCTTATTACGTGGGACCAAAGTATATCTGGCGAAAAGTGGGTGTAAAAATACACCTCTGCCTACCCCTTCGGGGATAAAAGACGTGACGTTGTGTATGTATGTGTGTATTTAACAAATAATAAGTATTTTGAATACATAAAAATATTTTTTTCTACCATGCTCAGAGTGTTAACTGAAATAAGTATTTGAATAAACTGAATGCATTCCCAAGCATTTTTTTTATTTACTCCAATGAAAATAAAACTTGACAGACAAAATTACATCACATGCATAAGGCCAATTTTATTCATACTTACTCCATTTTATCATTGTTATAATTTATCAAACAATTTGTAGCCACCAGCTGTACTATTAGCATTTTGAAAAGTCGCCAAAAATGTATCATAGTTATTTATTATGAGCATCAGCCGCAAAATGTAGTAAAGCCACGATACGTGCTTTCATAACGACTGAGCATTTCCAACTGACATGCCACGTTTGAATTTGCAATTCGATAATGAACATGTGTTTTCTTTTTCTCTATTTACATAAATTATGTACTAAATATTTTCTTGGGTTTACGCGAATGTTACACATTGAAATTAAACTACAGTTTACGGATTTTATCGCGTTATATTACTTTCACTGGTTATTTGTTATTACATTTAAACCGAAAGATCTAGAAACTACATTTTTATTACTAGCCAACGTTTCGAATTCTTTACAGGATTCATGTACACGGTAGACTGAGGTGATATTTGTCTTTGTCTTGAGTTTAAAAGTTATCTCAAAGTACCCGAACATTTTTCAACTATTGGTGTTACTATCTATGCAGAATGTGCTCACTGTGTCTTGATGTCTTCTGGTGACTTTGTCCTTTTTGGGTTTCATTAGCCTGATAACAGGGTCCCAAGCTGGAGGTACATTCCAACCATCTTCCCTATTGAAATTAGGATGTTTTTTAATTTCAATAGCTTCACGTATCATTCTTGGAATAAAGCGGTGTTCTTTTGCGAGTATCTGAGGTTTATCAAATCGCAGGTAATGGTTGGTTCCTTGTTCTACATGTTCACACACAGCAGACTTCGTCGAGCGTTTGTGTTTAATGTCAGCTATATGTTCCCTTAGTCGAATGCCTATGCTTCTCTTGGTTTGTCCAATGTATGAGAGCCCACACTCACAGTCTATCTTGTAAACCCCGGCCTCTTGTAAGGGTAACTGACTCTTGACAGATGGTAATAATTGGCTTCTCTTCGTTGGCGGCTTGTAGAAAGTTTTGATTGAAGCTCGCTTCAAGATGTAGCCAATCTTGTCGGTCACGCCCTTGATGTATGGGAGGACATCAGGTTGTCTCTCTACTGTTGCTGGCTTGTTCTTCGGGGATCTGTGACGTTGGCGCGGTGGTCGGAGCTTGTTGTCTTGCAGAACTTGCTTGACATGTTGAAGCTCGGCGTCCAGGTGACCAGTGAAAGTAGTATAACGCGATAAAATCCGTAAACTGTAGTTTATGTACTAAAGTCCGTGGCTGGCAGCTTTTGAATCTTCTTAAAGGGTGAGTTTAAAATTTTCGCAGAGTTTCTTATTAACTTAGGAACTGGAAATAGCGACTGTGTATTTTGCAACAAAGCGGGTAACTACCATCTTAATTTATTCGCTCAAAATGTGTACCTTTAAAACTTGTAATCCTTAAAACTTAATGGAAGTAACTAATTTTGGCTTGATATTAGCATTGACTTGATATTGATATTAGGGCAGACTAACAAAGTAAGGGACTACGCCAGAATTAAATTATTAAAAATTGTAAAAGCAAATTTATATTGCGCGAGAATTTAAAAGTTCATGAATGTATTTTCAGGAGAGTATTACAAATTATTAAACATACTTATCAGGGATTAAAGTAAAAGCAAAAAAAGAGTATACGTGAAAGAAGCTCTTTGCTCCCTGACGACATAAAACATACGAACATCACACACATTTCAGCACAGAAACTTCGCACTCATAGTGCAACGCTGATTGAGCTACTATTTGCCACCAGTTCGAAGAAAATAATCAAAAAGACAAAATCATTTAAGTCCTGCTGTTTTCATCCTGTTTTGTTGAAATTTAGACCTTGCGTCACACCATGATGTAAGACATTTTATTGATATTGTCTTCAAAATGGTGGTACTCTTCATATTTCCGTGAATTTCCCTGGAGCTAACCTAGATCTGTATAAAAATGTGCTCGGACTGATTTTATAAGTTCAAGTAATATGTACGAAAAGGCTTTCTGATAAATCATGATGAAGATGTTACAGATAAAAGACTATTCCAACGAAAAAAAACCACAACATTTCTAGCACAGCGTTGTCGTTATGATTGTTACATAAGATTTTAAAATTTCGACCGATGGCAGAGGATGATGACGACTTCACGTTATACTTCAGAGTAACAAGAGACAGACAATAACAATTTAATACGCAGTACACATCACGCTCCACTAACATTTTAAAGTTAAGTACTTCTGAATGTTGGAGGTGGGCGAAGTGAATGCGAAAACAAGAATCTCTGTGTAGCAGTCTACTGGTGGAAACCACGCAACGAGACTATCGTTGTCTGTATTATCGATTTGAAAGTCGCTAATCTACTGCTGTCTAAATATGTTTTTTTTTATATCGTCACGGCTGTATAAATTTCGCCTTATGAATTTTAGGTCCCAAGTAATAGGGAGCGAGCCTATTGCCTGTACCGGGCACATCGCCAGACTCCGTGCTGCTACCGAGAATTAAGAAAAACCCATTAACACTTTTGCCTGACCCGGGAGTCAAACCCGGGACATCCCGATCAGCAGACGTTTCCGCTATCCACTGGACCACGGAGGCAGTTTAAATCTTTATATACAAAGTAAATGCATATACAGCATCAATAGTGTTACGCGACGGTGTAAAAGCACTCAAACAGATCACCCTCCCACCAGTTCTAGGTTAACCCGTCGCCATTACTGAAAGTATAATGAGAATCTCGGATTAAACTAAAGTTTTAATTAGTTGCAATAGTGAATTGAAAAAGTAAGAACGTCCGTTTTCGGAAACACTGCCATATTTGAAATTCAAATGGGCGTACTGTTGCTATACAATTATTTCTAATATCCTGTGTTACATTTATTCTTATTCAATTTTACTGTTGAGAGGTATAATTTTATTGTCAATTATGTTTCTATGTTGTTGTTCTCCTTGTTCATGCCTACTGTTGGTTTAGGTTTGTTTAGTGTATAGAACTTTGATTTTGAGTGGGATACTATGGTGACCGTAAAGATTTTAAGCTGTAATAATTATCACTATTATCGAGTGATTTTTCTATATCTGCCGTATGAATATATGTCATGCCATATTTTTAACATTATCATCATCCTAGCGTTATCCCAGTTGCATCCAAGATTTACACGCCTTGGAGCCCGGGGTCTACTTACTAATCCAACCAGATTTGACAGAATATCAGATTTCATACAGAGCGACTGCCGCCTGCCCTCCGTAAGCCAAAGGGATAGCCATATTCCACGGATTAGACCAGTATCAGTTTATTTTAGGGTATTGACTCCCCGTGACGACTGTCAAAGATTTTTAATGCAGCCGGGACCGATGGTTTAACCTGCTCTCCGAGGCACAATGACAGTTACACAATAACAATTTATTGTTAATTATCGCTTGCCCCGTGTTATATGTCATCATTTTTTATGTCAAGTCATAATAATATTTACTTCTAATGCAGCAATAATAAAAACATACCAAAGTCTAAGTCTACGTTGGAAGAAACTATCGTCAATAAATTACCAGAATTTGAATAAATTTTAGAGGTATTAAATAACCTCTTAATAATATACTTACATTCCAGCACAGACAGATGCCTTCGATAAATATAAAACACTTATAGGCAGTAAAAAGGAGTACCTGTGGTCTGTAAATAAGACCACGCGTGATATAGACGCGACAAGATCCGTCATTAAAAATTTGTCATAAAAGATACGCAGCGCCATCTAATGACGTTATCAAGATTTGTATTATATTTGGGGGATATTAATAATATATATGTAGTATATTTCTCCAAACTAGTATATTTCAGTTCATCTTTGCTATAACTGACAAGCCAAGTTTTATTACATTTTCTAAGAAAGAGCTTCGAGCTTCGCTGTTGAAGAATTTTATGCAGTTTATTATCAGTTCATTCTATAGTCGTAAATCTGCTGCTAGCTAAAATATCAGTTTTGGAAAATCCGTCTTAATTTACAACGAACTTTTATAGTTTTGTCATGACCGACCAACGAAATTACTTATTTTGCAAAAACATGTTTTACAAAATGTATTTTTTATATTTTGAATCTAGTTCTTAATAGCTACCTCAAGGCGACAGTGACGTGTGTTTTTATTGTGTGGGAATCATTGCAGACAGATATTAAAACCACTTGGGAATTGCATCGATTTTACTATTTAGGTTTTCTAAAATAATTGTATAAAAAGTAGAAACGGAATTGAACTGTCCTGTATTAATTATATTTCCAAGTACATTATCACTATTTTCGAAACCTACTACAGAACAGTACTTTTCACAACTCATGTGTGTACCATCAAATAATATTTCATCTCAATTGTTTCATATCTGCCACTGTCTTTGCAAGTTTAGTGCACGATTTTCATTTTTCATCCCCGTATCAATTTATTGAATCCTAAAATCGGAATTGGAAACGTCATTCATCGGCTCTGCGGATAGTTTTAACGAGGTCGGAAAAACAATAAAAATGCGTTCTTCAAAACTTCAGCAAACAATATAAAGTTACACTACAGTTTGGTTGGTAAACTTTCAATACGGCGAGAAACAAATGATTATACTTCTTACATTGATTCATTGTTCGCTTTTTTGCCAATAGGGTTCTATTTTTCACCGACCGCTTGTTAATTTTGCCCGAGTTGCCTTTTTTAGAAGAGCATTTTGAGAAGGCTCTGCTTTATTTTTGACGTTGGTTTAGCCAAATACGAATACAGAGGGAATTTATACAGCTGCTATGAAATTTTAAAATTAAGAGTAGTTTTACATTGAAAATGGGCTTTTGGACGAATTAATTGAGGCGTATTTTTCGTTTACTTTATTTTTCCAATTGGAGTTCTTACTTATTACATTATATACAATTGGGTTAAAACAATTCATGCACACTTGAAAAAATATGAGTTTTGAATCTCATTTGTGTACCATCTCATATCATTGTTATCACTTACAAACGTTCTTTTATAGTGAAGCACTATAACATTACAGACCCAAAAAGTGTACAAGTAGTGAAACCACACTGGCTTCACAGGCGTCTACCGTCTTATCTGAAAGCACTTTTATATACTGCATCATGTCGCCCTTATCCGACAGCACTTTTAAAACATTAAATCGTCTATATGTATAACCAGTGCAATATAATATCAACTCATCAAGCGACATATTTCGGGTAAGTTTGGTGCCACTTTTTGATTCCCGCACTTTGTAATATTCTCAGCCAACAAATAGTCATAGCTACTAGCTTACAAAGGTATTAAATGACTATTAACAGTCATTCTGATTAATACTGCTATGTTATTAATAGATTAAATACACTACCGAGCAATCAAAAGTGCAGTATATCATTGAAATTATTTTACCGAGTATCGTTCAGTGTTTATCCTATTAAATTTGTTGCTGGGTCAAGCATATTATCACTAGTAGTACTAGTAGTAGTAATGAAAATCTCACTACATATTTATCTACATTTTTTAACTTCAATATATTATTTGCAAACAACTGTGTGTCAGAATGAGTTTGAACATTGTTCATATTATGATTTTCAAAAACTACTGTAACCGTATTCTAGAAAATAAAGATACCTATTATTAGTACACAGTTAATGAAAAGCAAATGCCTAATGCTTGTACAATGTTTTATCTTACACATTGTTATTGTGTTTGGGAGCTACAATTCAATAAATATTTTTATATTTTTTATTAGTTATAAATTAACTATGCTCTCTGTCTCTACGGTCTCGGACTTAATGAAACTATCAGGATTCGTTAGTTTTCATGTTTTTTGTAAGTTTTTAGCGCTCTATAAAAATAATCTAAGAATATTAAAAATGAATGCTCAATTTTTGGCTAACCAAATTTTCTAGCTATATTTTTAGCACTTCGTTGAGTAAGTCATCATAAATAAATTGTAGCGTTATTCCGATTACATCCAAACTGGATATAGTTTTCATATTATGATAAATGCATCACTTAATTTATCGATGGTAGTAATTGCAGGCGTGAGAATTAATTGTATGAATAACATCGTTTATCCAATTTTAAAACGCCCCTTTATCATTAATTTGCAGCAAGCTCTTCAAAAACTGTACGGATGCTAATTATGTAATAAAAAACAAATAAAACTACAGCTTCCACCAAGTCAACTTCAGGTTGTTTTTATGTAAGACCTCGACAAATTCTCCATCCGACACCCAAATTCCTTTTCCTAGTACTCTCAACTGCCTCAATCACACTGTTTTTCCAATAGTTTATGTAAATGACGGGCCATTTAGCTTTATGTACGTTATCAGAGTCGGACTGTAGCCAATAAAGTGTTGGTAAATATGCAATTATATTAACTAGTTGTAGTCTGATAATGGTTACGGGAGACATTCGCGCTTGTGCCGCGGCTGATTGTATTCGTGTATCATTTTTACGCGCGGAGATAAAAGGAAGGACGGCCTTGGTGGTTGAGAATGACAGCTATTGGAGCGGAATAGTTAGGTTTATTTGCCTAATTTGTATAAAGATACGTATTAGTAAATCACACTGAAATTGTTATGTGATGATTCAGAAGTACTATCGAGATGTTTTAAAACGTACTGTTTGTTTTGTAACAAATTGATAAACATAAAAAAACTAATTAGAAAAATAAAAGGCTAAGGGCATGCTAATGGTGTATTTTTGAATAATGACGGTTACGGCTAAACCTACCATTCGATTTTTTTATTTAGATTCGAATTGAGTTAGGTTAGTTAGTCAGTTTATTTGAGCTCGTAGTCTAAAAAAATAAAATCATTATAATTGACTGTACTTAATAGTGCAGTGATGGAGGCTCCTCAGTAGGTGTCCCATCACATTCTAGATTAAACTCTCAAAGGGCCTCTGCGCGTTGGACCTATGCCTCCGTGTACGCCTGCTAAAGGGCCGAGTATTGTTCTAACAAATTTGAATAATACCCGTGGAAGAGAAACAATTATAATTAAAGTGAATAAATTGATTGAATGCTCTTAATATTTAAAATATATAACTAATAAGTTCAAAATCTACCAACTAACCTAACTGAATTCGAAACTAAATTCAAAAATCGAAGGATCTAAAGATCAAACGTTATCATAATATATAAAATCCTTGCGTTACTGACTGACTGACAGACACGCTACAGCCGAAACTATTGGGCGTGGGAAGCTAAAATTAGGCATGCATGTTCCTTGGGGACCGTAGGGGTGCACTAAGAATGGATTTCCCGAAATTCCAACGGGAGCGGCCAAAACAGGTAAATTTAAAAAAATTGCACGCGTAGCTGCTGGCGTCCTCTAGTCCGTCTATATTGAAAAAGACACCTTTATCACGTTCTGATTTAAAAAGCTAATTCGAAAGAATAGATATATCCAGTTACGGTAAGTCGGTGCAGTTGAGTGAGTGACAGTAATTGCTCGCTGCATCCCGTTTTCACGTCGCTTCGACAGATTTTTAATGGCGCCGACACCGAACAAGATTTACGAGATATTAACAAGGTTACCTTTTGTTCCTTGCCAACATTTTTCAAAGGATACATATTTCTTGTTAGAATGTTATTTATGATTTGTTATGTTGACTCGTTAGATGTTATAGTTTTGTTGACTTTCATTGGATCTTGAAAACGTTAAACACGCTTTTAGGCATTTTCTTTAAACGTTTATTTTACTTTTAATATACTATAATTTGTTTTTAGGTCCCACGTAATTGGGGGCGAGCCTATTGCCGTACCGGGCACATTACCAGACTCCGTGCTGCTACTGAGAATTTCCCAACGGAAAAACCCAATAACACTTTGCCCGACCCGGGAATCGAATCCAAGACCTCCCAATCCCACGCGCACATTTATGCCGCGAGACCAACGAGGCAGTCTAAAAATTCATGTCAAAATGTGGGTGTAATATTACACCTCCGCCTACCCCTTCGGGGATACAGGCGTGAGCTAATAAATAAAAAAATATATATATTTCTTAAAAATATATCGCTAATTTGTCTAAGGTAAAGTTATTTCTATTGCATCCAAGACCTTCGTCTGTCAGCATGGCGTCCGTTCGCCAGATTTGGCTAAATAATTGATTTTCACAACGGACATATCTAATACTACTACACACAAAATCTATTCGTTAAATAATCACGCCTGTAAAGAACTCGTAACATCGTGGCTTAAATCCAAAAATTACGAAGAAATAGAAAATTTATTTACTACTGTTAAGTGATCATCTTGTAAGAAAAAAAAATAAAAAAAAAATAAAAAAAAGAAAAGATATGATTGTGCACAGATGGAAAAACTTTACTGCAACTGTGTTTTAATTAACCAAATATAATAATACTATAATAACATTTAATTTTTAAATTAAAATCTCAACGAAAACTTAATTTGCTTTAGTTCACATACATCGTGATTTTACTTCACGTTCGTCATAAGCATACCAATAATGCGTATATTGTTTTTACTGACTATGTAGGAATGTTTAGGTAACTACCGTCATAATTATAATCTAATAATTTACTTACCCACATTTAATTATTGTATTTTTGTTACCTATTTACTTTTTGTTTATAGTGTTTTAAGATTTGTAGTACTACGTCTGTTTGATTATGTTGTTTCTGGAAGGTATCTGGCGTCTAAGACACAGGCTCGGCCTAGTTTAGACGTCAGGGTTCACTGAATAATAATAAGCAGTTAATGTACTATAGGTTAAGAAAACATTGTATTATTGTATGTTTTTTGGTACCAATAAAGTTATTATTATTAAAAAAAAAAATACAAGTAGTATAGTAGGATTAGTTATTATTTTTACGTCACCACGTAATGCTCAAATTTCAGTTAGCAATATGCTTCTATTGATGCATATTACTTATTATTTTATTGGTTTATGTGTCTTTGTAAAAAATAATTGTTGTGGATTCTGTTTACTATCACCAGTGTCAGCAGTTGTAGGCAGATGCGCCAATCCAGTAAATAACAATGAAATAACAAATGAAAATTATTAATATGTGCACTAGTAGCTTAGTTGTGATTTCAAACTAAATTATAACATAGCTATATATTTTGCATCCAGAGTGTCACAAATGCATAGTGTTGAATGTTGTTGGTTTGATTACAAACCAAATAAACTTCTAGTGGACCAGAGTTTTCAGCTTCAATTCCATTGTGTCCTTTAGTAGAATATTCATAAAGAGATCCACAATGCACTATTCATTTCGACAAAGAAATAGTAAACTGAAAGCCCGTTGCTTCTTTACCGATCCGCTTCTCACTAAAGAGTCAAAGCAACTATCTGTGGGTTAATAATCCGTAAGTCTCTAAATAGCTTCAATTAAACCACGACAACAATAAAGCTTACTTAAACCTATTCAGGAGTTTGACACCCAAAGTTCGGAGGTCAAGACAGATACGATCAGTATCACCGAATCCTCTATTAATTTGAAACAATTTCTGAGACGAAACAAATCGTCGGCCATTTGTATAACCTAACTACGATTATTTGGCTGTCGCGACGAATAGAAGTGAGTTATGACTATCGAAATGATGTTACGGCCGATGAAAACTATTTGAATCGCGCCATTTGTCATCTGCAACGATTATTGCTTGGTATATTTTTCATTAATGTGTTGTGAAGGATTTCGTTTTTCGTGGATGCGTTGTGGTATTTTCGATTATGAATTACTCTGTTGATGGTAAAATATTTCTGTTTGGAAGTTGTAATATTGCTATTAAGTATTTACCTGTAAGCAGAAATATTATTAGTTACAAAGTTTTTCAAGTCATATGAATAGGATAGCAGGTCTACTAAATTATTGATTTCTTACGAAATAATATTGGAGATTTCAGTCATTTAAAATTAATGATATTCACGAAAGCAATGAGTTGCGAGTATTATATTTGTTGTAGCATGCCTTGCTCCTTTATGTGATACCTCCATATTTTGCATTATGATACTCATCATCTTCTTAGCGTTAGTTTAACAAGATTAACAGAACTTTAGCTCTCCATATTATTACAAGGAAATTTTAATTTGGCACCGGACGCCAATTCCCCTGTATTTTTGCAGTTAATATTTTACGCAAAATTATGAAAGATTTTTCCAAATGAACGTTACTTTAATCACATCCAACTTTCTAGCGATAAGCTCGGATTTCAATTAACTGGCTTAGTAATTAAAATCAAAGGTATGAGATGAAAATAATTTTCTTAAAAGGATCTTAAATCGAAATACAAAAAAGCATTGTGACGTGAAAAAAGCTTCAAATTTTGTAACAGAATGTATTGAATGCGAACTCAAGTGTTTAAAAAATCAACTTTAAACTTGTTCTACTAGTGAACTAGTAGTTTTAGATTTAATTTTTTGCAGAGTTGGAGCAAGTTTTCTTTGTAGCCGAGTCTAATAAATAACTCAGTAAAGAAATCTGAGAGTTCAGATGTCAGTTTAAGCTGTGAGTCGGGCCTTAGTGCAGTACTGGGGCGAAAAGGGACCATTCAACAGTAAGAACAGAAGTTCATTGCACTTTATTTTATTTATTTATTATATTTATTTTTAGGAAATCTATAAAAACAACATCTATTTTGTTTAATGATAAATGTGTGTAATGACATCTAACGGCCACAAAAACTAATAAAAATTGATATGTTTTTATTAGGTATTTTATAATCTACATGCCTTCCATTTTTGTTTGGTCTGGCGAATGTTTTATTTTATAATTGTTAAAATAAAAACTAAAATTGATTTATTGTGGATGGAAGTAAAAGGAACTTTAATACTTAGGAAATCGATAATATAAACAGCGACTCTACTGGCATCTATCGGTACAATACAAAAACTAAATAAAGAAGTCACGAGCCAAATCTCTTTGCTCCGGTTCTGTATCGCGCTTACACAATCTGCTGGCACTAAGGGCCGGTGTACAGAGCGATTGCTCAATACTTTTATAGTTTCACAATAAGTTTTCGCTACTTTATTATAAGAGTAACGATTGTAGAATATCGTCTAGACAATGTATTAGATCGCGTTTTTGTCATCAGAACTGCACACTGCACTAGAACTAATTTCAACTGTGTCTGAAACTAGATTATATTATTATTATGGACATATTGATATTGTAGCTCGAATATTGGAAACAATATGAATGGGTATCTGATCAAGTATATAAAGTGCAGTAAAAACTAAAGATTTATAATTGCTAGAATTTTATCTTAGGAAATATTTGTATAGCCTGTTGGTCATAGGTTCGATTCCACCCAGGGCAAATCTCTTTGTGAAGAGCGCGATGATGAGTTGTTCTGTGCCTTTAGCAATTTTATTTGTAATATACATCGGTAATCTAGACTCCATAGTACTAGACTGCGCCTAGTTTGTTAGTAGATAGTTGTTTCTGAGTTGTCAACTGAATATTTATTATTATTTCACTTTTCTGTTCAAAAGTATTAATCGCAAAATGATTTTTATAAATATCTGTATCAAAATTAGGTGAGATAATAGAAAATAATATATAAATCGATGACGTAGATCGTTTTATAAAAACCATTTTTTTTTACTACAAGTACAGGTAACAGAGAAAAAAGAAGAGAATTTATTATATATTTTCCTTTTCTCATGATACTCTAATACAGAGACAGTCTGATATTAAAGCGTGTCCACACTTCTGTACAAGCCCTACACATCACATTCTATGGGATTCAATGCATTATCCTCGACGTCACAGATATCTATAGCTCACAAGTTGAGCTCTGAATCTGTCCGTGTGCATTAGCACGGATGCTGCAGATTTAGCGAGCAGAGCACGAACCGGCGATATATACTGTGGAAAATAGTACTGTCTATGTTTCAATAAAGAGCTATTACAGAGTAAGTCAGAAATCAAATTGGTCTAAGTTGTTTAGTTTGGTATAGAAGGCTGGAATGAGAATTGTGTATACCTATTTATTATATTTTATGAGTTTTATCTATTTTTCCCAAGGTACTTTACTTTGAAACTCAATTGTGATAAATTATTTCTGATTATTTTCGAACGATTTAGAGGATTAATTTTTTAAGGTAGTGGATCCAATGCAATTTGCAGTTTAGTCTTAGTTCATTTATCTTATAAGCCCGCTGCCGACGTTGGATGGATTCGCGGAGTAACTTTAAAGGTGCCGCACGCGTCCATCCGCAAAATCCAGCGCTGTGGGAAGTCGGCTTTACCGATTTAATTTTCAGTATTGTGAATTGTAGAAAAATATGGCCCTTAGGTACAGACTTCTAACTTCATTTTATTTAGATAAGATTTTTAATGCTAATGTGTTCGCACTGTTCCCCTGTACGTAGAACTTAACCGCTAACAAATTCAGAATGTGCCTCATTTGGTGCAAAGTTAAAACCGTCTCTTACTCTTGCATTTCGTTGCATATTCATGGTGACTCAAGTCGGTTCACGCGTTGGTATGGTAATGCGTTGTTAGGTAAAGAATGCACGATTTATCTGCGCTTTCTAGCTTGGAATACTTCCAGGACTTGAAAAGCAAGTAACAGCATCACAATGGACCAAAAGATCTCGGGTATAATTATGTACCTACGCAACATTATGATGGTTTATCTGCTTAGAATCGAATGCATTGTCCTTTTCATCATCATACAACTGATGAAATCTTTTGGACAACGGCGTAGACAAAAATACTAGTGACATCTAACGGACACCGATGGTTTTACGAAGACATGTAACGATTGAAGAATCTGAATCGCGATCGCGGTGAAAGAAGTTACATACACGGTCGCCAAATATACACGTTTTTCATCAAATATCGAGTGCTGATGTCCACTAGGCACAATCAGAGGATCCTCCCTCTGATTAATGGAACATCACACTTTGCTCCATCATCACAAAATATTGTAGCGCTCATAGCAAGACTTGGCTTGCCGTTCCTAACAGTTCGGCAAAGTTAAGCAACGCTTGCACAGGTTGCCACTTGGATGGGTGACCGTGTGTGGCATTTTCATCTGAGCGCTACCGTGCTTCGGAGGGCACGTAAAGCTGTCGGTCCCGGCTCTTGTCTAAGGATATGGGTCGTTAGGCCATGTCGGAGGCCTTTGGGCGGTCTGAAAAACTCCGACACCAGAGTTGGCCACACACTCATACGAAAAAAAAAAAAAAAAAAATTACAAAATTGGAAATCCCAAAACATAATATATTCAAAGAAAAATAATTATCAGAAGCATTAATGTACTGAACAAAAGTTTGTAGTAGATAATAAATTATGTTTTATTGAGGGCCGACTACTGTCTTGTTTTAATCGCTGTTCAATTTGCTCTGATTTATAGAGCTGTGTTGTGTAAGGAAAGTAATATTGGCCGATAAATCGCCTTTTAAAGCTCTTTGTCAAATTTGTCACTATGAGATATGTGAAACTAATTTGGTATGGCTATTAGATGTTTTAAAAGAAATGGGATTTCCTTGGATTAAAATTTTCGCGGAACATATATTATAATTACATTTAATAATTTATTTTATTAAGCTTTATGTTTATTATAGATTGATAGAGACGTGTTCTGAAAAAGCTAGTGTATCTTAATGTTAATAAAACCCTATGAGTATAAAAAGTAATGAATGAAGGAGCATTTTGTCAAAAGTGAAAAAAACAACACAACAGGCGTTTATTGAGCACAGTGCGAAATTATGTGCCACTGCTAAGTTGAAACCAGCCTTCAAGTATAACAAGAACTCTTGTACTAGCGCCCAAACGCCTGTTCAAGTAGACATTTTAGTATAATTTTACAAGGAAGTAGCATTCTCCTAATTCATGAACTAAAGAAATGCCTCTAAAATCCAATTTGACGTGCTAATTCTTCATAATTTTGTCTGTAACGACAAAAACACTTTGTGAACTGACAAAAACTACTTGAATCATGTCCCTTGAATACTTGTGTAGATATTCATTTAGATGGTCGACCATATACTTGATTAACGAAGGACGACCTCAGACGAAAAACTATTAATCAGACCCTCCTTTTTATGGGTGCCAACTAAGCAGTCTCTTTTGGAGTTGCCCTTATCTTCGACTTCGTTATAATATTCCGTCAGACGTCGCGTAATTAGAGATTAAGGGGCATGTCCCTATGGAGAGTTGAGATCTAATAATTCGAGAGGCTTCAAGACAGATTGGCTTAGCCTCTAAGGCAATTATAATATGCTATTGGTAAGATCTTAAGCCGAAATCTGTGTAATGAAATGATTCATCGTATTTAAGTGTCATTGATCTGGATGTGTTGTGTTTTTAAGTTGTTATAATATATTGGTTAGACTCATGCCTGTATATCCCCGAACGGGTAGGCAGAGGTGTAATATTATACCCACATTTCACCAAGAATTTTTAGGTCCCACGTAATAGGGGGCGAGCCTATTGCCATTACCAGGCACATCACCAGACTCCGTGCTGCTACTGAAAATTCGGAAAAACCCAGTAACACTATTGCCCGACCCGATAATCGAACCCGGGACCTCCGATCACCAGTCGCATACGCTATCCACTGGCCCACGGAGGCAGTCATATATATTGGTTAGTTCCAAATATATTACAAGCTATCGAACTAGAAGTTAGCTAAATATCAAATTTAATTTCTCTTTATTGTTAGGAATACTTTTTGATCGATACTTTTTGAATTGTAAAATCAGTAGAAATAGTTAATTATGTAGAGTAATATTAGGTGTCATTTATCTATGTCAAGTGTGTCTATAATTGAGGGCAGCGATAGCCTAGTGGAGATACATACCAACAGGCTGCCATGCAGAGGGTATCGGGTTCGAATGCATGCTGCGCAACACTGACTTTTCGCAGTTATTTGCGTATTGAATTGTTAATTTTATCGCTTGTCCCGTGCCTTGGAGAGCACGTAAAGCCGTCGCTGATGGCTGTCATGAACTTCTTTGACAGTCGTTATACGTCGTTACTAGACTTCGTATAACGACTCTCAGAATAAACTAACACTAGTTCAAACCATGGAATATCGCTATCCGTTTGGGTTCCGGAGGTCAGACAGGCAGACGCTCCGTAGAATGATTATATTCAGTCAAATCCGGATGCACTAGGAAGCAAGCCCTGAGTTGCACCTGATAACGTGAATGATGATGACGTGTCTATATTTTATCTAATACTAATATATAAAGCTGAAGAGTTTGTTTGGTTGAACGCGCTAATCTCAGGAACTACTGGTCCGATTTGAAAAAATCTTTCCGTGTTAGATAGCCCATTTATCGAGGAAGGCTGTAGGCTATATAACATCGCGCTATGAGTGATGGGAGCGGAGCAGTAGCCTTAAATAACGCGGGTGTAACCGCGGGCATCCTCTATTAGGTAATAATACCAAATAATGCTTATCAGTTATCTGATTTCCATAGTACAGGACCTGTCTGTCTAATTTGGGATCAGATGACCGTGTGTCAGAGCGGCGGTAGCCCAGTGGTGTACGTAACAGACTGCCGAGACGATGGTCTCGGGTTCGATCCCCAGGTACCTCGGGCACACACCTCTGACTTTTCAAAGTTATGTGTGTATTAAAAATGTTAATTATCGCTCGCTTAATAATGTGCCCGGTAGATGGCAATAGGCTCGCCCCCTATTACATTGGGACCGAAACATATCTGGCGAAGTGTGGGTGTGTAATACACCTCTGCCAACCCCTTTGGGGATAAAAGGCGTGAAGATATGTTATGTTATGTTATGACCGTGTGTCACTTGTCCCGCGGCATTATATTATATTTACTCCATATTCAGCTGTGTTACACTTAGTAAGGTTATTTGTAGCCAAAACCCATAATAACTCAGTTTTACCCTTAAGAAAATTTCAGTAACCCTCGGCGTTAGCAACGCCAATTAATGTAATTAATAGCGTAGTGAGATTTAATCAATCGTATATTAATTGAAAATGGATAATCACTTACGACCATAAACATGATTTAATCACCCATATAAATATAATGACCATGAGAACATTATTACTGTCGGACTATATGTATATCTTATACGTTTACATTAGGACATCTATATTTTGAAGTGCTGGCAGACATAGCTACAGCATCCTATTCAGAAATCTCTACAGAACCGAGTACTCAAGTCATACTAGCTTTAGTACAAATGTGCTGGTTTAAACGGTGAAATACTACACCCATCTACGTTTGAAGTAATAGTGTCTCTATAGTTGCGTTTCGTTTGGTCAAGTAAATATGCCTAAGATCCAAATAATCTTCCCTAAACAGATGCTCTCAAACCTTTTTCTAATTGTTCTCTACTTACCAGTAGGTTTGTTACTCTAGAATTACTTCTGTCATATTTAAAGACACAGCTAGATGTGTAAGCCAGTTTCTTCCTTACTATCAGATGAGCTGCTGCTTTATCTTTATCCATCCAAAAAAAAGTAATACAAACATAAGGCTCAGGAGAATTGACCAAATAATTGCTTTTATACTTATATTACTGGCTTGTAAAACTTCAGAAGTTAGTTAATTTATTTGATGACAACGTGTAAAGGATATCATAGAACTCGAAATAAGATCTGGGGGGTTAAAAAAGTTTTAAGTATTCAAAATTTTTTTGCAGTTGTATCGAAGCAATTCACCTTAAACCTTCTATTTTCTTCATAATGTTAATTTCAGTAAATCTAGAGGAATGAAAGAGGTGACGAAAAGCATTGAATTTCTCAGCAACAAATTAGCTTATGATTTCTCTAACAATGAAATCACGTTTATAGAGATCGTCCAACTGAAAATTTTTAAACACCCTTTAAAGCTTTCGCCTCTCTTATATCGTAACAAAAAAGTTACGCTGAAACTCCAAACTATTTGAGCTAAAACATCTTAATGTACAAAAAGCAAAACTGCAAATTAATCCACAAAACCGTGTAACGTAATACTACACGTATTGCGTTATAATATCTTGCAGGCGCTTAACGCCAGCTTAGCCAGACATCGTTCGCAATATTACCAAATATGGTCATATTCACTAGCCAAATGCAGTTGTGAGTCATAGGTTTATGCCTATATAAGATGGGTGCGC
The DNA here is from genome assembly GCA_944739405.2 of Euclidia mi. Classification (NCBI taxonomy): domain Eukaryota; kingdom Metazoa; phylum Arthropoda; class Insecta; order Lepidoptera; family Erebidae; genus Euclidia; species Euclidia mi. The sequence continues at coordinate 2,174,878 of OX123191.2, read as the reverse complement.
GTTGTAGAATGGTCACTTTCCCTAGACATCGGAACGCTGCCGCTACACCTCGCGATTATTCTACATTCTACTTCCTATCTACTGTCCCGCTGGGGGTAAGCATATTCTAGTTGTCTGTGTGCCTATATGTTCTGTCTGTAGTATCTGTGTCTCCTAAGCATAACAGCCGATCTAGGGACAGCCTGTTCCTGACCGCTTGTTGTGTATTCTCTATGCTGTTTCCAGTTCACCCTACGAGCTCACTGCACCTGTCTTCTTCCTACGGGCTACAAGCCACGAGCTGCTGGCGCCGTGCCGCTACTAGCCAGCTGCCACCCAAGCCTCCGTTCCTGCCTACGAGCTCCTACAGCCAGGCCACGGACGCCTGAGCCTGACCGCTCGACCCACATCGGCTGCACCGCCTGAGACCCGCTCAGCCTGAATATCGACCGCAGAGCTGCCTGCGCAGCGCACCTTGGCCAGCTCATCGGCGACCCTTCGAGCAGCTACCCTGCGAGCGTCGGTGAGCAGCAGGAGTCTACACTCCAGCCAGCTCAGGCCAGTGCTTACCTAGTTCGGTCATACTGTATGTAAGCGGTAGTGAGACATAATAAAGAACCTGTTCAGCCTAGCAGTGTTTCTCTCGAACCCCGACATCCTACCTGAGATCCTCCGTCTCAGTGGCACCCAACTCTAATTGTCTCACTTCCAATTACTGCAGTTGTTCTTGTTTAGGAGGTCAGTCTTTGTAAACGAGGAGGTGCAGACATCAGCGAACCGGTACGTACTATTAAACTTGTGTATATCTGTGTTTTGCTGTCTATCTTTAATTTCTATTCTTGTATAACTATTATGTGTTATCTTACTATTGTCTAATTCAAATTTCAACTACCGATTCCCTACGTAACTGTTCGCAATTTGAAATAACCGTTTTTTATTTTTGCAAGTCACTATCTATTGTCTACATTTTTACACCGAATCGTCGTAGTTTCTTTGTAAAGCAGAACTATTGCACACGGAGGGCTGTAATATACTTACGTTCTTTTCTATCATACTTATTTTATATCATCATGAGCACTAACCCCATCAAGTACTTCCTACTTAATAAAAATGAATTGGCCTACGAGGTCGCTATTCGCGGAGAGGAGCCGGCTACCTCTGTTTTAGGTTTACGGAAGCAGCTACCTAAACTACTCGAGCTGATTCCGAATGACGAAATCCTAGAGTCAGGCCTAGACATAGCAGACGACTTCAAGGGAGCTAGCCTGTCAGTTACCGATTTAGATTCGCGAATCTCTTCCCTTAAGGAATTATACGACCACAACTTGGCGAAGCGAACTACGGCTTTGCACAACCAGGTCTACCACAGATTGGGCAGATTAGACAATCCAAATCCAAATCCAAACCTAAATACGGCAAGAAAATATCCGACCTGACTGAACGCTTTCGGATGCTGTCGGCAGAGCTATCTAAGATAGAACACTCGAATGTTCCGTCGGCGGAAGTCGGAGTCACGATGACTTGCACGGATTCAACCCCTGCACAGGCAGCGTCGACTCCGGTAACTGTCCACTGTGAGCATTTGAGGGTTGGCGAACTATCGAAACTCAAATTCGACGGAACAGGCTGCGTTCGCGAATTTCTACAACGCGTGACGGAATTTAGGACGGTTAGAAATCTACCTGCCAATAGATTATTCGATTACGCGTCCGAAATTTTTACGGGTAATGCGTTACACTGGTTTCGCGGTGTTAAAGATTCTATTTCTACATGGGACGAACTAGCTAGTAAACTCACAGCTGATTTTACACCGTACGACTATGATTATAAACTTTTAGCCGAGATTCGTAATCGTACTCAAGGGCAAACTGAAGGTATAATCATCTATTTATCAATTATGTTCCAACTTTTTGCGCGATTGTCACCGAACACGGTACTAACCGAACATGAAAAATTAAATATATTGCTTCACAATATAAGACCGTGTTATTCTACAGTACTAGCTTCATGTACTACGGCTATAGACACTATAGACACTCTAAAAACACTATGTCTAAACTATGAGAGGTTCCAGTGTTTAAGTGCACAATTTCACGAACCTAGTTACCCTACGTCTAACACAGTAGCACCTGATTTAGCTTACATAAATAAAAAGGACACGCACGGTCACTATAATAATTCACAGTACTATAAACCGTCTAAACTAAAAAACTACGCTTCTGTCGCATCTATAAATGTCGAACCGAACGATACACCTGTGCCTAACCTACAACACTATTATGTCAACATGATATCTAAATCAGCTGTTCCTACAAAAATAACTAATAAGAGGTGTGTATTTTGCCCGCGCTGCCGTTCAACTGATCACTCACTAGGGACGTGCAAGCGAGAACGTTATCCGATATGTTTTAAGTGTGGCCTTAGGGATGTCACATTCGTAAATTGTCCTACCTGTAAAAATAAATCATTTTCAAAAAAACTAATTTATTCGGATCGCCGTTCGTCAAATAAGATGACAAACCCTACCGTTTGTACATCTTCTAAACCTAAATATTTTGACAAGGAAGACTGGAAAAATTGGCTGAACACTCTAAAAGTGTATTTTTCTAGTCATTCTGTGGCTGCGACCCGAGATCAAAAACCTAATACTGATTTTCGACCCTATGTTAATGTAACCATAAAGAATCTACCCCTTACTGGTTTACTTGACTCAGGTTCTGCCGTGACTATATTGGGCAATAATTCTCATATAAAACTTATTTCTAAAACTAATCTCCCTTTGAATAAGTGTGACAACCCTACTATATTTTTTTCGATCGGCGGGTGGTCATCGTCTGACACCGATCGGCTATATCAACCTACCCACCACTTTTAAAAATAAAACTTGTTATTTAAAAGCGTACGTAATTCCAGAAGTTACTAGTTCGTTAATTTTAGGTATTGAATTCTGGAAAAGATTTAAATTGTTACCAAACTATATTAACTCTGTTTCTTTATCTAATAATTACTCTCGTAGTAATTCCTTGCCTAATAAAGTTAATGCTACCGTGTCAGCTATTGATACTAACACTTATAACGAGACTACTATAACCTCGGATCAGTGGTATACTACAATCTACAATGGCTGTAAAAACTCACCTACATCTTTCCCTAATTATTCTATCAGGAATGATAAATTGTACAGATATATGGTATCTAAATGTACATTGCGTAAAGTATTCGATTGGAAAGAGGTCCTACATACCTCGGGTAGAACTACCGCTATTAAAGAATACCATTCGGAACTCGCTGCGGGTCATTTAGGTATTTTTAAAACGTATAAACGTTTAGCGCAGCGTTATTATTGGCCTGGTATGCACGCTGACATTATTAAGTTTATATCTTCGTGTGATACTTGTGTCGCACGTAAACACCAAAACAATGGTACTGTATATACACACGCATACAACTTACGTCGTAAACCGGCTGGTATTAACGTGGGTGATACTGTGTGGAAAAGAACCTACGACAAATCATTTGGCAAAAAACTAGCTCCTAAGTTTGCCAAGTGTACTATTATTGCTAAAAAGTCACCACTAGTATACGAATTAGCGGATTCGTCGGGTAAATCTATTGGCCTATGGCACATTAAAGATTTAAAACGAATTAACTACACTGATTCCTAACCTAACTAGATTCTTTCATTGTACCTACCTGCAGTTTGAGTTTCATAGTCACTATCTACTTAGCACTGTCTACAGAGGTTCGGAGGACTTAGTTAGACGGATTTTTCTTGTCTAAACACGAAAAATCCTGCTGTATATTCTCTATGCTGTTTCCAGTTCACCCTACGAGCTCACTGCACCTGTCTTCTTCCTACGGGCTACAAGCCACGAGCTGCTGGCGCCGTGCCGCTACTAGCCAGCTGCCACCCAAGCCTCCGTTCCTGCCTACGAGCTCCTACAGCCAGGCCACGGACGCCTGAGCCTGACCGCTCGACCCACATCGGCTGCACCGCCTGAGACCCGCTCAGCCTGAACATCGACCGCAGAGCTGCCTGCGCAGCGCACCTTGGCCAGCTCATCGGCGACCCTTCGAGCAGCTACACTGCGAGCGTCGGAGAGCAGCAGGAGTCTACACTCCAGCCAGCTCAGGCCAGTGCTTACCTAGTTCGGTCATACTGTATGTAAGCGGTAGTGAGACATAATAAAGAACCTGTTCAGCCTAGCAGTGATTCTCTCGAACCCCGACATCCTACCTGAGATCCTCCGTCTCAACCGACCCAACCCATTATTCCAATCTGCGAACAAAAACCTAATCAAAATGCGGCCGAAAAAAGTGTCCAGTTACCAAAATCGTTTTACAATGCGAGCCAAGCTGGCGTCGGAGTAAAATCAAACCTCAAATCACACACCTCCATTGTCCCTGTAGAGAGGCGGGCGACAAGTGAATTGCAAATTGTTCAGTGCGCTCGAACTGTATTTTCGCTTGCCAGCTCAAATCGCGTCGATTGAATAAGCAACTGATATCGAGAGATTTGGCATAGCTTCGGTCTGAACGCTTAGTGTGTTGCATTTGGTATTTACAATCCCTTTGGCCTCAAGTGTAACTTCGCGTAATGATATGTCACGATGTACGTCCAACTTTTTACTGTATTGAAAGTTTTCGTTTTCAATGAAAACTCAAACTATGGGAACTTTTGGCTGTGAGATGCAAACGGAACAACACGTTCAGTTTCGGAAGTGTTTGGGCGAAAGGAATATACCAATATTGAAATGGAGAATACACCAATGGGAACTAGTTATCTATCACAATACATTTATTTTAGGAAAGTGTATTTGTGAGAGGATGATGTATCAGTCAATAAAGTGAAATTTACCAAGCAAAGCTTAACCTTTGCGCTCCGCACCGACATTTATTTTTGAAACATTTTTTTTCTTGTAATAAAAATAGCCTATATTAATCAGTGGTAATGTAGCATTCAAATGGTGAAAGAATTTTTAAAATCGGTCCAGTACTTTTTGAGCCAATTCGTTACAAACATACTTACATACAAATATTTCCTCTTTATAATATTATATAGTATCTGTTGTATTTTAATAATCTAATTACGAACATATTATGACTTTTTTATTTTTTCAGTTACGGTATTAGTAGAAACCTATTTTAACAAAACAGGTAGCATTTTTTTTATAAATTTCCTACTGAGTCCATTACTCCTTTGAGAATTAATTTACTGAAATCGATTATAATTCTCACGACTTCAAAATGTATTGTAAAGGCGAAAAATTAATGTCCACTTAAGTATAACATCTCTCAAATTAATAAATAAGATTAACTCTGTTGTTTATCTGCGACACATATGGCAACAACTTACGAAAAATAACACAATTTCCAAGTCTATTTGAATTTATTTATGCCAAGCGGCCAGGTTGTACTGTGGGCCGAGGAGGTCACCTGTCAACGTAAAAATTGTAAAATCGGCGTCCGTCGGCAACCTAGATAGAGGCTTCTGAAGTGATCGAGGACATGGACACACGGTGTCCGACGCGGCGCCTTGGACCCGACATACTGGCGGGCACATGGTGTCCGCCGCGGCTCACTTGCCTAAACATGGTTTTTATTGTGGCGTTCAACGTGTTAAGGCAGTTCCCTTTTAATTTAGGCCAATTACGGCAATTCAAAATAACTGAGTTTGAAGACAATAGCCTTATTGTCTACTTTTCTATTTTAGTTAATATGTCGGGCGTTCTGGGGTCAATATTTATTTCCAAGTTTACAAAGCAAATGTGCCCCATTAAGTGCATGTAAAAATAATTAAGCGTATTATTCCAAATAAAATTGAAAAGCATCAATAAAACCTAAACAAATACACAGCAAGGGTCACAACACACCCCGAAGTAAGAAAAGGCGTGCCTAGAAAGACTGGACAATAGAATTCTATTGTTTTTCTGAAATATCGCCGTTTGTGGAGTGTTTTGAAAATCCTTGCTTTGTTTGAGATTTGTTTGATAGTGGGTACTAGCTTGGCATTTAACTGTAGTAAATATAATATATATCAGCCATTGTTCTTCTACAAGATTTGGAAGAATATGTTAAAATGATCATAATATTTATCAGATCCCTATATAACGGGCTCTAAATATTAGTTACACGACTGACGCTCACGGCGCGTTTGCGGCAATGTATGCTAACCGCGTTTCCCGTCAATCCACCGCTAAGAGACAATCTTTATACCGCGGTGGTTTCAGTGAGTTGACTGCGTAGGAATCTAGGGAAGAGTCTTATACGTCTTTCGCTGCTACATGGAGCAGAGGAGTAAACGGAACGCGATAATATCCACTGTTAGAAGAAAAAAGATGAATCTGTCTCTTCATATTACAGACAGTATATTTAAAACATGTACTAGGCGCACGCCAAATATCTAAGAACCATGGACACACAGTAAGAACGAAATCGGCAAACAAGCTGAACAAGCATTGACGGCACAACACACAAAAAGCTTACTCGTCAGAAGTGTACGTTGCAAGATTATTGGGCTATCTTATTCAGGTATATTTTCGCAATTCAGTTTATTCGAAATACTTTTCGAAAACGGCTTCTTTGAGTTTGAATATGATTTTTTCTTTACCTTGTTTTCAGTGGCATACAAAAGATTGTTACCCAGGGCTTACTAGATCTGAAATAGATAGGGTTATGATTGTTATATTTTCTAATGAAAAGGAGACTGCCTTGTTATTGGAAATGTGAATATGAACACAATTTACACAGCCAAGCCACTTGTAGGCTTGGCTGTGTAAACTTGGCTGTGTAAAATACACTTGTAGGCACACTGCGGTGAACCGCACGTGGTATTAGCCCCGCAATATTTTGTAGTATATAGGTACCTAATATAAATAAGTATCTAATATAATAAATAAATATGGATAAACATACATATATACTTTTTTTTGTAAATACATACATATTATACATAGAAACACCCAGACCAAGACAAACATCCATGTTCATGCACACAAATGTTGGACTTGAGCTGGAATTGAACCCGCGACCTTCGGCGTAGCAGTCGCTTACACTCCCGCGGCGCCAACCGGTCGTCAAATATATTAAACATACTGGAATATATACTGGTATCGGTTCCCTTTGCTCGTTCCTTTTACATTTTAACTTTTATTGGCTTAACAAATAGCATTCGTCTTCGTGCACCGTGAAAAAAGATGTGTTTGCGCCTGGTTTCAGCGAAACTATCTTTCTGGTTGGATCGAACTATACGAACTTTTAAGGTTAATATAATAATATATTGAAAAATGGTAAAACATTATTACATTAAAATAATGGTTTGAGTAAATGATAAATTATAAGAGCTAATTATGATTTGATATTGATATTTGTCTGAGTTACGCAACGATTGGTTTTAAAGATTTGGTTTTAACGCCGATTGCGATGCATTTATTGTTGGCCAAAGACCAATCTGCTGAGCTGTTCGTTGCTATGCACCGCACACACCGTGTACCTACCTATAGACAGCTTTTCACGTACTGTTAAAAACCTTATACACTATGATTCAAAAGTCATCTAGTTCCTTTTAACTAAACAATGGACTGCTGAATATCATTGACACGTTTATTATTTGATAGTATTCGATGACTAGCAGTTGAACAATCGATGATAGATGGTTGTATCTCTAGTACTAGTTTTATTCATCTAAGCTGTATATATAAAATTACTGACTAACTGACAGACAAGCTGCAGCCAAAACTATTAGGCGCAGGCACCTGAAATTTAGCATATATGTTCGTTGAATACCGTAGGGTGCACTTAGGGATTTCCCGAAATTCCCACGGGCTCGGGCTGAAACGGTTAAATTATTAAATAAAATATCACGATTGCCTCCGTGGTCAAGTGGAAAGCGTCTACGACTGCTGATCGGAGGTCTCGGGTTCGACTTCCGGGTCGGGCAAAAGTGTTACTGGGCTTTTTCCGAATACTCAGTAGCAGCACGGAGTCTGGTGATGTGCCCGGTAACGGCAATATGCTCGCCCCCTATTACGTGGGACCTAAAATTCAGTGTCGAAATATGGGTGTAATATTTACACCTCTGCCTACCCCTTCGGGGATACAGGCGTGAGACTATAAATAAAATAAAAAATATAAAAATATGACGTGCGGGCCTCTAGTAACTTTTAATAACTATGTGTAAGTAAGTGCACAAGTGTAGTCCACTTTGCTTTCGAAAACTATTGGAAATACTTTCAACAATACAATGTTTCTCAGTGTACTCTCATTGTGTCTTCAACGTTACTTCAAGTGATCATTATTTTCTTAGAACTCAATGTAATAAGAAGTTTCTTAGAATTAAATATTTTAGATCTAGAGTCTTTTTTTTTTCTAGAGTCATTATTCCTTGCTGTTGAATGGGAGCTTTTATCTTAGTGCTTGAATTTAATTATTCAAGTGCACTGCATTTAGAAAAATAAATAGTCACTGTGGTATTAAAACTTGATAATTAAAGGCATAATTAGAAGACATAGATTTAAATATTGGGATCAAATAAGCACAGTACTTACAAACTACGCCCATAGCGTGACGTGACATGTCATTCGTAATAGATCGGCAATGTTAAGCAATTTTAATGCAGGTCACCTCTTGGATGGTTGGCTGCGTTTAGGGGCACTTACATCAGAGGGTACAGTGATTCGGAGAGCACGTAAAAGCGGTCGATCCCGGTTCTCGTCCCAAGACAAAAGTTGTTAGGCCTTCGGCCGGCCTTTAAAGCTCTGACACTGGAGTTTGTCATATGCTCATACGATATGAAGAATAAGGAGCATACTACTAATTTGAAGTTATAATTTGTTAATACTGGATGTAATTTCATTTCATTTATTTATTTGTGAAAATGGGTTGTACACTGGTGTTATAAATTATAAATTTACAAGTCTCACCATAATCAGCTATATCAGTGTCCAAATTTTAAAAGTACAAGGTCATTACATAACATTATAGAAAATATTACAGATTATTGACATGCTCTAATTTGATATTACAGTTAAAAATATTTTTAAATAAAAAAAAACGACTTCAAAAAACACTAAGGAACTAAAAAACAAAAATTAATTGGTTTTGGAGAAAAAACTTTTGGAGTCGGTGCCAAGCCAAGTATTTCTGATCTGACTATAAAACCTCTACACATTTTTATATAACTTTCGTTGTTGATAGAATAGGTAGTTTGTAATTTAGTAACTTTTTGCGTAAGGGCTTGGCACCGACTCCAAAAATGTTTGCTCCAAAACCAATTAATTTTTGTTTTTTAGTTCCTTAGTGTTTTTTGAAGTCGTTTTTTTTATTATTTAAAAAATTTTTTTAATTTTTGCTTTTTAGTGGTATACTAATAAAAAATAGTAATAGGTGGTAAGTAGGTACATAGGATAGTGTAGGTGGTACATGACTCCCCGCGTGGGATCTCCACCTTGTCGTGGTGGGGGGGCTCAGTAACCGTGAATTGGTCACCCGCGGTGAAGCTAAGAGGGATCCAGGAGGGGACGCTCCCCGTGGGCTTGGAGGGGCCTGCGCAGGATGCGTCCAACGGTGCGGGTGCGGGGGACAGTTCTGTCTGTCCCTCGCAGTCGGGTTCGGTCGCGGGAGGAGAGGCGTGTCGGTGTTGCATTGCCGCACGCCCTATCTCCCGCGACCATATGGGGGCGCACCATTCGATGCGTCGCGGTGAGGCCGCAAAGGAAGAGGAGATGCGGTGTTGCGTTGCCATCCTCCCTATCTTCTGCGACCGCTTTGTGTTTTGGCGGCGGAGCCCAACACCTTAATTCGCCACCAAAGGGGTTTTGTTCGGGGCCCGCGTCACCATCTGGCGGGCCAATGCCCGTCGGAGGGTGGCGACGAATGCTTTGGCGATGCCCTACCCTCCGACACACGGGTACATGAGAAATTCGAGTTGGTTTTTAGTGGAAACACCACATACTCCAGCTCTCATTTTCCCCAAGAATCTTAGATCCGAAGGGATTTTCCACCTCGTAAAACAAAAAAAAAACAAAAGAAAAACAAAAAAAGGTGGTACATGATGGAGAGGCCTTCCTTACGTGCCTCAATTCTGAAATGTAGACCTGCACCTTTCTGGCAATTTCGATTTATTTTTTATTTCAACTAACTAGCCTAAACACGTTTGTTTCAGTTCCATCATCAGATCCCGTAAATCATCTAATACCAAAGTGTTTGCCAAGACAAAACTAACGAGCCTAAACACGATGAGATTGCGTTATTGTATTAGAAAGAACCCATGGGGTGTCCATGCAACACGATTCCTGCTCCATCATCAGAGTTTGGTAAACATTCAGCACTAAAGTCCATGTAAAGACGAATCAAACGCGACCAAATTCAATGGGATTGCGTCTTTGTATTACAAAGATCCCATGGCCACCTTCCTGCTCCATCATCAGACCCTGCAAAACATCCAGTACCTAAGTCTATGTAAAGACGAATCAAACGATCCTAAACTCGATGAGATTGGGTTATTGTATCACAAAGATCTCATGGTTACCTTCAAACTCTATCATCAGACCATGGAAATCATCCAGCATCAAAGTCTATGTAAAGACGACTCAAACGAGCCCAAACTCGACAGCATTGGGTTGTTATCGTCAAATCGCTTCAAGTGTGCTTATAAAATTTGAAGAGTGCCTTCGATTTTTTCAGGATTCCATGATCAGATCCTGATCTAATGATCATGGGACCAACTAGGAGGTATCCTCTTTCAATCAAAACAAGAATTTTCGAAATCGGTCCAGGCGTCTTAGAAAAATCGGGGAACATACATAAAAAAAAAGATTCCGACGAATTGAGAACCTCCTCCTTTTTTTTGAAGTCGGCTAAAAACAAAAATTGTCAGATTTAAAGTCAGTTATAACTCAATATTAACATTAAACAGATATAAAATGTCTTCATATAATGTCAGATGTATCTTAATAAATGATAATAATATGTCACAAAATAATTAAATTACATTACCAATAATTATTAAAATAAGATGTCATAGCAAATAAAATTAATTTACATACAATATTATATCTATTTCAATTTCCAAAATTAAATCTAATTTAAATGTAATTTAGCGTTTATCTATATAATATGCTGGATTACAAGGTGTCGGATGTAGGTAACTAGTATGTGAGTTACTACAAGGATCATTTTGGCAATTGATCAGATTCAGTACAAAATCTGGCAATACCTAAACAATAACTGCCAACATGGTTTTTAAATCTTTCTCACAAAATGTAGGCTGATAAAAATACAATTAAACTTGTGCGCAATACATAACAGTATTTCAAATCTGTACATACGATTCATAAAATAACACAAAATCCTATTTAATCCAAACTCGCGAAAACAACAGAAGCTAATCCCAGCGAATCTATTATTTACTTAGCTGATCTAGTTAGTGAGATGTAACAAGGTTCAGCCGATTAGTAATTAAACATATCAACTTTCATGTGTTACACATCGCGCGCTACAAGTTGATCAACTCAACTCATTAACATTGATCACGTGGAATGAGGCTTCGGAGCCACAGACGAGATTGTTTACTTGGAATACGAGGAATTCCTGGAACTTGTGTTTTCAGAATCAGAATCAGTATTTATTTGTTGAACATAGGTAGATACAATTACAGTGGTCTTAAATTAGTATAGTGCACCATGTTTTGTCATAGGACATACAAATATAAAATTGAGCATAAAATACGTATAAAATTAAGTAATATTCAAGGTGACTAAATTTTTACACAATTAATTATAGAAATTATATTAAATTAGTACATCATCTACATAGTCATTAATAGAATAATAAAATTTATGAATTAATAAATTAAATACAGATTTCTTAAATTCTAGTGTAGACAGGTCTTTTATTCTATTGGGTAGTTTGTTGTAAATCTTTGGTGCCATGCCAAAGAAGCTCTTCTGCATTAATGCTGTCTTACAAGTCACATCGCAAAGTTTATCAACGTATTGATTTCGTATCGGAGCCCGTCGCACCTCAGATACCTTAACAAACAACTTCATATTTTTTTAACAAAAAGAGCTGTTTCTAATATATATAGCGCTGGTAACGTCAATATTTTTAGCGATTTGAAATATGGTACACAGCTGTCGGTGATCTTTAGATGACACATACAACGAATACACCTTTTCTGCATTTTGAATATTAATTCGCGATCTGTGGACTGACCCCAGAAGATAATTGCATATCTTAAAACTGAAGCTACTAATCCATGATACGCCGTTACTAAAGCTTCTTGACTAAGTATTTTTGATAGCTGAAGAAGTTCATATGCACATTTATTTAGTTTTTTACATACTTCTTCTATCTGCGGCTTCTAAGTGAGCTTATTATCTATCTTTATACCTAGAAATTTTGTCTTATTTACTTCTTCAATTATGTGGTCTTTATACTATGTTATCTTAATTTTTGGTGGTTCACAACGATGGTGAAAATGCATTATTTTAGTTTTTGTTAGGTTAATTTTTAGATTGTTATTATCGAACCAGTTTATAATGTTATGAAGGCAGTCATTAATGTCCTTTTGATATTCGGTCAAATTAGAGCCTTTTATTACGCAAGTACTGTCGTCAGCAAAGAGAACCATTTTATGACTTGTTACTTTTGGAAGGTCATTTATATAGATGATAAATAATAACGGTCCAAGCACGCTACCTTGCGGTACTCCATATTTCACATTCCGAGGCACTGATATGTATTTTTTTTCTAATTTCGTTCTTAAACACACTCTAGTAATTTCGGTGCTTTGTGACCTGTTACGTAAATATGATTCGATCAGGTTAAAGACGTTTCCCCTTATGCCATACCCATGCAATTTAGCAAGCAAAGTTTTATGGTTGACATAGTCAAATGCCTTTGTCATATCGGTGTATATGGCACAAACTGGTATCTTTTTGTCTACAGAAGTCATAACATTAATTAATAGATCGTGTATAGCCATATTTATTGTGCTATTTTTTCGAAAACCTTTTGGTTCCTTGCAAAATAAATCATATTTCTCAAAGAAACCATAAATTGAGTTATATATTACTTTTTCAAAGATTTTCGAGAATACTGGAATTTTAGCTACGGGTTTATAGTTTTTCATTTCCGTTTTTTGTCTTTTTTATGAAGAGGCCTAACTATAACCTTTTTAAGCTATTTGGATATTTACCTTCTGTAATACTTAAATTTATGATATGTGTCAACGGCGGAGCTATCACTTCTTTTGCAAACTTTATCACTGTTTCGGCTTTACACCGAAACCGTAGGGTTCTAGGCGACTTGGAGAAGGAAATGGACTGTATAGAGAGGATAGCGGTTCTTCGCCGCCTAGGAGATGGATACGGGGAGAGGTGATTGTGAGTGGGTATAGGATATTTCAAGGATGGAAGGCACTTACCTTATACAACCTTCTTCGTTTCCGTAGGACAGTCTCCTGGTGTTTTCGAGAATCCTGAAGCTGTTTGATTCACTACACTACACCATTCGTTTCACTTTCACTTGCGAGCGGGTTTTCCTTGGCGGAAGCGGTAATAAACACATACGGGAGCGGCGCGGTACGATACGAGACGGCGTTCTCAGCGAGCCGAATTTTCTCGACTGTCACTCGCGTCGAAGATCGCAGCGATGAATCAGGCGCAAGGCAGTGCCTCTTCCAGGGAGTGGGAGACAGGGACGGAAATATGGTATCGCTCGCACTAGACAAGCGTGGAACGATTAACGTTGATGCGATTAGTTATATATAGGAAGGTAGATGGCGCTACCATATCCCCCCGGCCCTAAAGGGTTGCCTTTAAAAAAAACATAGAATTGAACTTAGCTATGTTGGGTGTACTACCGCATAACCCATCAATAGGCTAAGACAGCGATATGACAATAAAATTAATCTAAATTAACTTGAGCGAAAACTACAAACGCAATAATAGCGAAAACTACTAACTAAATACTTAAACTAAGAGGTAGGTCCAACTTCAGGCTAGATCTCACTGAGTTGGAAGCGGACAGAGACGTACAACAGGGCGCACGTAACTCCCTTTGGCGGTTTTCACGGTAACAACGCGAGTTGTACCGTCCTTGGAAGTATGCAATTTCTCTACGATGGCTAACGGCCATGAAAGCGGCGGAGCATTATCATGTATTATGACGACCAACGTACCCTCCTGTATAGGGGATGCAGGACTATTCCACTTGGATCTAGCCTGAAGCTGGTGTAGATATTCCGCACGCCAGCGCCGCCAGAACGACTGCACGAGTTTATCCAGCAGAGTATGTCTCTGGAGCAAGCTTGAAGAGTCTGCTTCAGGAGCCGGAAATGACGATAATGGCACTGTGTTCAGAAAATGTGCAGGGCTTAACGCAGATGGTTCTGCAGGGTCACTACTCAATGCCGTGAGCGGACGCGAGTTGATCAGTGCCTCGACTTGTGCAAGGACAGTTAAAAGCTCTTCGTAAGAGAGGATCTGTTGACCTATAACATTGAAGAGATGCGTTTTAATTACTTTGACCATGCTTTCCCAACATCCACCGAAATGCGGTGATGCTGGTGGAATAAACTTCCAGTCAATATGATTTATGGAAAGTTCTTCCTGAAGACGAGTACAATAACTCGCGACGTGATTGAAACAAGTAGCGGGAACAAGTTCAATCAATTTACTAACGCGGTTGGCGACAAAAGTCTGCCAGCGGTGAGGAGAAGAATAAATCCAAGCGAGCACTACCTTGGAGTCGGAAAATGCGTATATTTATTAATATAGTAGTGGGGCAAAACTGTGTCCTGAACCTTGCAGAGCAACTGAGACAGCAGAAGGGCCGCGCACAACTCCAGTCTCGCAACCGAAATGGTTTTAACAGGCGAGACCTTAGACTTGGCACAAACTAACTGCAACGAGTAGTTAGAACCAATGCGGACTTGCAGATATACGACTCCGCCGTAAGCACGCTCGCTGGCGTCAGTGAAACCTGTTAAGTTGATGGTACATCCATCTACCAACCCAAGATGACGCGGAATAGTAATTTGATTGAGCGCGGTAAGCTCAATACAAAACTGGCCCCAAGCGGCGACAATATGGTCAGGGGGTGTTTCATCCCACTCACACTTTGATAGCCAAAGCTCTTTGATCAAGAGCTTGGCGTACAAAATTGTGGGAGCCACAAAACCCATTATGTCCCATAGTCGAGCCACTGTGGACAGCATAGTGCGTTTGGTGCACTTATCATCTGGTAGTGAGACGTCAAACCGAAAACTATCACCGGATTTGTCCCAGCGTAAACCGAGAACCTTATGCGGTACAGACTTCTCAAACTCAATGTCTGGAGAAGCTTTATGAGAATCTGGTATGCGTGCGAGAACCTCCTTAGAGTTGCTTGTCCATTTGACAAGATCAAACTGGCCTCGCTTGAAAAGCTGAATAAGCTCTTCACAAAGCGAAATTGCTAGCGGAGCGGGTATGACATTACAGACAATGTCATCTATATACAAAGCGGATGTGTAGTATAGTATAGTGTAGCGTAGCGTAGCATAACGTAGCATAGCGTAGCATAGCATGGCGAAGCATAGCATAGCATAGCATAGCATAGCATAGCTAATTAGTGCTTTATCTTACACACAGTTTTAGCACCCACCTTGATCTCTTGAAGAGCAGAACAACAACAAGACGTAATACAATGAGAAGTATGTAACGTAGGTACGGTACCCATAATCACATACCCAAGTACAGTCTCAATAGCGGGCGGTAAATCATATCGCTCACTACGTACTATTTTAGTTAGTAGCAAGTGCGGAAATATTGAAGCTCCGATCAAAAGATCAATGCCTGCCGGATTCGCAAACTCCGCGTCGGCTAGCGGCAATGATTCGAGATGAGTGAGTGATGCTACGTCTACATTAGCGTTCGGCAATGCGTCCGTGATACGCTCCACGATAAGCGAAGAAATCTTAAAATTAATATTCCTATCAAAACGCGAATGTATTTTAATATCTACGGAACCCCTGCAATGTTTTTCTGACCCGCCTATCCCTTTGACGGTTGAGTTAGTATTTTTAAAGTTATTCCATAATCCGAGGCGTTTGAACAATTCTAACGTTATTAAATTGGTCTGAGATGCGCTATCTAGCAGACAACGTACCATGTGCGGCGACTCATTGACATCATATATGATAACTTGCGCTGTCGCTAACAGAACAGTCTTAGACGCCATACATGGCGGCCTAGCACTGCTCTGATCACTACAAGCGCGCGAAGGCCGTCCGCGCGTGCGTGCCGCCCGCGCAATGGATGTCGTACACAACGATATCTCATTGCGAGGCGTGGAAGGCGCAGCTACTTGCTGCGCAAGTGTGTCAAGGTTAGCGGCTTGACTTGACAACCGGTTATTTTTATCGAAATGTAACAGTGTATGATGTTTTTGATTACACGAGCGACATCTCGTTCTACTGGAACAATTACTCGTTTTATGTTTTATGCTTAAGCAATTAATGCAAGCTTTGTTATCTTTTACGCTTTTAAAACGAGCAATTGGATTTAAATCATTAAAGGTGGGACACTTATAGTAATGGTCGTGCACTATATTACTGCACAGACACTTCTGTAAATTATTACTATTAGATTCCGAACATGTTACGTAAGATTGTGGATTAGGGACTGAGTTATTATTACTATTTCGCGATTTATTCAACCTTTGTTTGTTGTTGTTAGTGTTAGACGGGCCAGGTGAACCCGACTGCGTATTATGAAATATTCGACACTGATCTTTGATGAACAAAATAAAACTATCTAGTGTAGGTATTTTATTATTGCGTTCCGTCATCTCGAATGCGCGAATTGTATCAGTGTCAAACTTTTTTAAAGCGAGTTGAAGCAACATAAAGTCGGAAAGATCTTCTAATTTTGAATTCCTTAGAGAATTAACCGCGGTTACGAAGTTATCAATAAACAGCTGGAAATTCGAGACAGACGTGTCGCCGGACAGTTTGAGATTTAAAGCTTGGTCAATGTATGTAGACGCTAGGACGCGCGTGTCCTGATATCTGTCAAGTAGTGACTGAAATATGACCTGATACTTCTCAGCACTGGGTGTGACACCTGCATATACGGACTGGGCTTTCGGTGACAGTTTACCTATTAAATAGTACAACCTGTCTGTCAGAGAACCATTATCGTGCACTGTAGACTTAAAACTCGCATAGAATAACGGCCAATTTCGTATACCTCCGTCAAACGACATAATCTCGATTGGCGGTAATCTCGGTTTGCGGGCAACGGGCTCTACTGAACATTTACCCTCCAATTGCGATTGTATACGCTTAATAATACAATAAAGATCTTCAAATGAGGTATACGCCTGATAGTTCGGTTTTTCATTAGGATTGATAGAAAGTAATCTTGCGTTATAATCGTCTAACAAGTTATGAAAATCTGTTCGAATAATATCTACTGTTATACAATAACTGAGAAATGTTTCGCTATTACTGCCAGACATAGATGCGGTTTTTGAGCATTCATATATGTTTTGAATGCGCTCAAATAAAATATTGCGTTTTGCTTCTAAGATTGTCATCTCTTTGTCTTCCGACACGCGTGACTTCTTTTGTTGTGAGATGCTTACGTAAGTATAAGCTATTGAGACCGAAACAAAATAAGAATATCTAATGTATCTATTATTTTACCTAAGTAGGCTAAGTAGGCAACACTTTAGAGCTGAGGAACTAAAAGTTGCTTGAAATATGAGATTTATAAGACAACTATGATAGTTCCAGAATTAATAATTTAATAAGTAGGTAGCTACATAAAAGTTTACCTACTGATGCGGGCGGAAATAACCGTGTGACGGTTATGTGAATATATTAGGAGTATAGCTAGGTGCTATAACTGCCTAGGTATAGCGATATAACGTATAAAAACGTAAATGAATCCGGCTCGAAGGACCAAAAAAATGTTTCGGCTTTACACCGAAACCGTAGGGTTCTAGGCGACTTGGAGAAGGAAATGGACTGTATAGAGAGGATAGCGGTTCTTCGCCGCCTAGGAGATGGATACGGGGAGAGGTGATTGTGAGTGGGTATAGGATATTTCAAGGATGGAAGGCACTTACCTTATACAACCTTCTTCGTTTCCGTAGGACAGTCTCCTGGTTTTTTCGAGAATCCTGAAGCTGTTTGATTCACTACACTACACCATTCGTTTCACTTTCACTTGCGAGCGGGTTTTCCTTGGTGGAAGCGGTAATAAACACATACGGGAGCGGCGCGGTACGATACGAGACGGCGTTCTCAGCGAGCCGAATGTTCTCGACTGTCACTCGCGTCGAAGATCGCAGCGATGAATCAGGCGCAAGGCAGTGCCTCTTCCAGGGAGTGGGAGACAGGGACGGAAATATGGTATCGCTCGCACTAGACAAGCGTGGAACGATTAACGTTGATGCGATTAGTTATAGATAGGAAGGTAGATGGCGCTACCAATCACCTTTGTACATACGCCATCATAACCGACAGTATTTGTATTTTTAAGGCTCTTGATTATTTGTGTAATGTCATCATTTGTAACGGGTAATATAAATAATGATTGCAATGTCATATTATTAAAATTATTACGATTATTAGAATTATTATTATAAGAATTTTTACTATTACAATTATTATTATTAGATTTTTTCAGAAAGCAATCGTCTTTGTGTTTGACTACATTTTTTTATACCACGCGATATCCACTTTGATTTTTTGTTAGTTTTTATCGTAATTATTTTTTCAGGAAAACAAAGTTTATAAAGTAAGGTAAAAATATCCATAAAAATATCGTAAGCCTTGTTTGTTTCGTTTTCATTATAAACTTCTCTAAAAGATAAGCGCTGTAATTGATTTTTGAATAATTTTAAATTTTCTTTACAAATGTCTTGTTTAATAAAATTGTTCTCCAGTATTTTAATTTACATGTTTTATTAACAGGCACTGTCAATATTTGGGACGTATTGTCTGACAATGCGAAGTCTATTATCTTAGCTTTACACTTAATTCGGGGATTATATGCAAAATTATCTATACATGTGTTACTGGCTAGTCTAGTGGGTTTGTATAGCGATAATTTAAGATTGTAACTTAGTAAGAAGTATTCAAATTCCATAGTTATATTATTTCTCCTCATAACGTCAATATGAAAATCGCCACATAGTATCAACTTTTGGTTTGTAAGTAAATTAACTTTAGACAGTATGTTATCCAGCTTTTCATAAAATACCTGATAATTACAATTAGGCACCCGATAAATACAGACAATGATCATCTCATGCGCTATTACTTCTATGGCACAACACTCGAAAATACCTGCAACCGATTGTTTGGACACATCTGTAAGTTCTCGGTATTGTATTCCCTGCCTGACAAACATACTTGTCCCTCCGCGCTTTACATCTCTTGAAAAGAATGCAGCTATGCAAAAATTTGGGATAGACATGAAATATTCACAGCCAGTATTTACGAAATGTTCAGTTACACAGATAACATCTATTATAGTACCGTTGTTATATAATTCATCTATACATACAGTTAGTCGGTCCGATTTGTTAATTAACCCTGCAATGTTTTGATGTATGATGTTAAACTCATTATAGAAAAAACTCAGAATCCTCGTGTGTATGCGCAGCAATGTTTGTATCAGCTTTCGAAATAGACAACTTTTCAATTTGTCGCCTGTCTTTAATCTCTTCGAAATCCGTTTGTGTGCTAGCGTTTATCATTTTACTATTCTGCGCTAAGTGATATTTTTGCCGTCTAATATAAAAATCGTAATTCATTCTATAAACCGAGCTAAGAATTTCTTTCAGTAATCGTTGAGATATATATAAAGGCAACCTACTATAGTTAGGCAAATATGTAGAGTAGTTCATGTCTAAATAAGTTGTATTCGAGTAGCGAGAACATAGAAACTTTAGGGTATAATTAAGTTTTTTTCATTTAAGTTTCTGTTATGTGGCACTTCTGAAATCAATACATTTGTTTTACTAACAATATTTAAGAAGCTATCTAAACAATATTGCAATGAACTTGGGTTCTTATCATTTATGCCAGCCAGAACGATTACAAAATCATTTTTATCGTAAGTACTCAGTAGAGTATTCTCCATACGTAAAACTTCCTGTATATGCGCTTGCGGCTTCCAGAAACAGGTGACCCTAAAGTTATCACCTAATAGATATTGCAAATTGTTTTGAATGCGGCGCCCATGATGATGATGATGATGATGCTGTGCAGTAGGTGTTTTTTTTCCCGAATCAGTAGTTAGGTCAGTCATTAGATTTCTTGCGGCGCTAGTTATTTCGTCCAATTTCCTACTAACAGAATTGCAATTGCTCTTATTATTGATTGGTGTGATCGTGATCGATTGCTTATTTTTTTCATCAGGCGTTTTTTCTGTTTCTAATAATTTTGTAGGTTCTTCAGAACTGTGTTGCTGAGTTTTTTCAAATTCTTGCGAATATTTTACGGCAGGTGTTAAGGTTTTATTTACTTTTGGCTTCCGTTGCTTGCGTCCTGACAGTGTAGTTAAAGTGTCTGTAATAGTTACCTTCTTGAATGTTTCTACCAGCTTGATATATTTATCTAAATCTACCTTGAGCCTGTAAATCTCCGAGTTTAGGTTTTCAATTTCTTCGTGTGCGCTTTGTAATTCTTTAGAGGCCTGTTTAAGTTTTTCTTGTAAGTCAATCAGAGTTTGACTAGAATTTAATGTGGAATCCGGTAAGCTCATCATTGTCGTGTCAAATAAAGTTGAACTGTCATTCGGCATATCATCCAGCGAGCTTGTTTTTGTAGGTCGGCGATAAGTGACATAATCGTCCATATTTAATCCATAAAATTAAGAAATAAATGTCAAAAATATTTAAATAATTGTTTGTCTGATATATTATTATTGTAGAAGCGCTTATTTTTCTCTTATCAGGAACTTCATGCAGTTTTAATACCCAAAAATAACGTTATCGATCGTAGGATTTGAACTCATGTTGTTAAATATTCTCAGTCGGTGTTACGGGCCGTTGTAGCTGTTTAGTTGTTATGTGAATTCAAAAGTTATTATACTGTCATTCTTGAGTAAAACAATAATAGCGCGTCTATTGAGTGCTCTGATTGGTGAGAACTTCAATGTCACTTTGGTTTGAATAAAATTAACCGTCTAGTCTTATTTCACACTGTATTTGTCTATAAAACTGTTTTATTGTTCACGATATATTGATATTATTTCATTTTTATGCAGTTTATGTTGTTTATTATAATGTTTTCGTACAGTTTTGCTGTTTGAGTTCACTGAACGTTTGTTTACATTGCACTTTTAGTTCACTGTTTATTTTGGCTGTTTATTCACAGAACTTTTCTAAAACGTTTCCACACAGTTATTGTCACTATTGTTGTACTTTAATCACTGGTTAACTTGTTAAAACGTTTATTTACTATTTTAACGATTTAAAATTCGCGGAGCTTATGTTATAGTGACGAGTGGCGCCGCCGTACTTTGCTTAAGTACATTCCAGAAGCTTTTCCTCAGCATTGGTAATGAAGACGCTAAAGTTAACATAGCTAACATTTATATATTCTGGCTGTTTTTATGTGAGAATAAGGGTTCGGTCTTTCAGTAGTTTCGTTCTGTTTTAAATGTTTACAGACTATAAGTATAAACACAAACAAAGCGTTACGGTTTCAATCGGTGCTATAATCATTTTTAATCTAAAAGCTAGTATTGTAGAATATAGAAAAATACATACTTGTTAATTTTGTAGAACATCGCACACTCTACTATAAAATAAAGAATGCGCCAACACCTTTTGAAACGTAACATCACAATAGAAATAACCAGACAAGTAAATTTTCACACCAGAAATAAACACAACGTAGGATCATAACTCAACCAAACAACTTCATACTCCAAATTTCTTTGGTACTAATTAAACATGTACCGAAACGTTGTCTCGCCCCTAATACCGAAAACTAGCTATTTTCAGTCAGTACGCTGATCCCACCCTTACGTAAGCAATTACGCAATTGGGGATCGTTAAAACGAGGGTCGGAATCGAGAGAATTAAAGTTCCCCACATTCACAAGCCACGGGCACAGGTCAAACATTATGTTTAAATAATTAAGTAGACCTTCTCTAAATACTTGCGTAAGTGGTTATGAAAACTTTCATATCCACTGGCTGACGGGTAATGTGCCTTAATGTTGCTGTCGTTAGACCAGTTATACTGATGTTACAAGGCTCTGCTCACGTTACTTTAAAAACTAATATTGTTTGTTTGGGCTTTAGGTTTTGTAAATTAAAAAGAATGGTGTGTAGAACGGTTTGTGGTAAGATTTCCAGATTGACAAGGGGTTCGAAAGTTTAATGCTGTTGCGTTACGTTACGATAATAATTTTATAGCGGGTTTAAATCACGTCGATTAACTGTATAACTTTTGCTAAATATTTCTCAATTGGATAACTAAATAGAAAATGTAGTACAACCTTATTGTTTTTCAAACATCTTTCATTAGCACCAACATATCAACCTACCAACTACCAACATATCAGCATAACAACCAGAAACAGTTCGATGAATCAACACTTTCGCAAAAGCTTTTTCAAGTAGTTTCCTCACATTTCAATGACTTAAAAAATCTTTCCTAACTTTTATTAGTTAATTACGTAGGATAGTGTTACAAGTGCCAATGTAGTAAGTAACAATTTGTGTCAATCGTAAAGAAATATCTTTAAGCAGAAAATTATACTAATACGAAATCATTCTAAATTATCTGTCTCTCCATGAAAATAAAATTTACATAAAATGAGTTTTCTTGATAGTAGATCTTGTGTCGTCGACCCTGTATATAAACTGTCCCACTGCTGGGCATGGGCCTCTTCCTACTATAGGAAGAGTTAGGGCTAATGGCGAACTCTCAATCATGCAGGTTTTCTCACGATATATTCCTTTAGCGTTTAGCATGCGATACTTAAGAATTTTATACGCACATAAGTTCGGAAACTCAGTGGTGTGCTCCGTCGATTCGAATCTAATACAATCAACATGGTAGTTTTTTGGTAGTTCCACTAGGTTATCACAGCCTTAACCCTATACACGAAAGTATTTTCGTATTTTTAGTTTACAAATTATTATTGAATATATTACCTGTCGGACATTTTCATGAGCAAAATTATTTTCTAAAATAGTTTGACGTTCGTTGAACATGATTGAAACTTTATAGTTATTTTAATAGTCGCCTGTCACGACTGCCTTTTACAATAAATCCTATTGAAGGGTGCATAGGGTTCCCACCAAGAACTTAGGGTCCGAAGCCAACCTCACCTGCAAGTGGTGCACCTGCCGATGAACGAACGAGGCTCTGGCAAACAAAATATCCCGATAAGCGGCAATAGGCTCGCCACCTATTACGTGGGATCAAAACACTGGCGAAAAGTGGGCGTTTAATATGCCTCTGCCTACCCCTTCCGGGAAACAGGCATGAAAAGGTACTGCTGAAATCAGCAAGGCTCTACTACCTTTTATGAAATGGATTTTAAAATTTAGTAACATAGTGTGTAATGTGTAATGTGCAATCACCGTCACTTTTAAAACAGTATCAGCAGTATCTATTTTAGAAATGACAGTAGGAAATTATAAATCTTTAATCTACATGGCAATTTTGATGTCTCTTACATTTTGGATAACCTCTTAAAACTATTTTCTTTAAAAACATTCAGGCTTTTACGTGTGTTTGATATAATAATAGAAGATAAGAAGTCACAACGTTCCAGCTTTCAATAGAATCGGGAATATTCCTCTTTGGAACAAAAAATAACTAGGTATGTAAACAAAATGTGTGCTTTGCGCCGTGCCGCCGCGCCGGTAAGTAAATAACGTTAGTCAAAAACATTTAAAATGTTCTATCAATTTTTGCCAATGCTACGCTCTATGGCATTTAAAGAATTTGCAGAACAATAGCTGCTAGTTCAATTCTGTTATATTTGCTTGTTACGTACTATAATTCTTTAAGCCTTTGTTTGTTGTATTTGGAATATTTTGTATGGTTTTATGTAGTTAAATTTGACTTTGTATCGGTTTTTGATATCGAATAATACTTAATATTTATTGATATAATAATTTATTTACAGCGATATAGTTGCTGGTTGAAAATTTAAGTCGTTTAATTTTAGACGTTTTCATTGAAAGGCAGCGTTTAATACGTTACCTTTCATGTTTAAGTTCTTTTCGACCGGAGTCATGCTTTTCAAATGATTTACTAAATAAACACTCAGATTTAGTGATTAATTATTACGTGGCATTTAAGTCACAACTGGTACAACATCCACATTAGTGTAAAATTAATCTCTCTGAACTATATACAATTCATTAGTATGAAGTCTTTTTTGGCTACAACATACATTTTGGAAGATAAAGGTTATCACGCATATTCTTGCAGGTTCCGTTCAATATAAATAGATAGAAGGCAAATCAAATCAAATGACTGCCTCCGTGGTCCAGTGGATAGCGTATACGACTGCTGATCGGAGGTCCAGGGTTCGATTCCCGGGTCGGGCAAAAGTGTTACTGGGTTTTTCCGAATACTCAGTAGCAGCCCGGAGTCTGGTGATGCGCCCGGTAACGGTAATAGGTTCGCCCCCTATTACGTGGGACCTCAAAATTCATGGCAAAATGTGGGTGTAAAATTTACACCTCGGCCTACCCCTTCGGGGATACAGGCGTGAGACTATAAAAAAAAGAAAAATCATTGCATTGCATTGCTTAGACTACGTAATTGAATTCCCTCAATTCCCGGTACTCTCGATACCATGAGAACGTTATATTTGATGACAACGATAGCTTAAGGGGTCATTTCACCGTAAGCTCTGAATAACCAATTCTCATCAATGGATAGATAAGTCAATCATCGTTTAGTATTTTACTTTACAAGAACATTTTACCAATAAATGATTTTAAAGAATATTTATCAATTCCTGGTTAATATCAATATTTACATAATCATTCACACAGTACTGTACTGGGCTTTTTCTATCGCATGATCGGACTGTTCAGATTATATGGGTTCTCATATTATTATAATACAAAGGCATAATATAGGTACAACAAAGTGCTTTAAGAAAGCCAAGTGTACGGCCACTTATAGAGTCGAATTAACACTTCCAAATTTATTGAATTATGAATAAAATCTGATCCTGCTAACTAACTTGGGTCCAGCGTCTTGGACTGAATGGCTTTGGCCATGAAACGTGAATGGCGTTCTCTATATTGATATGCTATCAGTAGGTACCAAAACGATATCTTCATTTCTAAACGATACAGATATTGTTGTTTGAAAGTAATAATTGTGATTTTCTGGGACAGCTCACACACAGTCATCTGATCGCAGTTAGGCAGAACCTGTACTAACAACTTACATAGTTATGTATTTCTAAAAATATACTTAGATATTATAGATGAACTAGTGGAACCGGCAGACGTCTTGCCTGTTATACTAATCTTTGCTAACACACTGACAGCCACCCATTTAAATACATTACAGACATCAAATTGTATTAAATGTGTTTGTCACCGTAACTCACACCCACACAGAGAACGCAGGAAAAGAAAGAACCTTGTTTATCACACAGCATCTGGTCTAAGATGAGAATAGAACTTACGACTCGTGAGTTTGATATAATATTTCCTTTTTTTTTTAAGACAACTCCTGGGAGGAACGCTAGGAATAAATCCTGTGTCGTGGACTTTACAAACACAACCAACGGATACAATGAAAACCCAGACTCGAAACAACATTTTATGGATCAAACAAAGTTTGTTTCGTGTGGGAATCGAACCCAAAACACCCGGCGCAGTGTCCAGCGGTGAGGTGGCTGCTTATACCACTACGCCAACCGCGCAGTCAAATTGGAGATTGATTAAACTGCACCAGACAAGATCGTGCTAAACGATTCTTGCATGTATTTTTAAATAAACTTGAAAATACATCCCACCAAATATCTAAACTGCGGACTCCATAGTCTCTATATAAGGAACTACAGCTGACTCTATATTAGGTAATTATATTTTTAATCCACCAAAGTTTCCCTTCCTATACATCATCGTAAGCTGGCAGGTAAATTAAACGTCCATCACATGCATGGGCCGCGGACATCACGTTACATATAGACCGCTGCACTTTCTAAACACTTTTAAAACAATATATTATAGGTTTCATGTTTAAAATGTTTGGCACACCTGCTTTAGACATGGCTTTGTTGTAGGATAAGACTATGAAACGTAGTTGATGAGAATGGTTTTGACATTTTATTTCTTACTAAAATCCCTTGCGATTTATGTACTTGCGTAATGTCCTGTTAAGCGCCACATTTAAAGGACAACACCGCCACCGATCGAGTCTAATTGAGAATCTAATATTTTCCAGGATTTACTTACTATAATCAAACACACAATAGATGCGTAAGCTTAGAACGGCACTTACGCACATAGGTAAGCGATAAACGATATTTTTTTAAATTAGTAAGCGTTCCGTTGCAACGTGAAATAGAGATCAATCAAATCAAACATTGAACAGACAAACACACTGTCGCATTTATAATATTAACTGGTATGAATAAACATTATTAACACGTCGAATTATTTAAAAAGCGAATAAAACGTCTTAATTTAATTAGACGACGTGTCGACGACGTGTGACGTTCGTCTAATGAAATCTGATAGAAATATTTCTCCGCGAAATCTTTATGCACCGTTTATTTTCTATCACATTTTCTTTGAAATGCTATTGAAGCAACGTCCAACTTCATCGCCCAAGTGCATAGAATAGATTGAATATTAAGAAAGACTTCAACTTCTAATCATGCCTACTTATAATTTCAACAACAAAATCGTTTATTTCTAAGAAGATTACTTACAACTACTATCTAATATTTACTTATATAAAATACAGTTACAATAAAATGTTTTAGTACACAAACAATGTATTTAAAGAGCAACAATTTTATGAAAAAATGTTTGCTCCCATAGATAGGTCGTTTTACTGAATTAATCGACTGGTTTAGATAGGATTTAATACAGCAACGCACTTGTCACACCCTCAATTATAATATAATATTTCTATCACATACACACATCACCATCTAGTCCCAAACTAAGCAGAGCTTGTACTATCGGTACTAGATAACGAATAAACATACATATATACTTTTTTTGTAAATATATACATATTATACATAGAAACACGGGAAACACCCAGACCAAGACAAACATCCATGTTCATGCACACAAATGTCTGACTGCGGGAATCGAACCCGCGACCATCGGCGTAGCTGTCGCTTACACTCCCGCTGCGCCAACTGGTCGTCGAATGTATTATGTATTGTACAATATTACTTCACTTCACTTCTGTTATAAAATGTACAAAGAAATACATTTTATTACAGAAATATGCAATAAAATAAATCTGTCTATTTATAAATGAAACTGGTCAAATAAACGATAAGTAGGCATCGTCACCTTGAAAATTGTAGCAGGACCATCGGACCCTTTGTCAAATTACCAGTTCTTTGATTACAAAAAAAGTACACAAGTATTTCAAACAGATAAAATATACGAGCTGTCCCAACTCTGAGGATTATTATTACGTAGACGCCAAGAATAAAAAAGAATGTCAAAAAGGGATTTGTTTGAAGCCCCTTTGGTGGCAAATGAGGTGGAACGTGATGTCAGCATTATATCGTCTGAATTTAACGAAGGCATCGAATTTAGACGGACGTGCCGACGCTTGTTGAAAGAACATTTCGATAGGGCGGTGTACTGCGGCTGAGTGACGATTCCACCGAATGGAACTATGATCGAGTGCTTTATTGGGCTTTTATATTTGCATTACACTGTTTTTCTTTGTTGTATTCGTAAAGTACGCTGGCAATGTAGCCACGGAATCTTTGCTGTCTGAAAGTGATGGGTGGCGTTTGTTTTTAGTCGTTTGCGCAAAGTAAGGCGCGTGTTTTATATTCTGGTCTAAAATTATAGACCGCTTCTTAAGTTCAAGAGCATTTGGATTTTAAGGTCGATCTTGGCACGTTCGCTTGAGATTGATTAAATTTTACGTCTGACAAAGACAATGTTCATACATTTTTTGTTAACATTCAATGCACACTTAACTGCAGCTCTATAACTTATATTTTGTTTTTGTATATTTAACTATTGATTCACTACTGTTGCTCCTAACTTATGCAAGATTGCCAATACCGTATTTATTTTCAAACTATTTACTCGTGCCAAGAAATCACGATTTAAAAATCTAATATACGTGAAATAACAACAGACAGCCTACTTAATAATATAACACTTCAGACTTAGTAATATTTTTTGTTTTGTAATTAGTCCGCGTTCAAGTTGACTGTCAGCTGTCTGGTGGGAGGTTTTTAAGCCCGGAAAATATTTGTTGTATTTTATCTCAGTATCCTGTAACAAAGAGTTAAGATTTCAGTTTGCCCCTGACCCTATTTTTTGTATTAGGTATATCCTTAACCTATCTCTTTAAGTTTAGTAACAAAAATAAGGGTCAGATTTCAATAACGTTGACAGCACTTTATAATAACATCCTATCTTTCTGATATACTCAAGCATAAAACTAAGCTAAGTATACTGTTATAAAAATAGTATGTTACGTAAAATGTTTCTTACACAACAGCTTGTCGTGAGCGGTTTATTGGCAGACTAGTTGTCTAAAATATTAAACTCTATAAACTACCCCCCACCCCCCAGCTACGCAGCGTTGGATTCAGTCCGGATTAATGGCACCAGTATTAAAGTACGTATTATACGAAGTTTTAATCTGGAATACAGATTAAATGTGGATATTGCTGATTTGTATTGAATGGTGCTTTGCGAAATGATTAATCAGCCGTTTAAAATAGTGCAACGTTGCAAATTTATTATATGAATGACTGATATATGTATGAAACATAAAATTAATCAATGAATGGATAAAGTAATGAAATAGCAATAGCTAAGCAGAGAGACCACCATACTTAAGAATACATTGTTACTATTGGCTTTCAAGGCGGTTAAGGAATACATCGTGAGGAAACCTGCATATCTGAGAATTCACCATAATCTCCTTGGAAAGCATTTGAAGTCTACTAACTCGCACTTGTCCAATGTGGTAGAATATGACCTTACCTATGTATTTCATGCTGAGAAGAATCGATATTATGAAAAAAAATTATGGAATGGTTTGACGTACCTTATTATCTCAAAGTCCAGGGACTTCAAAGAACTTAGACATTTCTGAGAAAAGATTAAAAACGAGTACCTGGACGACACCTGTTTTATGTGTAATGAAAGATAAAGGTTCGTTTTGGGGTCGTTGCTGAATGTTTTGGCAATACCAATAGTTCTAAATAAATATCAAGGTTCGAATGATTTTTCTTTTATTTCAAGAGTAATCGTGTGCTGAAAGTGATATATGTAATGGGCAATAGTTTTAAGGCAGTAGAGCCTAGTTATGTTATAAATGTAAAGTTTCTTGTAAAGTAACAGTATTCTTGTAGAGTGACTTTGTTCGAGGCTCTATTCCTTTTTCCTTCTCCCTCATCGCGCTAATCTTTCTATTCCTTTTCGAATCCAGTTTGGCAACGCACTTGTGACTCTTCTGTTGTTGCAAGAGTCCTTAAGAGGCGGTAATCGCTTATGATATGTTTGCTGATTTATAAAAACTTAACACTTAGTTCACAATAGTCATTAATTAACATTGCATTTAAATAATAAACCTACCAACAAAAAATGGTAAATAAAAAACCTAAAGAGCTTCACTATAAACTGTAATACCATTCATGGCTCGCGAAAGTAGAAATAAAATATCCGCTCCATTTTAAATAGCTTACATTTAAATGTGTTCTAAGGTTTTAAGCCCATGCAATAATGAAATATATTTTATGGGTAGAAACTAATGGAAGGCCTCTACATTTATTTCGGAATGAAAGAGTAACTTAAATGAAAAATACATATGTTTCGAAGTATAAATATTTTTTTGTGAATAAAACGATATCTATCAAACTGATAATAGCAATATATTGAAAAAACTACACTTGGGGTCACGAACAAGAAAATATGTTATTAAGATAACGAAATTTAGACCTTCTAAACATTTACTTTATTTCTTTTAAAATTTAGTACTAACAGGGAAGAGATAATGTTATATGATATAAATACAAGCAAAACTATCACACATCTAGTCCTAAACAGAGTATGTATAATAGGTACTAGACAATGGATTGACATACATAAGTATATGTTTTTTTTGTAAATACGAATAGTTTGTACATGGAAACATCCAGACTAACCAGACTAAGAGAAACGTATACACGCACACAGATGTTTGACTTGAGCAGAAATTGAAACCGCGACCTTCGGCATGGCAGTCAGTTTCGCACCCGCTACACCAAAAACACGTCGAAACAACTCATGCAAACTGATGCCTGGACCAATTATACTATAAACAAATCAACCTTCCCCAGAATATGAAGACATAATACCACGGACGGCGAAGGTCATAGCATGTTACATGTAGCGAATTTCGGAATCTCTTAACCAAGTTTGCTATGACAACGTTTTAAAGTCGTTGAAGCAGATTGTGTCTCGGTCAATCTGGGGACACAGATGTGTGGACGGATGGGTCATAATCGCATCAACTCTTTGGGAAGTTTTCGTATAAATTAGAAATGAAACACTTACCGGAGGCACTCCAAGTCAGCTGCATCGCAGTGAAGTTCTCCCTATACGATTAGATCATCAGAGGTTTGAAGATGAAACTCAAATAGCGTATATTGAATATGTAGAAAGATATAATTGGTTTATGCTATAGTATCCATAGTTATAGTTATAGTTGGTCGTGGGTTTTCCGCACTTAGCCACTTATTTGGGCCATTGTGCGTATGTGGCGACTTGATTGACGCCGACTACTCATACCACCTTAGTTCCTTCCAGAAAGCCATTAGTTGGCTGGTGTCGTTTAAAGCTTCACTCATGGTTCTGGGGTTGTTCAGCAGCTTTGCCCGTTGATCGCTCACACTTGTACAGTGCAGAATGACGTGAGCGGGTGTTTCTTCGTATCATAGTATCCATATAGAACACCCAAGCTCTTCTTCTCTGGAATAACCTTCCTCTCGAAATCAGGACGGCCACTACTAGGTATTGTCTTAAGAGAAGGGTAAAGCAGCTTTTATTGGCTAAGTTAGCAGAACCATCGTAACATTTATAATTATATATTTTATGTATTGGTATATATTTATTTATATATGTACATATAATATGTATGTGTATGTACTGTGATTTAATTGTATGTAATATATGTGTCCATAATGCCTTTTGAATATATATATATAGGTAAGTCAAACTCAACCTTTTAGAATACACCTACTATTAATCTCTGCACCACTCTAAGGTAGACTGGGAGAAAATGCCTAAGGTATTAAGTCCACCTATATACGTTAAGTGTATAAAGCTAATAAAATAAAAATAAATAAACACAATATTTTTAATAATTTAATTTCAATTATTATTTCAGACTATACATAACATACTTTCTATTTGCCCAGAGGAAACCTTTGTAAGCGGCAAACCAGCCGTAATATAAGGATGACACAAACATTTACGACGTGTTCAGCGATACTAATGAAGACAATGATATTCACTTTGTTTAAGAAAGTGTTTTGTAAGTTTCCGCCGATGAAATAAAAGTAATAATCTTCATTTTAGGCTCTGTGGTATTGGGCAACCCTATGTTACTTCGTAAATCTTCTGTAATCTTTCTTTTTGCACACTAAAACCACTTTAATTTTATCACATCTTGGAAAGGATTATCAAGTTTATTCCAGACTACAAGGTACCAAGAACTACAAGGCTTAAAAACCTATGGCTTAGAATTATTGCCAATTTTGGATAGAAGTTTGTTGGATTAGAAATTTCAAAATTTGAGGTATTAACAACGTTTTTGTGACTTGTAGTTTCTATTAAATAACACGGATATACACGTCACAAAAATCGCACGTCTTTAAAAATTTACTTCTAAGTCATTTTAGCGTTATAAATCAATACATATGAATCTAAGGTGT
Organism: Euclidia mi; assembly: GCA_944739405.2. Taxonomy (NCBI): domain Eukaryota; kingdom Metazoa; phylum Arthropoda; class Insecta; order Lepidoptera; family Erebidae; genus Euclidia; species Euclidia mi. The sequence continues at coordinate 2,142,759 of OX123191.2, read as the reverse complement.
CATAGGTAAGGCCTTTTATTTAAATTTCAGTGTAAAGCAATAGATTTGGATTTTGTTTACCAGGGAATAAAAAAAATCAAGCTAATACAAACGATTAAAAAGAAACTTTAATGTTAAAAAAAAAAACAGCAAAGTCATCAAAAGCAACTCCAGACCTAGTAATACCCCCATAGCCTTGATGACTGCTTCCATGCGTTGCCTCATGGAACTTATTAAGGCAACAATAGTCTCTTGAGGAATGTCTTGGAAGTCTTGGAGATTGGTAGGGGCAGGTTCACGTGCCCGTACTCGCTATTTCAGGTCATTCCAAAGGTGCACAATAGGATTTAGATCTGGACTTCGCGCAGGCATAACAAGAATCCCAACTTCTTGCAGGTAGTCCCTTATAATAAATTCGGTGTGACAGCGGGCGTTATCATGAACCCACTGCCAACAAAACCCGCACAAGGGACCACAGCGACCCTTGTCCACGAGCACCTCTAGTCCGAGAAACAGACAAGGTTTGTTTTGCCGTCAATTGACATGCCGGCCCAGAACATGCACGAGCCACCCCCGTATTCAACTGTCTCTTGAATACAGGTTTGTGTGAATCTTTCCGCTTGCCTCCTATACAGTGTTATACGCTTGTTGTTGCAGTTAAGACAAACCCTCGTCTTATCCGAAAAGAGCACAGCCCTTCACTGGTCGATTGTTCAATCAACATGTTCTCGGGCAAATTCCAGCCGGTCTCGTCTATGCTGTGCAGTCAATTTTGGCCATGTAGCAGCCCTGCGAGCTGCAATTTTCTTCTCCCATAATCTTCTTCTGACCGTGGATACGCTTACAGTAGTTCTGCGAGCGGGCCGGAGTTGTTGATGCAGTTCAACAGCATTGCAGAACCGATTACGTAAAGACGTGGAAACAATGAAGCGATCATCTCTTTCGCATGTGCAGTGTTGTCTTCCATATCCACGTCTTCGAATGTAGCCACCAGTTTCTTGGAAATATTGGAACACTCGTCGAACGGAAAAACCACTCAATCAATGCAAAAGCAAAAGCAATGACTTGAGCGGCTTCATCTGCAGTGGTATTCATCTTCACGGGTTTCATCCTTGCTGCAGCTGTTTACGTGTGTCCACTTTGAAGGTGTGATAGCAAATGACACTAATTTTCCCCGTGTTACCCTTTTTATACCCTTGTAGGTTGGTGCAATTAGTGGCTATTGTAATGCGTTTTAAACCAACTTTTTTTTACGTTACGTGCTAATGAGAAGTGTTGTGTTTAGGAATTCTAACTACTGTTAATTTAAATGTAAATAAACATACTTTTAGTTGATACCAATTTTAATTTGGTTTAATGTATTCGTTAACGGCAGGACATCCTTGAACCTTATATTTTATACGAACGATTTATATAGCTGATGAAATGCTGCTTAAACTAAGTCGCGAACAGTCTTAGTAAATAATTACTAAGAGTGTGTTGGCTTACGCGTAAGCCAAGAAAGATGATTACGCACACTTAGCCCTGTACAACCGTACAGGGCTAAGTGTGCGTAACACATGCGCTCGTACAACCATAAGATTTTATAAGTAGTTTAACATACAGATGTTATAACGTATGTATATAATAATATATAACGAGCTCTTCAAGTTAGTGGTTATTTTTATTATTATTTTATTTATTATTATTATTTTATTCTTTATTGTACACTTATATAAAAACATGTTAAGGAATTACATATCATATACAGTACAAAGGGCGGCCTTATCGCTAACAGCGATTTCTACCAGGCAATCTTTGGATGGAGTTATTATTGGTAGAAAATAAATGGTATGTGTATACAACCATTATACCATATGGTATAATGGTTGTAGTAAGTGTACCAGTAAGTAGTAATATGTATACATAGATTTAAAATATATAAATTGATATAATATTTTGATGTACAATAATATACTTACATAAATAGGTATGTATTTATATATATATATACACCGCAATTTTTTTATTAGTACAAAAAATTTAACAGGGCACTAAGTATCTTTAACTGATCATATTTATGTAGTTGAAAAATAAAAACACTAAGCCCCAAAACTGTCAAAAATACGTGATAATTGGTAAATGCAATACTAATACTATGACCGACCCGTGTACTATCATAGTAAAATGAACCATTGATAAATCCCCCCCGCCCCTCTGCGCCTGCGCCACGCCCCGACGATGCGACAAACAGTACTAAATTGCTAGCGAAAGTGAGCGTATCTAATTTCGTTGCAAAAGTTATTTGTTTGTCTACGTTTGCTCGACGCGATGGTCTATCATATCAGTTCATATCACGGGAGTATGTAGCTATGCTTCGTGCGTACTTTTTGAGTGGAAAAATCGCGAGTGCAGTTACGTACCCATGGACATCGTATTGTGAGTGCACAAAAGTGACCGGGTCAGTGTCAAACAATTAAAACATTGCATATTGGATGCTTTTGACAACGGTGGTGGACATTTCGAAGGACAATGGAAATACTTGTAAGTTTAGTAAATAATACGTACTTAAGTAAATAATAATTTGATGCGGGCGGCTCAAAATCGGTCTGTGTTCTCCACACACCTTGAGGAAGGCCTATGTCCAACAGTGGACGTCTCTAGGCTGACATGATGATGATAAAATAATTTGTAAATAGCAGATGATTCTAATTTCATAAATACGCCAAAATTACTCTATTCTTTTAGTCCAGAACACCATCTTTTATTTTGATATTTGTTTGCTTTCTAATTACATACCTCCGTATTTAATTACTTGTTAAACGATAAATTTTACCGGTCCTAAGCCCGAATGAAGTATGAAGGAGAGGGTAGAATTAAGAAAATTAAAAAATAACTACCTATATTTATTATTTTTCTTCATTTTATTTTCTATGGCTACCTACACCATAAGCAGGATGGAATATTATCAATGAATTAGTGAATGGATTGTAAATTTTTGTACTAATTAAAAAATAGCGGTGTATATATATATATATATATTTTAATAATATTCTACCACATTCACACAACACCATCTAGTCCCAAACTAAGCAGAAGCTTGTACTATGGGTACAAGATAATGGATAAACATACATTTATACTTTTTTTTTGTAAATACATACATATTATACATAGAAACACCCAGACCAAGACAAACAGCCATGTTCACGCACACAAATGTTTGACTTGAGCGGGAATCGAACCCGCGACCTTCGGCGTAGCAGTCGCTTACACTCCCGCGGCGCCAACTGGTCGTCGTATATATATATATATAAAAACTCACCTAATTAGAGTTCTTATTACTAATTTATACCCTGACTACTGAGTGTCAAATCCTATATCTGTAGGAAATGAAATAGCCACGTAAAAATAATACAGAATTAGAATAAAGTTCTAGCGCCGCAGGCGTGCCATTGTCTTCTAAAGATATTAACTATCTTCATTCTACACGTGGGGCCAGAACGTTAGAGTTGATAATTGTTTTATTCTTTACAGCTTATACCTTTAAACGAGCAATTATATCATCATCATCAGCCTGCCGTAGTCCACTGCTGGATATAGTCCTCTCCAATGGCACACCACTGAGCCCGATTTTCGGCTTTTCGTGTCCAGCCGCTGCCAGCCACTTTGAGTATATCGTCACTCTACCTAGCCGGACGGCTGCTTATATATACCTATGTATATTTATATAATCTGAATCTAGAAAACATAATACGATAAATAAATCTAGCTAGGCTTTATTTTTAGAAAACACGATTGACGAAAAATAAACCGAGTAAAGGTCGGTCATCTAGGTCTCCACTACTGAATTAAATTAATCGCGAACACTAAAAACACGTTTGTTAGCACGTCGTCATCTGGAACGTGTAAATAACATTACTGGATCTCGTGCTTTAGATGACCACAAGTGTTTTAGTCTTGTTGGAGCCCACTTTAACATTGGTCGTTCATGATCATTACGGGAAACTTGATCACAGGTTGGTCGGCGCTCCTTAAATTAATTTTGCTACCATGACTTTGCCTTACTGTTTAGCACGATCTTTACATATTATAAATGATTGTGTATTGTCAGTTGGGGAAGCACCTGTAACAAAATATGAAATAGAATCCGAGGAGGTCACAAGTAGCGTTTTTAGATTTTATAAAAAGTTATTCCAGTCCGTAGTAATGTTAAAAAAAAGCTTTTCGTCCTGTTTTTTGTAAGCGTAGATAAATCACTTATTTACATCATTTAGATTAATCAAATAAGTATCAATACGTAATTTTCTTTTCGCTTAGCTTTTACACGCAATTTTATTGCTGCCCATCTATCAAACTATGCTAGAAAAGCTTACCATCTCGATCAGTTGAGACAAATAAACAACACTTGGTAATCAAGTTATTTTATGTGTCTGTCTACTTGAAACTCCAATTACTATTCTGTGAATGTTAACGAGATCGTAGTCTGTTAATGAAACATCTGTCTCGCACGTGACAAGTCTTTTAACACTACGGATACATCAAAACGAAGATGTTAGGGTTGAGAGCACATGTTATTTTGAGCTTTTGTGACCGGCGATTGCTTCTAGTTTTGAGAGGTTATTCGGTACATGCATCCAAAATAGTCAGAATATTGCCATAACTTAGGATGCTCTCTGGCTAGGTAGAGTGCTGATATAGACAAATTAGCTGGCAGCAGCTGAAAACGATGAGCTAAACATTGAGCTCAGTAGCGTGTCATCTGAGAGGTCTGTATTTGGCAGTGGAGTACAGGACAGTAATAAGGATGATTATCAAAACATCGTTTGGCGTTAAAATAAGCGTTGCATGTAGACGTTTTTAAATTTAATTACGACTTTACAAACAAACCTAGCAACGATAAAAAATAACACGTGACATTTTTTTGTGGATCACACATAGAAAATATTGAAACTACAACACTCACTCAACCTTTACTCATGAACCAATACGCCATACGTGCAGTAGACGTACCACTCAGTTTACAAAAATCTACTAAACCGCCTATAACTAAATGTATCATGTGTGCTTGTCTCAAAACATAATCTTAATAAGCTTTTCAATTAAAATAACGAAAGTACTATCCGCTCATTTCAAAGCCCAAGCTTAAAATTCATTAAAGCACCAAAGAATTTCTAGAAAACTCAAAACTATCTGGAGTGGCAATTCCATTCTTTTAAATGTCAAATAATAGGTAATTATTTCAGTAAGAATACTTTAAAGCATAAGTATCTTGGAGTATATATGGGAGCTCGGTGCTGCAAGATTATTAGATTCTTAATTGGTTTGGAGTGGGTTTAATGCCCCAACCTTTTACGTTGAGAGTGGTGGTGCCGATAAAAAAGGGTTTTATATATCTGGTAAATGAAAGTAGATCGCCTAGCGAGCTATTTTCGAGTTTAGTATAGGAGAAGAATACTGAATTATGTATCAGTTCAAAGTAGTACTGAGAAAACACTGTGTTAAATTGTCAAATAATTTTCGATCCAAAAGCTGTATCAGCTCATTGTGTGATCATTTAGCCAAATTTATTAGTGTGAGTGTGGTACGTATTAATCTTTGAAATGGAATGTAATTGGTTATTGTATTGTAAAGCTCTGCCTCGCATTTGAATATTTAATATTTGGCAGAATATATATCAAAATTATTCTTTAAGGTGTAGCCTTACTTTAAACTCTTAAAGTACTAGCGTGTCGCGAGTTGCAAATCAATGCCAAACTAAGTAACACTCGAGGAAGAAAACAGAAAAGACAGGCTGGTGAGTAAGAGGAATTAGTTGAAACTTCAAATGTTTTAAACGAAAGCTTTTTCAAACGAAACGCTACTACAGAGTTGCTATTACTTTACATAAATACTCTGTAAATGTGTCTTTCGAAGCGCGAGTCGATATTGATTTTTGATTCAAATTCTGTATACACTAAAGGTACTGATCTAAAGCAATTTCTTTGACGGTACATTCTGCAACAGCAATATCGTATATCTTGGTCGTAGTAAGGGGTCCGTCCCCTCGACAGCGTAATGCAACATGCGTCTAACTGCGCCCAATCATAGCAAGCAGTCATTGACAATAATGACTTTAGGTGAACCAGGCGTCTTGAAGAACCAATTACTAACAGGGCTTTATAAATCAGCATTAAGTTTCAGATCAATAAATTCGGTACATTTTTTTTTAAATGAGAGCTCTCTGTTGAAATTGAATACAGCCGTGCTTCTATTTGCAACACGAGTGTGTAATTCCAGCAATGTTTTGGTTTAATTTTTAGAGGAAACATTGTCGAAAGAATCTGGCACAAGTTGGCAGCTGCATAGAAATTGCTTGGATTTTGTATTGCGCAGGGCAAACGCAAGGACACAGGTGTTTTGGAAACGCCGAAATTGGAATTTTTTATAATCCTATTTGCGGATTCTTGTTTATCTGGTTTTTTCTTTCCGAGTATTGCCAGAATAATGGGTTTTAGTTTTAGATTTGATATCGTAAATATTCTGTGGTTGATTCGTAGGACTATGCGTTACTTTTAGATTTTGAGAGGAAGGTTCTGGTAAAATAAAATATGACGGCTTGCTTGCAATTTCAGACTCGGGTGGGACAAATGTAATATTGGCTAATACACACCTGGGTTCTACAAATGTACGACTATTCCAAATCTGCTAACTCACCATTCTATAATAAATAAATAAGTAATAATATTCATAAATTATTGTGACATTTTCTCATTGCGTTCGTAATTTTTCCCTTTAGTATTCATATTATATAGTTGTACACGTATGCGTGATAACACTATCATAGATTTATTACGAGATATGATGAAGAATATTAAACATCGTCCATAAAATAAAGAACTACAATAATCATCATCTCGATCATCAACCTACCATAGCTCACTGTTGGATATAGGCCTCTCCAATAGCATACCATTGCACCCGATTTTCGGCTTTTCGTGCCCAGTCAAAATATACGTTCAAAAATAATATAGTAATCAAATATGACCAAAAATTGCGGCAAGTTCTCTCATTAGCTTACACAGCACTGAATAGACAAGTACCTACATGTTGTGACAGAGCGTATTAATAGACCCAGTCCGACCTAAATGGACAGAGAGTTTGTCTATTTTCCGTCGATTCAAAGTGGCCGGAGTGACTGCTACAGTATATTCAACTACTCACTTTGAAATTGAGGCGAGGCCGGGGTCTATTTGCTTGCTTTGTATTTCACCCAGTGCCAAGGAAACACGTATGTAGACCTACAATGCAACGAGAGTGCACACTAAACACCGACCATAGATTACCAGATATTCACATTCTCATGTAGCTTCTGCTTAGCAAATATTTGAACCAATCCCATCCCCCTGTTTGATCAGGCCATATCCAGCCACGAATAACTTCATTGGCTCACTATTAATCGTTGAACTTACAAGTCATGTCAATATTGGCGCAAAATGAGAGCTCAGCAAATATATTGTTTTTAATCTGCTGTAAAAAATAAAGAGGAAAGAAAATTTATGTTGGGGTCAATGTTTTTTTGGTAAATATTAATAAGAGGGTGTAGTAAAACGCATCAAAGTCAAGTCAGATCTGTTGCGATTTTTTTTCTATTTGCTTTATATTGACGTTTATTATTGAAAGCGCCTTCTAACTTATTAGAGACATAAAGTACATGAACATGCAATTGCTTTATAGAATTTTTTGCCGCATAAGTTTTTTGCTAACATGATAATATGAAAATTATATTAATAAGTAATATTTTAAAGAGTAAAAAATTCACGGAAGTTAAAGTTGTAGATTCAATCAATACTCAAATAGAGCACAAATTATGATTTGAAAAAATAAATAATCACTGTTACTTTAATCATTTTAATCGGTGAACAACCTTAATGTCTAGATTATCTACTTCTTAATACCTACCCCGGAATAGGCTAATGGTTTTCGTCCTCGTCTTCAAAACTTACTTAATTATCTTTTTACTGACATTAAATTAATATTGTATTAGTATTCAGGTAGATATAAAGAGGTAGAAATGTATTTCTAAAAAATATACCTATCTCTAAGAAATTCAAATCAATGAAATCATTTACATGTCAATTACAACATGATTGGATAAGCAGAATTTAAATGAATAATTAACAAGTAAATATATACACGTAAATTATGCATTACTATAAAATTCCTTACACTTCGTCCCGCCATGTAGTTTACTAAACCAATAACGTCTTAATCCTCAGTAATATAAAGACATTAACTAAACTCCGACGTGCTCTGAATACCGTGAATACCCGTTACAGAATATGATTCGCCGCTAATACTCCGCGATAATACAAGTGCATACAAAAATGCACCCTCACGCAACATTAGGCGTTACCCATTATGGTATTATCATCCCCACACATCCCTCTGCCATTATACACATGATAGAGGACATATGGCAAAGAATTGTGAAATAAGACGGAGGAGTCCACAATTATTCTTCTTAAATTTTTTGCTAATGCTTGTATAGAAATGACTCATTAGACATTAAGCAAGGAAAGGCTTGAAGAGATAGTTATTTTTTTTTCTTTTTTTAGGGTTCCGTACCTCACAAGGTAAAAAAAAGGAACAGTTTAAGATTACTTTCTTGTCTGTCTGTCTGTCTGTCTGTCCGTGTGTCCCCACCGATTTTCTCGGGTGGACCTAGAAAATTGAAATTTATACCAAATACTGAGATCTATGGTTCCTATAAGGTGTATAAAAATCAGGGTCCAGGTCCTGGGTCAACCCGATAAAAAGATATGGTCAAAATTAGATTTTTGCGAAAACTTCTAAGTACCAAAATTAACCTTAATTTTCAACTTTTTTAATTTTCGGATTTTTTCCTTTACTTGCTGGTTTTAACCAAAATTGATAATTCTAGGTCAACCGTAAGTACCCTATAGGTTTTGGGTCGAAAACCTATATGGTAGTTCCCGTTGAACCAGAATCACGAAATTTGGCCAAAAGCAGGGTCTTACAGCACAAATAAAGGAAAAATTACAAAAATTAAAAAAGTGTAGAATTTAAGGGTGTCCCCATACATACATAGTAGACTCCATTTAAGATAGTCCTCTAAGTTGTATGGGCGCTCATACAGATTTAGACGACTAGCGTAATTAGGACCAACCTCAAATAAGGTAAAATGCATACGGAACCCTCGGTGCTCGGGTCAGACTCGCACTTGCCCGATTTTTTTTTAAAGACTTACTAACTGACTGTCTTAGAGAGGGTATCGGTTCCAAACCCAAGGCGCGCACCACTGGCATTTCTATGTATGATATGATATATGTCGTAACCATGAGTAGGCGTATGCGTAATACGCACATAAAGCTGTTTCTAAATTGGTGCTGTGTTTGATTTGGAAGAGAGCATAATTATGTAAAACTTGACAGTTTAGATTTAATGTGTTCAATGTGGGATTTCCAATTGATATGTGTGTCTACATTTATTCCTAATAATCGAAATGAATTTACTTCTTCTAAAGTTGTGTTTTCATAGATAATGGATATGTCAAGGGGAGGTTTCTTGTATGACCTGAATTGCATGACTTTTGTTTTGTTTGAGTTTATTTCTAAATTATGGTTGGCAAGCCATTGTGTAATAGTTTTGAGTGTATTTTGGATTAAACTGTTATAATTTTGTAGGTTGTCACATTTTATTAAAATAGAAACGTCATCTGCAACAGGAGTGGTTCTTACGGATGATGATAGGATTAAAGAAAGATGGAGGACATATTTTGAAAAGTTAATAAATGAAGAGAATGATTGCAGCAAAAAGCTTGAGAACAAGGCGAAGAATATTGGACTAGTGAATGTAATAAGTAAGTATGAGATAAAACGGGTTGTGAGTGGAATGAAGAATGGGCAAGCATTAGGACCAGATGGAATACCAGTAGAAGCATGGAAGGTATTAGGGGAGGATGGATGGGTGTGGCTGACTTTATTCTTCAATAAGGTGTTGCATGAGGAGACAGTACCCAAGGAATGGTGCAGCAGTTACATAGCGCCCATTTTTTAAAATGAGGGAGATGTCCAAGAATGCAACAACTATCGGGGAATAAAGTTAATGCCGCATAGTATGAAAGTATGGGAGAGAGTAATTGAGCGACGTTTGCGAGCAGAGAGTGAGATTTCACGTAACCAATTTGGTTTTATGCCTGGTCGAGGTACGGTGGATGCCATTTTTGCACTTCGCCAAATTTGTGAAAAATACAGGGAGGCGCATAAAAATCTGCATATGGTATTCGTTGACCTCGAAAGGCATATGACCGGGTACCGCGTGAAGTCTTGTGGTGGGCCCTCAAGAAGAAAGGAGTGCCTGAAAAGTACCTGAAGTTGATCCAAGCTATGTATGCTGAATGCCACACGCAAGTCCGGTCCGTAGCTGGAATCACAACCAAATTCGATGTGGCTGTAGGCTTGCACCAAGGGTCGGCTCTTAGTCCTTACCTCTTCTTGTTGATTATGGATGCCCTATCATCGGACATACAGGAAGAGGCACCCTGGTGCATGCTATTTGTCGACGACATCGTCCTGGTAGCAGAAAGTGAACAGGAGGTGCAGAGCAAGCTGGAGGAGTGGCGGAAGAGACTGGAGAACGTAGGCCTTAGGATAAGCAGAACCGAAACCGAATACATGTTTTGTGACTTTGGCGGCCTCTCTAGTCCAATCCCGGTTACACTCGGCGGTATACCCCTACCAGTATGCTCCGAATTTCGCTACCTCGGTTCACTTCTGCAACACGACGGCGAAATTGATCGGGATGTTCGGCAAAGGATCAACTCAGGATGGATGAAATGGCGACAGGTCTCGGGCACAATATGCGATCCTAAAATGCCTCTGAAATTCAAGGGACGCATATATAAGGCGGTTATAAGGCCTGTCGTATTGTATGGAGCTGAGTGTTGGGCTACTAATAAGATGGATGAGAAACGGTTGCATGTGGCAGAGATGAGAATAATGCGATGGATGTGTGGAGTTACAAGAATGGATAAGATTAGGAATTAATACGTGAGAGGTAGTCTGAAAGTGGCGTTTATAGACGAGAAAGTGAAAGGAAGTCGTTTGGCTTGGTATGGACATATTATGCGAAGAGATGATATGTATGTAGGTAAGCAAGTGATGAATATGAAGGTAGAGAGATGGAAAGGCAGAGGGAGGCCAAGAAAAAGATGGATGGACTGTGTGAGGATGGATATAAAAGAGAAAGGGGTAAATGTTCAGATAAATAAATAAATAAATAGAAAGGGGTAAATGATCAGATGACGGGTGACAAAAAAGAATGGAAGCGAAGGACGTACTGCGCCGACCCTTAAATAAATTGGGACCAGGGCAAGAAGATGATGATGAGAAACGTCATCTGCAAATAGTACTTGAAGCGAGATTGTTGGATCTAATATTTTTGGCAAGTCGTTGATATATATATGAGGAACAATACGCACCCTAGTAAACTTCCTTGAGGGATGGAATAAGTTAGCTGCCTCACTTGTGACCGCACGGATTTAATTTCTTTTTTATTATTGTCAAAATGTTCAACTTGGATTATTTGCGTTCTATTGTTTAAATAAGACCTAAACCACTCGTAAGCAGTGCCACGTATTTCGCAGCCGTAGATTTTCATTAGGAGTATGTCATAAAGAACTTTGTCATAGGCCTTCGTCATATCCAACAGAATCCCTATGACGTTTTTTCTGTCGTTAATATATTGTAGTGAAGTTTGTACATATTTGTATACTGCTAGTGTAGTTGATTTTGATTGCCTAAGTCCATTCTGGCTTTCATGAAGTATGTTGTACTTTTCTAGAAATGTGTACAGGCGGTGTGACTGTATAAGTCATGGCCTTTTCAAATACTTTAGCGAAAGTTGGTAGTAAAGCTATGGGTCTATAATTATTTGGACCTAAAAGATCTCCTTTTTTGTGAACAGGTTTTACTAAGGAGATTTTAAGTAAATCTGGGAAACAACCCTCACGAAAACTTTGGTTAACTAACAGCGTCAATGGGATACATTGCTCAGTTGCACATTGCTTTAATAATATAGATGGTATATTATCTACTCCGTAACTATGCTTATTTTTGATTATTTGAATGATTTTGACAATTTCTTTTTGGTTTACCGCGCGTAAGTATAGTGAGCATAGAGGGGGGTTTACGGCTGGTTGTCCGGTCGGGTAGGTGGAGCTGGGCTTATTTTGGTCTTGACCAACAGTCGCAAAAAAATCATTGAATATGTTGCATATTTTTGTTGGGCATTTAATTAAAGTACTTACCATCAATTTTTAAAGCCAGATTTTTCTTATGTTCATTGTAATTTTACCCGTTTTTGTGTTGTTAATGCTACAAAACTAATAACGCTAAACTACCATTACAATATTAGTGAGTTTTATCGCAGGCTATCTTGATTTTGGCTCCGTCCAGGCTCTTATAAAGAACTTTGACAGACGTTATGAGCAGTCAGTATATTGACAATGGTCTAAGCCAAGGCATATCTTTATCTGGGGGAATCCTCCTATCGTTATCCAAGTTTCAATCTGGGGTCCGCTTACTAGTCTAACCAGATTTGGCTGAATATTAGCTTTTCCACAGAGCGACTGCCTGTCTGACCTCCGCAACCCGAAGGGATAGCGATATTCCATGTTTAAGACTAGTGTCAGTATATTTGGAGGTACTGACGAATTCTAATGACTGTCCAAAATCTTCATGACAACCGGGACCGACGGCTTAACGTGCCTACCAAGGCACGGTACAAGCGATATAATTTAATACGCACATAACTCCGAAAAGTCATTGGTGCGCGCCATGGATTCGAACCCGATACCCCCTGCACGGCAGTCTATTGGTATCTCCACTAGGCTAAAGCTAATATAGTGTGATATCAGGTAAAACTAGGAAGCAGACCCTGGAGATCAAAGCTATAGTCTTGGATGAAAAGGAGACAGCGCTAGAAAAATGATGACTACTTACATCATTAAATTTAATTTCAATTTCTACTTGACACTCTCAAGTATTTAATTTAAAGAATCATTAGGTTAATGTGTAATAGATGTATTCACAATATAACACCATAGCACTTTTCACAGGGTTTCCCGAAGGGACACCATTGGGACAGTTGAAAAAGTATGCAGCCCATGCCCCTAGCTGACCCCGCGGTTAATCTCCTCGTCCCCTTTTACAACACTTTCTGCACCACATAACGTGAAAAGGTGCAATATATTCTGCGTAATAGTTTCGTAAATGCGTTGGTGTTTATTTTCAAATCACAAGTTAGTGTCAAACACTGTCATGGGATAATATGTGGCATTGGAAAATAAATATTTTACAAAAATATGTATCATATTTATTTTAGTCTCTCAATTAATTTCTCAGAAATATTATTGAGGGAGGTGGCGCTAGTTGCCGCGTTCACTTCGAGTCCGTGTCTAAAAAGCGATTAAAAATAGTTATTTTGAATATATAAGTGTATGGCCGTGTTTAAACTAATACAAAAACTCTAAATTCTATCATCTATCGTTGGTGTTTAAATTTATTAGTGCATTGCGAAGAAAAGTACGTATTCGTTCCGTTATATAGTGTTTGTTTACATTCATTTAGAAAATACAATAACATTGCTAATACGCGTAATATCTTGCAAATAAACCATAGCACAGTGAAAATTAGTCGTCTACAAGTGCCTAAAACGTATAAACAAAGTGAATCAAAATTGGTGACATAAAAAGGTTCGTTATTTTTACACAAACATTTCAAATGTGTTAGCGTCATCTATTAAATAACCTATGAACCAGCTTCGCTATTATTGCTGAACACAAACATAGACAAATACTTCACTAAATTTAAACAACTGGAGCCATCTATTTAGCGGACACAAAAACAAACAAACATTCGAAAGCAACTCCTAATTTCGACGTATATTGATGACACAGAATTGGCGCGGTGGCCTAAGTTGTTGTGTGGACGGAAAGGTCGAGCGATCGAGCCACTCTTTGTAGCCGCGGCACTTTTTGGGACTATTTCAAATTGTATTTAATATTTATTCTAAAATGGAGGAATTTGTTTACGAAAATGTTACACAACGAAGAAAAGAAATACACAGTTTGGATTTCAATAACAGTGAATTTGATATGGATGTTTCCTACCAAAGCCAACCGAGTTGTTTTAGAAGTCCTAAGGAAGAATTAAGTGCATTATCTGATAAGGTGAATAAACTAACAACAGAGCTACAAATTGCTAATACAGAAATAGATAATCTTAACCTAGAAAATATGAATTTGAAAAAGGAAATACAAAATTATCAGCATAAAATTAAATTATTTAAGTCTGTTGGCATAAATGAGATGTTTAATTCAAACAATGTCACACCATTAAAGTTTTATTCGCCGCAATGCAGAAGACGCCTTAAAAGTATCAATATGAAAATAGGATTACCTAGAGCGTCTTCACGAGAACTGACTACGGGAGCTATTAACTATCAAACTCCAAAACGCAGCTGTCAATCCGCTACACACTTAAACCGTAGTTATGACTCCTCCGTAATGACGCAACTGACAAGCACCAATACACAAACTGATTATGCCAGTCAATGCAAAAAAATAGACATGGCAAAAATTGTTGATGGTGTTACCCACAGCTCAATACCATGCGAAAATGCAATATCTCCTGAAAAAATTACTTCAATTTCTCAAGAAGCAAACTTGGCTCTGTCGCTTAATGCTGCTTCACACGTTTTCGAGCCATTGAAATGCGTTAAGAAGAAACAAATCGTAGTTGTAGCAGACGAGCAGGGCCGAAACGTTCAAAAAACGCTACAATCGCTGATTGGTGATGACTACGCGGTTCACTGCTTCTCCAAACCTGGAGCATCATTAAAAGAAGTATTACTTGCTGAGAGAACTGATATATGTAAATTAACCAAGGATGACTATGTTATTATATTAGGAGGTATAAACGACAGAAACCCGAATGAACTTCAATTCTCTTTGAGAAACTTCTTAGATTCCATAGCAAATACAAATATTATTGTTTCAGAGGTTCCATACAACCGCCATTTAAACGAGAAAAAGTTAAACTATGAATTGAATTTCATTTGTTCTCATTACAGACATGCTACCTATGTTGATATGAACTATTCTGTACATTTACCTAGATACCGTATGCGTTCTTTATATATATCTCAATTAATACTAAAAGAAATATTGCGTTTAGTTTATAAATCAAAGTATGACAGCTATTACAGAGAAATATCTATAAATAATATGATGCACAATGCGTCTAATGCACCAATCTGTTTAGAGAAATCAACACAAACTGATTTGCAATGTAATTGTAATAATACTATACTAGATACATCGAATACATTAAAAGAATCCAATATTTTTTTTCGTGATTGAAGAAATCAATATATTACATCAGAATATAAATGGGCTTATCAATAAATCTGATTTATTAACACTATCTTTAGATACCCTACGAAACGAAAATAAGTCTGTAGACATTCTGTGCATAACCGAACATAATATGATAAAATCTGACATTGTACACATTAATATATCTAATTTTACACTTGGATCATGTTATTTTCGGAAAAACCGTCGAGGTGGGGCATGTATTCTCATTAGAAAACACTTGAAATATAAACCAATCGACGGATTGGGGATATTTAACGAAGTAGGCATTATTGAAGTTTCAGGAATTGAGCTCATAGATCATGAAATGCTAGTGTTTTGTATTTACAGACCACCCAAAGTGCTGCACGAACACATAAAATCTTTTTTTGAAAAATTCAGCGCATTATTATCGAAGTTCTGTCTAAGTAAATATAAAGTTGTCTTTTGTGGTGATTGGAATTGTAATTTTCTAGTTAAAACACGATTTTCAGTAAACTTTCTAAATCTACTATCCAGCTATAATTTAAAATGTGCGTTTAAAGAGCCAACTCGAATAGTCAGTAGCACATGTCTTGACAATTTTATGTACAATATGCCTAAATGTACAGCTAAAATAATAGAATTTGCATTATCCGACCACACGGCACAATTGTTTACGTGCCCGGTAAAATCAAATGTCATATTTAAGTATTGGTATACTGAAAAACAGGATCTACATGAAGATAACATTAATAAATTTAAAAAATGTATACACTCATTATCTTTTGCTGAAAGTTTTGAGAGTAATGATCCCATTAAATCGTTTGAAAGCTTTTATGACACATTTCTCTTATTCTACCGCCTGTGTTTTCCTATGGTAAGAACTAAAATTAGTGTACAGCGTCGGCCAAGGTGGATAACAAGAGGCATTAAGCAATGCTGTAAACGTAAAAGGGAACTTTTATGGCATTATAGGAAAAGTCGCACCGCGAAAAGTAAACAAGAATTTAATTCATTATCTCGTAGGCTTAACAGCATAGTGAAACTCACTAAAAAGGCAAAAAATAATCATTACCTAAGTACGGCTCCAAATAAATGTAAAGCTACTTGGAGGCTGATTAGTAATACTAAATATAATGCACCTAAAAATGAAATACAACACATTAACATTGGTGATTCGATAGTTGACGATCCTTTGGAGATAGCTAAATCATTTAACAATTTTTTTATTGAGCAGGTTGACAAAATTAATCTTAGTAATAAGATATGTTATCCTGCAAATATATCAAATTCGTTATTTATGAATCCGACATCACCAAATGAAATACATGCAATTATATTAAACCTAAAAAATACTAAGAGCACTGGATATGACGGAATATCTACATTAGTTCTTAAACAGGTATCAAGCAAAATATGTATTGTGTTGAGTCATATTTTTTATCTGTGTATGGTTCACGGTGTATTTCCTGATAAATTGAAAATTACAGTAATTAAACCTCTCTTCAAGAAGAATAATCCGCATTCTATGAGTTCTTATAGACCAATTGCTCTAATACCAACCATCTCTAAAATTTTTGAAAGGGTCATACATGACAGAATTAACTCATTTTTTGAAAAACATAATTTATTTGCGGTTGAACAAATTGGCTTTAGAAAAAACAAGTGCATTAATATGGCTATTTATAATTTTTTGAAAATAGTTACGGAAAATGTCGATAAAAAGATACCAGTTTGTGCACTCTATATGGATCTTTCAAAGGCCTTCGACAGCGTAGATCATGAGATACTTTTACAGAAATTGAATGCATATGGAGTGAGAGGTAATGTTTTGAGCCTAATTCGTTCTTATATTTCTGAAAGGAAACAGTGTACTCAAATAACACGTGTATGTCCTAAGATGAGAAATGAAGTGATTTGTTTGTCAGAGTATAGGGAAATTAAATTGGAAGTTCCCCAGGGAAGTGTTCTTGGACCACTTCTCTTTAACGTTTACATAAATGACCTTCCAAAAATAACACAACATCCCACCATAATGTTTGCCGATGATAGCACAATTGTATTTACAGGCAGAGATAAATTGCTTCTTAAATCCGACATTTACAATACTCTAGATAACGTAATACAATGGTTGACATTAAATAATTTAAAAATAAATCTAAGTAAGACACATATAATGACATTTAAAAATAGGAATGCCTTACTGGAAAATTTTGACATACAGTATAACAATGAAACAATTCGTGACATAGAGACGACTAAATTTTTGGGACTAAATATAGACACTAATTTAAATTGGAAGGTGCATTCAGAGGTTCTTTGTTCGAAATTGAATAGTCAGTCATACGCACTGTACATGCTCACAAAACAAGTAAACCAACATGTAGTACTGACTGCTTATCATGGATACGTAGGATCTATTTTAAGATATGGAATCTTGTTCTGGGGTAATTGTACGGAAAAGGAACATGTCTTTCAAGCACAGAAAAAGTGCATAAGAGCGATGTGCAAACTCCTACCAACTGATAGCTGTAGACCTTATTTCAAGGATCTCAAAATACTAACGGTACCATGTCTGTATATTTATGAATTAGTATTATTTGTTAGAACCAATTTGAATATGTATCAAAATTATAAAAGCAAGCGTCACAACCTCAAAGTTTGTTGCCCTCAGCATAAAAGCTCAATGATGACAAATAGTGTTTTTTGTATGGCGCCACGGGTCTACAATCAGTTACCTAAATATATATTAGAAATGCCAAGTGTTACTGAATTTAAGTGTGAAGTTAAACAAATGTTATTGGAGAAAGCGTTCTATAGCGTTGATGAATATGTTAGTGGCGTGAAACTTTTATGACATGACATACAATGTATTATTTGCCTGATGACTTTTTAATTATTGAGCGCTTATTTAATTTTTATATTTTATTTGTATAACCGTTTGACAACTTTTACATTTAATTGACATTGTTTCTATTTATTCATGTTTTTTTTTTATATTCACATTGACATGCCTTTATTCTATTAATTTCCTGCTTACTGTTATAATATTAAAAATACCTACTATGTATTGCACGCCTTGAGGCAGATAATGGAGAAACTTTCCTTTTATTATTGTTTACCACAACTGCTGTACCTGTTATCGCAATAAATGACATTGAATTGAATTGAATTGAATTATTTAAACTTTATTTCGGCAATTACAGAGTAAGACGTACAATTGCCATATTACTCCAGTTGTTTTCATCTTAATATTTTAGACATACTGTAAGTATTTTTATTTCTTTTTATTTCGACAAATAAGGTATACTACAAATTTATATGGGCAATGATAGATTTCTCTCAATAACTTAGTTACTGAACTCATTCTTTTAATAAATAAACTATTTATTTATTTATTTAAAACTTCCTGCAAAATACATTGCACAAGGCGTACTTAATGCCTATAGGCATTTTCTCCCAGTCAACCTTTGGGTGATGCAGAGATGGTCATGGCAGGTGTGTACTTACGCAAACAGAGTAAAATAAAATAGAATACACGGTATAATACATACTATAAATACATACAAGATCCATACATACGCATAAATATATACATAAATGTATACATATATAAATACATACATATGTATATATACATAAATACATATAAATATATAAATGTATACAGATAAAAATAAATATTTAAATAGATAGACTACTAACGGTAGATAAAGTGCAAAAAAAATTACTCATTAAACAAATAATGTCTAATTACTCCCATTGAATCTATTCCTTTCTGTTAAATTATTTACTTTCAAAATTGTGGCAACTGTTAAATATTCTTATCAGAAAGACCCAAGAAGATTTTACACTCAAAGTTTACAAGGGGTCAAATAGCATTAGTTTAAGCTGCGACGCAAATAAGTCAATAAACCATGTCCCAAGAATTAAGACAAAATGGTTGACCTCAAAAGCGACCCCATCTTAATTACTATTGTTTTACACAATTGTTTATTTGATCTTCACCATTAATATTCATAGTAAAGACAGTAACATCAGGTAATAATACTTAAAGACCCAATTCTTAATAACCGGAAGGCGTCCATATTGTTTTGTTTTAATTTCCTCAGATAAATTCAACTTCCGGAATAAATGTTTACTGTTTAATTTCTACCGTGGTGCTTAGCCGCTCTTAATTACGGGAGAGAACTTTTATATTTTTTCGTTTTAGAATAAAGTGCCACAGACTTGCGATGGGAATTATTGGATAAATTTTTCGTCGTCATCGTTTCGTGACGAAACGAATAAAATTCTTATAAAATTGTTTTTACCCTTGGCTTACAGTAAAAGTTGACAAAAAAAATTTTTTCGCAACTGATCATGCCGTCTAATTTGTAAACACCGTAAGAGCTTCTCTGATTTTAGTACAATACTTACAAATTACCCTGGGAACTACTTTTTAGAGGTGGTCAAGTAACATACAGTTGCATTTTGTTCGGTGAGTAAACGAGCATAGTATGTCCAATCAACAATTCCACTCAATTTCATTCAAATCAAAAAGCACTTATTCACACGCTTTCCTGCTTCTTTTCGATCGGTCGGTGGACCTGAAATGCTTAGCAATAATCCATTCAAACCTAAATCAATTCATTCAGACAAAAATCATAGAAGCTTGAATACAACGACAAATAGCAATTCCTCCACATCGACCCGGAAGTCCAATAAAACGGCATGAGGTTACAAATTATTCGCCGTCGGCCAGTCTTCAATCACTCGCCGTCGACGGCGACGTTACACCGACACTCTGATTGATGCACCCACTCCTGTAAGAATCCAATCAATCATGGTACTGTGTGTACGTTTTTCCGAAAAACTGTTTGTGCTTGACGTTCATTAATAAGAACCGTTGTATGAAATGATTTTCGTAGGTGGTATGTGTGCACCGTTTAGCAAGCGATAATTAAATTGTTAATTGTCGCGTGCTAAACGGTGAAGGAAAACATCGTGAGGAAACCTGCATGTCTGAGAGTTCTCCATAATGTTCTCGAAATACATGTGAAGTCTGCCAACCCGCACTTGGCCAGCGTGGTGGACTATGGCCTTACCCCTCTCATAGTGAGAAGAGGCCCGTGCCCAGCAGTGGGACAATAATATAAACATATACAGGTTGATGATGATGATGTGTGCTTTAATGAAAACTTGGCAATTAAAACGATTTCTAACGTTTTAGTGATAAAAACATAAGAGCATGCAGATCAGGCAGGTAATTGGTAAAGAGGAGTTGCTCTTATGGCAGAACTCACGGGCACTAAATAAAGCACCATGTTAGTCTCAAGTTTTTTTACAGGCACGGGTAATGCCTGTATTTTGCCTTTTGAGGGAACACAATAAAACCGAATTGTAATTTAGACAAACGAAATCGAACAGTGTTATATTATTTAACGTTTTGTAATACAATTACTGCCTGTAATTACGACTCTATCTGAAAAGAAGTCGTTTAGCTACGACGCTGTTATTAATATTAATTCTGAAATATACGAATTATAAGGACCAAGACATCCATTACTCAATAAACTTATTCCGCCAAACAAATTATCGGTATTCACACTGGCTGAAAGAAACGCTAGCATAATAGACTTACAATGCTTTTAAGCATATCTCAGAGGGACATTTTTGTGAAGAAATAAATGAAAAGAAATATTTTTTTAGTAAACTAAATTAATACAGGTCCTCTCCCATTTTGCTAAGGTATTACCTTAATCTGTCTTGGAGCCAACAAAGGGACATAATTTGGTGGAGACTTAGAAGGATGACGGGCGCGGTCGATGTTGGAGTTACCTTTCAGAAGCTTAGGTCGGCAGACTGAATAATACCTTTCAAAGGAGTTACAACTGAAAGGACGTAAAATGGGAGTAAGGTACCTACTACACAAAAGAGGCGTAGCAAATACAATACAGACAAAAAAGCTTAAAAATTAATTGATTTTGTCGTACAAATACACGGCTTTATATAGTTTATTTCAGCTGTAAGAAAAGAAAAAGGTGACCAATTTGGTATTTGTATTAAACTAAAAATAAGTGACAGCTAAACCCTAGCTCAGAAACCATACTGTGTTGTGCAACACTGCATTATTTATTTGTGTATATAGAAACGCTTAACATTCCTTTGAAATAATTTGATATCTCTAACTTCTATATCGATCATCAGTTATCCGCACATTATATGTAGGTATATATATCAACTAACAATTACTAGGCGAGAGAAAAATCAAGATTTTATATTGATTTAATCCCACTGCATATAATAAGACACTTGCAATACTAGTTCCAATCGGAACGTTGATATCAGAGACTCCGGTAGTTTAAGCAAACACTGCCAATCATTAAACATTGACACAGCAATAATAATAATGACTCAAGGTAATTAGCATATTACATTGAACACTTACACGAAAAAGAAAACAGTATTCAAATGGGATGAAAATTGAATATTGAGACTATTATATCATACAAGACAACTTGATATATAACTTTACTCGGCAACGTGTAAATACATAGTTTACTTGACGTTTGCCTTTAGAGGACTCGATTATTTTTGGAAAATAATAAGAACCGTAAAAGAGTATTTGAAATTCACAGATGTTCATTTGTTTAATCTTTATGTCATACTTATTCCACTTTTTTATGGTCTTTAGAGTAGTAGGTATTGCTTGATTGCAAGTAAAATATTTTTAAGATAATAAAGGATGACAATCGGAGGTATGCAATTTATTAATACTCATCTTTTGAGATATTTTGCAATGAAGATTGAAGTTGCAACTTCTCCTTTATTTAGGAGAATTGGGCCTCTGTGCAATATAATATCAAATTACGTCATCAATCATCACTTGAATCGCGCATGTTTTGATATTCATAGCCAACAAATAGTGATACTAGCTTACATTACACCAAAAGTATTCAATAATAATAATTATTAACGATCATTACGACTAATACTGCCATGTTATTAATATATTAAATACATTACCGAGAAATCAAAATTGCGCTGCTTCGTTGTAACTATTTTACCAAGTATCGTTCAGTGTTTATCCTATTAAATTTGTTGCTGGGTCAAACATTATTATCATGATAAATTTAAATTATTTCGATTTTAAGAGCACTATTTCTACGTTGTGACAGAAATTTTACCACATATTTATCTACATTTTTTTATCTTCAATATATTTACTCACCGGTGTTTGTTCAATACGCGTGAACAAATTATTATGTTGTAGGTTTAACTGTATTCTAGCAAAAATAAAAGATAATAATACAGTTCATGATAACCAAACGCCCAATACTTACAACTACCATTAAATTAATCGTTTATGTTTTATTTTATTTTGAAATTAACTTTGATATCTGCTTTAACCAGGATCTCTGACATAATAATATCAGTGTTCGCTTAATTTTTCCGCAGCCCCAATTACGCCGTTTATTAAGTTTGTTTGTACATCATTCTATAAAAATAACCTAAGACAATGTAAAAATGTATGCTCAATTTTAGACTTACCATATTTAAACTCAAAGTAGTAAGTCATCATGAAATATTCTAGCGATATTCCGGTTACATCCTAGATTTTTGCCTTGGAGTCTAGGGAGCCTAGTCGGGCTGGATATACCTACCTACCTACATAGTTTCTACAAATACAAATGTAACAAAATAATACCAAAAACATAATAGTTTTCGGTATATGTATCAGTTAGATAGATAGTGTAAATATTCTTAGACATCATTTTCAAATTACCTTTTATCATTAATTCACACCAAGCTCTCCAAGAATTGTACGGATGCTGATTATGTAATAATGATCTAATAAAACTACAGCTTCCACCAAGTAAACTTCAATTTGTTTTTATGTAAGACCTCGACAAATTCTCCATTCGACACCCAAATTCCTTTTCAGAGTACTCTCAACTGCCTGAATCACACTGTTTTTCCAATAGTTTATGTAAATGACAGGCCATTTAGCCTTACGTACGTTATCAGAGTCGGGCTGTAGCCAATAAAGTGTTGGTAAATATGCAATTATAATAACTAGTTGTAGTCTGATAATGGTTACGGCAGACATTCGCACTTGTGCCGCGGCTGATTGTATTCGTGTATCATTTTTAAGCGCGGAAATAAAAAAAAGGACGGCCATCGTGGTTGGGAATGACAGCTGTTGGAACGGAATGGTAAGGTGTGTTATTTGTCTAAATTTGTAGAAAAGAACGTATTAGTAAATCACACTGAAACTGTTATGTGATGATTTAGTGCAAGTGGTATCTAAATGTGATAATTTTAATATGTTTATCTTACAATAATTTCTTGGCATAAGAATGTACTATCGAGATGTTTTAAAATATACTGTTTCTTTTGTAACAAATTGATAAAAAAACGAATTATAAAAGTAAAAATGCTAACGGCATGCTAACGGTGTCTTTTTGAATATTCGAATTCATGTTAGTCAGTCAGTTTGTTTGAGATCGTACTCTAAAGAAATAAATATACTACTAATAATTATAATTAAAGTGAATAAATTGATTAAATGCTCTTAATATTTAAAATATATAACTAATAAGTTCAAAATCTACCAATTAAACTAACTGAATTGGAAACTAAATTCAAAAGTCGAAAGATCCAAAGATCAACCGTTAACTAATAAGCTAATTCGAAAGAATAGATATATCTAGTTACGGTAAGTCGGTGCAGTTGAGTGACAGTAATTGCTCGCTGCATCCCGCTTTCACGTCGTCGCTTCGACAGATTTTTAATGGCGCCGACACCGAACAAGATTTACGAGATATTAACAAAGTTACCTTTTGTTCCCTGCCAACATTTTCAAAGGATGCATATTTCTTGTTAGAATGTTATTTATGATTATTGACCTGTTAGATGTGATCGTTTTGCTCACTTTGATTTGGCTTTGAAAACGGTTTATAGACGAATTTTTTTACTTTTTTTTTTAACTTATTTCATTTAAATACACTGTGATATGTTTTTTTAAGACCAGGCAGCCATTCGTCAAATTGACAAAATATTAGCTTCACAACGGACATACCTAATACAGCTCACAAATTTTTATGTTTAGGTCACTACGTACTGCACAAATTCCAGTAAACAATCTGCTTCTCTAAGACTTATTATTTTATTAGTTTACATGCCATGTTAGAAATAATTGTTGTGGATTCTGTTTAATATTATCAGTGTCAGCAGTTGTAGATGAGTCAATCCAATAAATAACAATGAAATAAAATAAAAAATATTAATATGTGCTCTAGTAGCTAAGTTGTGATATTAAACTAAATAATAATATAGCTATATATTTTGCATCCAGAGTGTCACAAATGCATTGCGTTGAATATTTTTCGTTTGATTATAACCCAAATCAACTTCGACTGAACCAGAGTTGTCAGCTTCAAGTCCATTGTGTCCTTTAATAGAATATTCATAAAGAGACCCGCAATACAGTATTCATTTCGACAAAGAAATAGTAAACTGAAAGCCCGTCGCTACTTTACCGATCCGCTTCTCATTAAAAAGCCAAAGCAACTATTTGTGGGTTAATAATCTGTAAATCTATAAACAGCTTCAATTAAACTACGACACCTGTAAAGCTTACTTAAACCTATTCAGGAGTTTGACACCCAAAAGTCGGAGGTCAAGACAGATACGATCAGTATCAGCGAATTCTCTATTAATTTGAAACAATTTCTGAGACAAAACAAATAGTCGGCCATTTGTATAACCTAACTACGATTATTTGGCTGTCGAGACGAATAGAAATGAGTTATGACTATCGAAATTATGTTACGGCCGATGAAAACTATTTGAATCGCACCATTTGTCATCTCCAACGATTATTGCTTGGTATATTTTTCATTAATGTATTGTGAAGGATTTTTTTCGTGGATGCGTTGGCGTATTTTCGTTTCTGAATTACTCTGTTGATGGTAAAATATTTGTGTTTGATATTTGTAATATTGTTTTTACAAGAAAAAATATTTGCAACAAGTTTTACAAGTCATGTAAATAGGATATAAGTCGACGAGAAATTATTGATTTTAGGACTTACGAAATAATATTGGAGATTTCAGTCACTTAAAATTAATGATATTCACGAAAGCAATGAGTTGCGGGTATATTAAGTACGTAGCATGCCTTGCTCCTTTATTTGATACCTCCATTTTTTGTATTATGATACTCATCATTGTCTTAGCGTTATGTCGGTTGCATCCAAAGCTGGGTTGGAGGACTAGTCTAACAAGATTAACAGAACTTTACCTCTACATATTATTACAAGGAAATTTTAATTTGGCACCGGACGCTTATTTCCCTGTATTTTTGCAATTAATATGTTACGCAAAATAATGAAAGATTTTTCCAACTGAACGTTAGTTTCATCACATCCAACGTTATAGCGATAAACTCAGATTTATACTAACTGGTTTAGTAAATAAAATCAAAGGTATGAGATGAAAATATATTTTTTAAAAGAAATTCGAAATGCAAATAAGCATTGTGACGTAAAAAAGTTTCGAAACTTGTAGCAGAATGTATTGAACGCGAACTCAAGTGTTTAAAAATCAACTTAAAACTTGTTCTACTAGTGAAGTAGTAGTTTTAGATTTAACTTTTTTCAGATTTGGAGCAAGTTTTCTTTGTAGCCGAGTCTAATAAATAACTCAGTAAAGAAATCTAAGAGTTCAGATGTCAGTTTAAGCTTTGAGTCGGGCCTTAGTGCAGTAATGGGGCGATAGGGACCATCCAACAGTTAGAACAGAAGTTCATTGCGCATAATTTTATTTATTTATTATATTTATTTTTAGGAAATCTTAAAAACAACAACTTTTTTGTTTAATGATAAACTGATCACGAGTATTAATTCTTATGGCCGTTAGACGTCTAACGGCCATAAGAAATAATACAAATTGATATGTTTTTATTAGGTATTTTATAATTGATATGCCTTCAATTTTTGTCTGGTCTGGCTATTTTTTAATTGTTGAATGAAATAAAATTGATTCATTGTTTATAGGTCTTGTTTGATTCCAAATCTTAGTACTTAGGAAATAGGTAATATAAGCAGCGACTCTACTGGCATCTATAGGTTCAATACAAAAACTAAACAAAGACGAGCCAAATCTCTTTGCACTGGTTCTGTATCGCGCTTACACAATCTGCTGGCACTAAGGGCCGGTGTACAGAGCGACTGTTCAAAACTTTTAAAGTTTCACAAGTTTTCGCTATTTTATTATAAGAGTAACGATTGTAGAATATCGTCTAGACAATAGATTAGATCGCGTTTTTGGCATCAGAACTGCACACTGCACTAGAACTAATTTCAACTGTGTCTGAAACTAGGTTATATTATTATTATGGACATATTGATATTGTAGCTTGAATATTGGAAACAATATGAATGGGTATCTGATCAAGTTTATAAAGTGCAGTAAAAACTAAACATTTATAATTGCTTGAATTTTATCTTAGGAAACATTTGTATAGCCTGTTGGTCATAGGTTCGATTCCACCCAGGGCAAATCTCTTTGTGAAGAGCGCGATGATGAGTTGTTCTGTGCCTTTAGCAATTTTATTTTATTTGAAATATACATCGGTAATCTAGACTCCATAGTACCAGACTGCGCCTAGTTTGTTAGTAGATAGTTAACTTTACTGTTCAAAAGTATTAATCGCAAAATGATTTTTATAAATATCTGTATCAAAATTAGGTGAGATAATAGAAAATAAAATATAAATCGTTGACTTAGATCGTTTTATATTAACCAATTATTTACTACCAGTATAGGTAACAGTAAAAAGGAGAGAATTTATTATATATTTTCCTTTCCTCATGATACTCTTAATACAGAGACAGTCTGATATTAAAGCGTGTCCACACTTCTGTACAAGCCCAACACATCACATTCTAGGGGATTCAATGCATTATCCTCGACATCACAGATATCTATAGCTCACAAGTTGAGTTCTGAATCTGTCCGTGTGTATTAGCACGGATGCTGCAGATTTAGCGAGCAGAGCACGAACCGGCGATATACACTGTGGAAAATAGTTCTGTCTATGTTTCAATAAAGAGCTATTACAGACGAAGTCAGAAATCAAATTGGTCTAAGTTGTTTAGTTTGGTAAAGAAGGCTGGAATGAGAATTGTGTATACCTATTTATTATATATTATAAGTTTTATCTATCTTTCCCAAGGTACTTTACTTCGAAACTCAATTGTGACAAATTATTTCTGATTATTTTCGAACGATTTCGAGGATTCATTTTTTAAGGTAGTGGATCCATAGTTCATTTATCTCATAAGCCCGCTGTCGATGTTGAGTGGATTCGCGGAGTAACTTTAAAGGTGCCGCACGCGTCCATCCGCAAAATAAAGCGCTGTGGGAAGTCGGCTTTACCGATTTAATTTTCAGTATTGTGAATTGTAGAAAAATATGGGCCTTAGGTCTGTACCTTCTAACTTCATTTTATCTAGATAAGATTTTTAATTCTAATGTGTTCGCACTGTTCCCCTGTACATAGAACTTAACCGCTAACAAATTCAGAATGTGCCTCATTTGGTGCAAAGTTAATACCGTCTCTCACTCTTGCATTTTGTAGTATATTCATGGTGACTCAAGTCGGTTCACGCGTCGGTATGGTAATGCGTTGTAAGTGAAGAATGCACGATTCATCTGCGCCTTCTAGCTTGGAATACTTCTAGCACTTGAAAAGTAGGTAACAGCATCACAATGGACCAAAAGATCTCGGGCATAATTATGTACCTACGCAACATTATGATGGTTGATCTGCTTAGAATCGAATGCATTGTCCTTTTCATCATCATACAAGTGATGAAATCTTTTGGACAACGGCGTACACAAAAACACTAGTACTTTCTAACTGACACCGATGGTTTTACGAAGACATGTAACGATTGAAGAATCTGAATCGCGATCGCGGTGAAAGAAGTTACATACACGGTCGCCAAATTTACACGTTTTTCATCAAATATCGAGTGCTGATGTCCACCAAGCACAATCAGACGATACTCCCTCTGATTAATGGAACATTACACTTTGATTGAAATCTGCAGTGCCAATAATGAAATTACATGACAGATAAAGGCCAAAGCACATAGGTCTACAAAGTCCAAACTCTTTCAATGTTAAAATATGTGTTATCTATCAGAAATAATATGATGAATGTTTATGTCAAGTCAGTTCTGTTAATCCGTAAACATGGCGCTTGCATCATTGCCGAAATATTGGACACTCAAAACAAAGTACGTGGTAAATACTCCGAAAGACAACGAAGAACTAATGTATATGAATATCGTCATAGGTGGAAATAGTAAGCAGTCCTTCATATTTTTTTAAGTTTACACAAAACTCGTCTTTATTATCTTCATTATTCAATACAAAAGACAGAAACCCTCATTACAAAATTGGAAAGCCCAAAACATAATATATTCAAAAGAAAAATAATCAGAAGCATTAATGTACTGAACAAAAGTTTGTAGTAATAAATTACATTTCATTGTGGGCCGTCTGTGTCTTGTTTTAATCGCTGTTCAATTTGCTCTGATTTATAGATCTGTGTTGTGTAAGGAAAGTAATATTGGCCGATAAATTGCCTTTAAAGCTCTTTGTCAAATTTGTCTTTGTGATATGTGGATATTATGCTATTAGATGTTTTAATGGAAATGGGATTTCTTTGGATTAAAGGCTTCGCGGAAAATATATTATAATTACATTTAATAATTTATTTTATTAAGCTTTATGTTTATTATAGATTGATAGACACGTTTTCTAAAAAAGCTGGTGTATCTTCATGTTAATAAAGCCTTACTTTTATAAAAATAATGAATGAAGGAGCATTTTGTCAAAGTGAAAATAAAAACAACACAACCGGGGTTTATTGAGCACAATGCGAAATTATGTGCAACTGTTAAGTTGAAACCAGTCTTCAAGTATAATAAGAACTCTTGTACTAGCGTCCAAACGCCTGTTCAAGTAGAAATTTTAGTATAATTTTACAAGGAAGCAGCATTCTCCTTATTCATGAACTAAGGAAATGCCTCTAAAATCCAATTTGACATGATAATATTTAATAATTTTGTCTGTAACGACAAGAAAACTTTGTGAACTGACAAAAACTACTTGAATCATGTCCCTTAAATACTTGTGTAGATATTCATTCAGATGGTCGACCATATACTTGATTAACGAAGGACGGCTGCAGACGAAAAACTATTAATCAGGCCCTCCTTTTTATGGGTGCCAAATAAGCAGTCACTTTTATAGTTGCCCTTATCATCGATTTCGTTATAATATTCCATCAGAAGTGGCGTAATTAGAGATTAAGAGGCATGTCCCTATGTGGGGTCGAGATCTAATAATTCGAGAGGCTTCGGGACAGATTGGCTTAGCCTATAAGGCAATTATACTATGCTTTTGGTAAGATCTTAAGCCGAAATCTGTGTAATGAAATGATTCATCGTATTTAGGTGTCATTGATCTGGCTGTGTTGTGTTATTAAGTTGTTATAATATATTGGTTAGTTCCAAATATATTATAAGATATCGAACTAAAAGTGAGTTAAATATCAAATTGAATTTCTCTTTGTTGTTAGGAATACTTTTTGATCCATGATTTTTTAATTGTTAATTCAGTAGAAATAGTTAATTATGTAGAGTAATATCAGGGGGCCAATTTTCCTATTTTTATATGACATTGATATTATATTTTGAATTGACTCAGAAGCGATATTCTGATAACCTAATGTCATTATCATATAATTTGAAATAAACAGTTCGTTAAGAACGGAACGGAACGTACGTCTGACAGCTCATAAAAACCGAGAAAATAAAATAATTTATATAAATAATAGTTTTAACCCTATATAATTACAATAGCACTGGAAAATAAACAATAGTAAATATTTTAAAATAATGTTACTCAGTTTACAACAAATTCCAATGCCAGCATAAATATTACCATTCCAGAAGCTAACTGTCACGTGAAATAAAAAATCGCCACATTCCAAGTCAAATTATTATAAAGACGTTTGCAAGTCATAAGTCCCAGAATAGCACGAGTAAATTAACTCTTACTCTTCACGGCCGTATATGAGAAGCACAAGAGCTCGATACAAGGAAACTGCAAACAGGACGGTGCCACTGCACCAAAAAAGTCTGGATGCCAGCATACAACTTCCGATACAATCTGTGGATCAAATATATAAACAACAATTAATTGTCTACATATAAAATGTTTATAACTATTACCAAGTATGCGCAAGTGGAATGACGTTGACAGTTTATTAGTATCAGTCTGTATTGTAAATATGTTTTATTGTGTATTTGTTTTGTAATTATTTTTTGCAATAAATTGCATGCAAGACCGATATGGCAATACGGACGTGAGTGCCAGTCAACCTGCCACATCATTGACTGGTCTGGTGCGTTGTCCGGATTGTTCCCAGGACCGTTTTTTTAAAGGTAAGCGGGGCTTGAAAGTGCATTTTGGTAAAGTACATAAATCCCAAAATGTACTTCCAGGCCCATCAATATCTTCACAATCTGGATCAGGAGACACACACCAAATTCCTTTTTGGCAAACTTTATCTAAATTAAAACATTCGGTTCCGATTATTAAAAGAGTTCCCCGTGGGGCAAGACCATCAGTGTCAAAAAAATTGGCTGAATGCATAGGTCTTGTCGTAAGGGAGAACTCAACAACGGCCTGGGAGCAATTATTAACATTCCCTTATAGGATTTTACATGTTGATAAAAATCAGGCAGCCCAAAATTCATTAACATCCCAAATTAAGTATAATTGTCAAATTTCGGCCAACACTTTAGACCCTAAATTCACGCCATACAAACATAAATCGCTGTATCAATATGTAGAATCCAAATTAAGGGATGGTGACATACGGGGCGCATCTAGACTATTATTCAGTAGTGATGTGGTGGCGCCTTGCTCTCCAGAGACGCTTGCGGGTCTGAAGAGCAAACATCCAGCGCCCATTAATGATCTCTCCTTTCCTGAAGCTCCCGACAGTGAATCAGAACATCTGATCACCACGGCCAAGGACGTGTTAGCAGCAGTTTGCTCCTTCCGGAGTGGCTCGGCAGGTGGCCTCGATGCCTTGACACCCCAGTATCTAAAAGATCTTGTGTGTGCAAGTGCTGGGGTGGCTGGCGATACACTTCTGAAGGAGTTGACTGCCCTAGTAAATATGATGCTCTCCGGTAATGTGGACGATGC
Source organism: Euclidia mi (assembly GCA_944739405.2). Classification (NCBI taxonomy): domain Eukaryota; kingdom Metazoa; phylum Arthropoda; class Insecta; order Lepidoptera; family Erebidae; genus Euclidia; species Euclidia mi. The sequence continues at coordinate 2,111,121 of OX123191.2, read as the reverse complement.
CATCATTGACATCTTGTATGGGGCGAATCTATGTGCCCTTAACAAGAGGGATGGTGGCATTCGTCCCATTGCCGTGGGTTGCACATATCGGCGTATAGCAGCCAAGATATGCTGAAAATTTTACAGCAGGGAGCTATCAGAAAAATTCCAACCCCTACAACTAGGTTTTGGTTCCAAAGGGGGTTGTGAGGCTGCTATACATGCCCTTTCCACGTACCTTGGAAGTGGTGATGGAGAGGTCATTTTGAAGGTTGACTTGAAAAACGCCTTCAATTCAGTGAATAGGGACACTTTGTTGACACAAGCAAAATTAGAAACCCCCAAAATTTTTAAATTTCTTTGGCAATGTTACAGGTATCCCACAAAATTACTATACCAGAACAATCTTTTGGAATCTGCAGTTGGATGCCAACAAGGTGACCCTCTTGGACCAGTTATTTTTAGTTTAGCTATACAACCCATTATTCGGCAAATAAATTCTAAATTTAATGCATGGTTTTTAGATGACGGGACCCTAGGGGGCGCTGCAGACATTGTATTACAAGATTTAGCTTTTATTATAAATAAATTCGCATCTATTGGCAGCGATAGCCGAGTGGATATACCAACAGACTGCCATGCAGAGGGTATCGGGTTCGAATCCACGGCACGCACCAATGACTTTTCGGAGTTATGTGCGTATTGAATTGTTAATTATCGCTTGTCCCGTGCCTCGGAGAGCACGTTAAGCCGTCGGTCCCGGTTGTCATGAAGATCTTTGACAGTCGTTACAGGGCGTCAGTACCTTCTAAATTAACTGACACTAGTCTTAACCATGGAATATCGCTATCCCTTCGGGTTGCGGAGGTCAGACAGGCAGTCACTCTGTGGAAAAGCTAATATTCAGCCAAATCCGGTTAGACTAGAAAGCGGACCCCAGATTGAAACTGGGATAACGCTAAGAGGATGAAAAATTCGCATCTATTGGATTGGAACTAAATTCTAGTAAGTGTGAATTGTTTATAAATACAACAGACTCCACAAAAAAAATACTCGATAATATCAAAATTTAATCATTTGGCATCAAACATCAAAATTATTGATAAGACTTCTCTTCGCCTCCTAGGTTCTCCAGTATTTGAAGAATCTTTCGGTTCTTTCTTAGACGAAAAGATACAAAATTTTTGTGAAATTTCAGATCGCCTATTCAAAATTAATATTCATTCGGCCTATACTATTATTCGTTATTGTCTTTTCGTCCCAAAATTCACACATGCCTTAAGATCTTCCCAACTTTGGAAAAAAAAAACACTTTTAGAACAAATCGACCAAATTATCCTAATTACTTTAAAGAGAATTTTAAATGTGGACTTGGACGATCGAGCCTGGCTACAAGCGTCTTTGCCCATACGGTTGGGTGGGCTCGGCGTTCGCAAAATTTCCAGTGTCAGTTTACCGGCGTTTCTGTCTTCGGTTCACAGCACGGAAGAGTTAACTAGGAAAATTTTATCACCTACACTAGTTAACTCAGAAGTGTTGTGCAAAACCGAAGCCATAAACGCCTGGAAAATGGCTTGTCCAAGCACTGATTTGCCTACCAACCTATTCTCCCAAAGACTGTGGGACACGCCGCTTTGTAACATAGTAAGAAAGAATCTTTTGGATACTTCTTTAAATGTTACAGAGCGTGCTCGCTTGCTGGCTGTGGGAGAATGGGAATCCGGTCTATGGCTTCAGGCACTACCATCGTCCAACACTGGAACCATGTTGGACGATGAGACATTCCGTATTGCCATTTGTCTTCGTTTAGGTGCTCCGTGTGTTTCTCCGCATCGATGTCATTGTGGAGAAGACGTCGATAGCCTCGGCCACCATGGGCTATCTTGCAGCAGAAGCGCTGGTAGAATTCCTCGTCATGCGCATCTGAATGATATAATCCGTCGTGCTCTTGTCGCGTCTGGCGTACCAGCTGTACTTGAACCAAATGGTTTGGTACGCGACGACGGTAAGAGACCTGATGGTATGTCATTGTTGCCTTGGAAAATGGGTAGGCCTTTGGTGTGGGACGCAACCTGCGTAGACACCCTCGCGCCATCACACGTTCCAAGCACGGGAGGCCATGCTGGCGCTGCTGCTGCAACTGCGGAAACCCTCAAACGGCGCAAATACAGTAATTTAGTAAGTAATTACGTGTTTGAGCCGTTTGGGGTGGAAACGCTAGGCTCATGGGGTCCGAGCGCTCGTTCTCTATTCCGGGATATTTCTAGACGGTTAATCGACGTCTCACGTGACCAGAAGGCTGGTTTATTCTTTGCTCAGAGAATCAGCATTGCCATCCAGCGTGGCAATGCTGCCAGCCTTCTGGGCACGTTACCCGATGACATTGATGCGGAGGCATTCTACGACGCCTAAACCTTGTAAATATTTTCACTTTCTAAATTTGTTTTTATGGCTTTTGTATTAGATTAGATTAGATGAAGCTTCACTTATAGGCAACTTATAAATTATGTTACTATAAAATAATTAATTTAATATATATTAAAACATGAAGTAACAGTTCGTCGTTGACACATATTTTGACACTTGTTTCAATTTACGATCTCGTTACTTACAACTTCGTTTAATTATCAGATAATTTAGAATACGCTTTTCGTGACGTAAGTATGTCACTGACATGATATCGAAACTATATTTAGGAGAATTGGGCCCTAGGTGTCATTTATCTATGTCACGTGTGTTTATAATTGAGGGCAGCGAAAGCCTAGTGGAGATAGTTACCAACAGGCTGCCATGCAGAGGGTATCGGGTTCGAATGCATGTTGCGCACCACTGACTTGTTATTTGCGTATTGAAATGTTAATTATCGCTTGCCCCGTGCCTCGGAGAGTACGTTCAGCTGTCGGTGATGGCTGTCATGAACTTCTTTGACAGTTGTCATACGTCGTTACTGTCTTCGTATAACGACTCTCAAAATAAACTGACACTATTTCAAACCATGGAATGTCACTATCCGTTTGGGTTGAAGAGGTCAGACAGGCAGACGCTCCGTAGAATGGTTATATTTAGTCAAATCCGGATGGACTAGGAAGCAAGCCCTGAGTTGCACCTGCGATAACGTTGATGATGGTGACGTGTCTATATCTTATCTTATACTAATATATAAAGCTGAAGAGTTCGTTTGTTTGTTTGGGTGGTTGAACGCGCTAATCGCAGGAACTACTGGTCCGATTTGAAAAATTCTTTCAGTGTGTTAGATAGCCCATTTATCGAGGAAGGCGGAGCAGAGCAGTAGCATTAAATAACGCGGGTGTAACCGCGGGCATCCTCTAGTAGGTAAATAATAATAAATAATAAATAATGTTTATCAGTTATCTGATTTCCATAGTACAGAACCTGTCTAATTTGGGATCAGATGACCGTATGTCACTTGTCCCGCGGCGTTATATTATATTTACTCAGTAAGGTTATATGTACCTAGCCAAAACCCATAATACCTCAATTTTACCCTTAAGATAATTTCAGTAGCCCTCGGTGTTAGCTACGCCAATTAATGTAATTAATAGCGTAGTTAGATTTAATCAATCGTATATTAATTGAAAATGGATTATCACTTACGACCATAAACATGATTTAATCACCCATATCAATATAATGACCATGAGAATATTATTACTGTCGAACTATATATCTTATACATTTATATTAGGATATCTACATTTTAAAGTGCTGGCAGACATAGCTACAGCATCCTATTCAGAAATCTCTACAGAACCGAGAACTCAAGTTGATAGATAGATAATACACTTTATTGTTCACCAAAATAAAATCGTACAGTAGGTACATTGGTAAATTAACTAATATCTATGTACAATCAGCGGCCTTATCGCTAGATGCGATCTCTGCCAGGCAACCTTGATGGTGATGGACAGAAATAATGTAAGCAGTCATGTGTGGTGGTGGTGTAGTTAAATAATGAAATAAAGAAAAGTCAAGTCATACTAGCTTTAGTACAAATGTGCTGGTTTAAACAGGGAAATACTACACCCATCTACGTTTGAAGTACCTAATGTTGTCTGTATTGTTGCCTTTCGTTTGGTCAATAAAAATGCCTCATCATCAGCCCTACACCCTACTGTCCCACTGCTGGGCACGGGCCTCTTCTCAATATAAGAAGCGTAAGGCCATAGTCCACCACGCTGGCCAAGTGCGGGTTGGCAGGCCTCACATGTCTTTTGAGAACATTATGGAGAACTCTCAGACATGCAGGTTTCCTCACGATGTTTTCCTTCACCGATTAGCAAGCGATAATTAACAATTTAATACGCACTTAACTACCAAAAGTCACTGGTGCGTGCCGTGGATTCGAACCAGAGACCCTCTGCGTAGCAGTCTGTCGGTCTCTCCACTCACCTATCGCTGCTTATCAAAATAATCTTCCCTAAACAGATGCTCTCAAACCTTTTTCTACTCGTTCTCTAGTTACCAGTAGGTTTGTTACTCTAGAATTACTTCTGTCATACTTAAAGTCATAGCTAGATGTGTAAGCCACAGTTTCTTCCTTACTATCAGATGAGCCGCTGCTTCATCTTCCTTCATCCAAAAAGAAGTAAAACAAACATAAGGCTCAGGTGAATTTACCAAATAATTGCTTTTATACTTATATTACCGGCCTGAAAAACTTCAGAAATTATTAGTTTATTTATTTGATGACAACTTGTGAGGATATTATAGAACTCGAAATAATACCTGGCTTAAAAAAGTTTTATGTAGGTATTCAAAATTTGTTTGCAGTTGTATCGAAACAATTCACTTAAGACCCTCTATTTTATTATATCGCTCGCCGGCCGTTCATCAGTGCCTGTCTAGGCGTGATTGAGGGCGGACGTACGTCGTTGCTCCGCAAAATCCCCATCCACCCCCGCATTTACGTTTTCGCAAAAGTACAAAGAAATTCGTATTCCAAACTCAATCGTTCAAACCATAGACATACTAGTAAGAAACCGTAGACAGGTTACTGACAAGGTAACCGGCGCTTACGAGTGGCACGCATCGCGAAAAGCGTTCGAACACTAATATAAATATGTCAAAACGACACACTAAGAATTAGATAAGAAGTGTAAGTGAGATAGCACATCTAATCGTAAGCGCGAAAAAGACATAAACATATGCTCTCTGTACCGACGCGCATTGTGACATCATGCTGACTGTTTCACAAACAATAATTTGACTCAGATGCGACATGTACACTTTGAGTAAATTCAATTCGCCTCAAAGTAAATTTGATTAATTCATTTAATACAAGGTAGGGAAATAAAAAGTCGATGTGATTTATTTATAACATTTATTGAAAAAGTACATTTTATTCTTCTCATTTCATTCAATGGAAACCTAAAACAGTACGTTAATATAAAAACTGTGCGCTGCGGACCCACCGTAGCCCTGGCAATAACCCTGGGGGTATGGTGGGTCTTTTAAAGCTTAGCAAGCAGCAAGCTTTGAAAGACCCACCATACCCCCAGGGGTACTGCCAGGGGTACGGTGAGTCGGCAGCGAAAACTATGCACTACAATCTACTTAGTTGTTTAATACTAAAAGGAGAAAAACAAGAACAAGTGAATGGATTTTGATCATCCGTCAATATTTGTAACTTACGTATGTTTTTGTTTTTGTATAATAATAATATATTGTGTGGATTCAGCCTCAAATCACTTTTATTACTTGACAAAAACACACATCAGTATTTTATTATTACGAATGTCCCATCTGGATACTTTGTTTTTTAGTCTTTGTACACGCACAATACTGCTTTTCTTTTAGCTCGCTAAATGCCAATTTTTTTATTCACTCTATTATTTGTGATACTGAATGTATTATAAATTGTAAATAAAACGTTGTAATATTGTAATACTCATGAATGAGAAGTGATTCCATAACTTTTAGTTATTTTCCTACTATAGTTTGTGCAAAATCTCATTACACACGACGGTATTTTCAAATGTAACGTACACACACGCGAGTAAAAGAGCGAGCGCTTCCGACCGCAGCACGTACGCGACTAAAGCCAAATGAGACATTTAGCCTGTCTTTAATGTGCCACTAAAGCCAAATGAGACATTTAGCCTGTTTTTAATGTGCCACTTTTGAAGTTCGCATAACTAATCTACAGTTTTTTTTACGCTGCGATGTCGCACACGCACACACGAAACCCCTCCCCCCCGCTCACTCGCTGACTTGACGTGTTTTTGTTTTTGCGGGGGGTGAGGTCGAGCTACGCACTGTACTGCAACCTCGCCTTAAAGCTTTCGACTCTCTAATATCGTAACACAAAAGTAACACTGAAACTCCAAACTATTTGAGCTAAAACATCTTAATGTACAAAAAGCAAAACTGAAAATTAAGCCACAAAACCGACCCAACCTGTTATTCCAATCAGCGAACAAAAACCCAATCAAAATGCGGCCGAAAAAAGTGTCCAGTTACCAAAATCGTTTTACAATGCGAGCCAAGCTGGCGTCTCATCGGAGTAAAATCAAACCTCAAATCACACACCTCCATTGTCCCTGTAGAGAGGCGGGCGACAAGTGAATTGTAAATTGTTCAGTGGGCCCGAACTGTATTTTCGCTCGCCAGCTCAAATCGCGTCCATTGAATAAGCGACTGATATCGAGCGATTTGGCATAGCTTCGGTCTTAACGCTTAGTGTGTCGCATTTGGTATTTACCCTCCCTTTGGCCTCAAGTGTAACTTCGCGTAATGATATTCACGATGTACGTCCAACTTTTTACTGTATTGAAAGTTTTCGTTTTCAATGAAAACCCAAACTATGGGAACTTTTGGCTGCGATATGCAAACGGATCAACACGTTCAGTTTCGGAAGTGTTTGGGAAAAAGGAATATACCAATATTGAAATGGAGAATACACCAATAAGAACAAGTTTTTTTATCACAATACATTTATTTTAGGAAAGTGTATTTGTGAGAGAATGGTGAATTAGTCAATAAAGTTAAATTGATCAAGCAAAGCTAAACCTTTGCAATTTAAGTTACAAAAAAATAACGTGTTTTGCCTTTTACCAAAGCCATTTTTTAAAGACACCAAATATGTCGCTTGTTTGCATTTATGAAAACTGGCTAGCATTATAAAAAGAGGCGTACTTACGCATTTGACAGGAATTATTTTAAGGCAGTTCCCTTTTAATTTAGGCTAATTACGGCAATTCAAAATAACTGAGTTTGAAGACAATTATTGTCTACTTTTCTATTTTAGTCAATATGTCGGGCGTTCTGGGGTCAATGTGCCCCATTAAGTGCATGTAAAAATAAGTAAGCGTATTATTCCAAAGAAAATTGAAAAGCATCAATAAAACCTAAACAAATACACAGCAGGGGTCACAACACACCCCGAAGTAAGAAAAGGCGGGGTATTGCACACCCCACAGTCCGAAAAGGCGTGCCTAGAAAGGCTGGACAATAGAATTCTATTGTCTTTCTGAAATATCGTCGTTTGTACTGACACTGGAGTGTTTTGAAAATCCTTGCTTTGTTTGAGATTTGATTGATAGTGGGTACTACGAGGTTGACATTTAACTGTAGTAAATAGAATATATATCAGCCATTGTTCTTCTACATGATTTAGAAGAATATGTTAAAATGATCACGATAATTATCAGATCCCTATATAACGGGCTCTAAACCGCTCTAAATATTAGTTACACGACTAAAGCTCACGGCGCGGTCGTAGCAATGTATGCTAACCGCGTTTCCCGTCAATCCACCGCTAAGAGACAACCTTAATACCGCGGCGGTTTCAGTAAGTTGACTGCGTAGGAATGTAAGGAAGAGTCTTATACATCTTTCGCTGCCACATGGAACAGAGGAGTAAACGGAACGCGATAGTACTCCCAATGTTAGAAGAAAAAAGCTGAATCTGTCTCTTCATATTACCGACAGTCTATATTTAAGACCAAATATCTAAGAACCATGGACACACAGTAAGAACGAAATCGGCAAACAAGCTGAACAATCATTGACGGCACAACACACAAGGAGCTTTAAAAAGCTTACTCGTCAGAAGTGTACGGTGCAAGATTATTGGGCTATCTTATTCAGGTATATTTCCGCAATTCAGTTTATTGGAAATGCTTTTCGAAAACGGCTTCTATGAGTTTGAATATTATTTTTCTTTACCTTGTTTTCAATGGCATACAAAAGCTTGTTTACCCAGGTCAGACCAATAGGGTTATAATTGTTATATTTTCTAATGAAAAGGAGACTGCCTTGTTATTGTAAATGTGAATATGAACACAATTTACACATCCAAGCCACTTGTAGGCACACTGCGGTGAACCGCACGCGGTATTAACCCCGCAATGTTTTGTAGTATATAGGTAACTAATGCCCATCTCCTAGTCCGCGTGCTTATACTGAAATGTTCATGTCACAAAAGGGACGCGGCTCAAAACCGCGTGCGGTTAACCGGAGTGCTAAGAAATAGGGAAAGAGAAAAGCTGCATAGGTACAGAGTAGAAAATGGTTGGATTTTCGCGGCTATTACTAAGTGGAACCCAAGAATACATATCGGTATCGGTTCCCTTTGCTCGTCCCTTTTACATTTTAACTTTTACTGGCTAAATAAATAGCATTCGTCTTCGTGCACCGTGTACCTTCCTGTAGACAGCTTTTCACGTACTGTTAAAAACATTATACACTATGGTTCAAAAGTCATCTAGTTCCTTTTAACTAAACAATGGACTGCTGAATATCATTGACCCGTTTACTAGTTGATAGAATTCGATGACGAGCAGTTGAACAATCGATGATAGAAGGTTTTATCACTAGTGCTAGTTTTATTCATCTAAATCTGTATATATAAAGTTAGTGACTAACTGATAGACAAGCTGCAGCCAAAACTATTAGGTGCAGGCACCTGAAATTTAGCATGTATGTTCTTAGAATACTGTAGGGCGCACTTAGGGATTGCCCGAAATTTCCACGGGATCGGGCTTAAATGGTTAAATTAAGATGTTTTACCTTACGTGCGGGCGCAGCAGCTGCGGTAATCGTCTAGTAACTTTTGATAATCATGTTCAAGTAAGTGCACAAGTGTAGTCCATTTTGCTCTTTCTAAAACTAATGGAAATACTCATTGTGTCTTCAGCGTTACTCTAAGTGATCATTATTTTCTTAGAACTCAATGTAATAAGAAATTTCTTAGAATTCAGTATTTTAGATCTGGAGTCATTATTCCTTGCTGTTGAAAGAAAAGCTTTTATTTTAATCTTAGAGCTTGAATTTTAATTATGTAAGTACACTGCATTTAGTAAAAATCTTTTTAGTCGCTATGTTATTAGAACTAGGTGTTTAATGGCAAAATTTGACGACATCAATTTCAGTTTTGGGATCGAATAAACATAGTACTTCTTACATACTACATTATAAAATAGTAGAGCCATGTTCATTTCAGCATAAATGAAGCTCCATCTGGACCGGCGAAATACTACACTTTCACAGAATATTGACGTTAAGTAACAGTATCTATACTGTTGAATTTCGTTCGGTGAGTGAGAGTGCCGAAGGCCCATGCCCTTTTCCTTCTCTCTCATCCTGCTTCTCCTTTCGTTCCTTTTTTTCTATTCCACGGAGTGGCAGAGCACTTGTGATTCCTTTGGTGGCAGGCTAACCCATGGATGGGTGGTTGCTTCTTGTGGCATTTACATGAGGGCGGCGACATGCTTTGGGGGCACGTATAAGCGGTCGGTCCCAGTTCTAGTCCCAGGTCAAGAGTCGTTAGGCTATGTCAGAAGCCTTCGGGTGGCCTATCCTCCCACATCCGTGTTGGCCATACACTCAAACGATAAAAAGAACAAGCATACTACTAAAGTTATGATTTGTTAATTCTAGATGCAACTTAGCTTTTTTTATTTAAAGCGTGAGTCTTTGTCCCGTATCCCCGAAGGGGTAGGCAGAGGTGTAAATATTACACCCACATTTCGCCATGAATGTTTAGGTCCCACGTAATTGGGGGCGAGCCTATTCCCGTTACCGGGCACATCACCAGACTCCGTACTGCTACTAAGAATTCAGAAATACTCAGTAACACTTTTGTCCGGCCCGGGAATCGAACCCGGGACCTCCGACCAGCAGTCACATACGCTATCCACTGGACCACGGATGCAGTCTTAGCTTTTATCCATCGGAAAATCTAGATAATGAGATCTCGGATGTAACTAGCATATGAGGATCATTTAATTTAATTTATGAGAAATACTGCGAAATCGAGCAATAGTTATAGAATATTGCTAATATGGTTGTTTAAAAATGTTTAACCAAATTCAGGCAGACAAAATGTAAGCAAATTAAACTACTGCGTAATACAAAACAATTTTAAAATCTTTACCTACAGTTCACGTAAATTTAAGGAAAAAGTACAAAATTCTATTTAATCCCAACTCACGCAAGCTAATCCCAGCGAATCTATTATTTACTTATCTGATCTAGTTAGTGAGATGTAACAAGGTTCAGCCGATTAGTAATTAAAACTATCAACATTAATGTGTTACACATCGCGCGCTACAAGTTGATCAACTCAAATCATTAACATTGATCATGTGGAATGAGGCTTCGGAGCCACAGACGAGATTGTTTACTTAGAACACGAGGAATTCCTGTGACTTGTGTTTTCCTTAGCATTTGTAATGAAGACGCTAAAGTTATCATAGCCAACATTTCTATGTGAAATTCTGGCTGTTTTTATGTGAGAATAATGGTTGAACGGTCATTCAGTATTTTCGTTCTGTTTTAAATGTTTACAGACAATAATAGTAGAGGAGACAACCAAACACCTATCCAAATATCACGATCACTTTTTCATCACCAAAAATAACTTTGTTTTCCATAGTGTTTGTATAAACGACAAAGTTATATTTGCGGTTGATTAAAATTACTTAAATTTAAAATAGCTATGAGCACTTCTTTGATAGGCAAGTTATTATAGGCATATTTGTTTATAAATTATATCACATAAAAAATACGTCTCATCTGGTTATCAGATCGGTGAAGGTCTTTTCCACGTCTCCTCTACTATAAGTATAAACACAAACAAAGCATTACGGTTTCAATCGGTGTTATAATCATTTTAAATCTAAAAGCTAGTATTGTAGAATACTGAAAAATACATACTTGTTAAATTTGCAGAACACCACACTCTCTACTATAAAATAAACAATGCGCCAACACCTTTTGAAACGTAACACCACAATACAAATAGCCGGACAAGTAAATTTTCACACCAGAAATAAACACAAAGTAGGATCATAACTCAACCAAACAACTTCATACTCCAAATTTCTTTGGTACTAATTAAACATGTACCTAAACGTTATCTCGTCCCTAATACCGAAAACTAGCCTTTTCAGTCAGTACGTTGATCCCACCCTTACGTAAGCAATTACGCACTTGGGTATCGTTAAAACGAGGGTTGGAATCGAGATAATTAAAGTTCCCCACATTCACAAGCCACGGGCACAGGTCAAACATTATGTTTAAATAAATAAGTAGAGCTTCTCTAAATACTTGCGTAAGTGGATATGAAAACTTTCATATCCACTGCCTGACGGCTAATGTGCCTGAATATTGCTGTCATTAGACCACTTATACTGATGTTACTAGACTCTGCTTGGGTTACTTTAAAATCTATTATTGTTTGTTTGGCCTTTAGGTTTTGGAAATTAAAATAAATGGTATGCAGAACGGTTTCTGGTAAGATTTTCGGATTGAAAAGGGTTCTAAAGTCTGATTGTGTGACAGGTTTTAATCAGATCGATTAAATGGTTATTACTTATATACATACATATATAGGCAGCGATAGCCGAGTGGATATACCAACAGACTGCCATGCAGAGGGTATCAGGTTCGAAACCACGGCGCGCACCAATGACTTTTCGGAGTTATGTGCGTATTGAATTGTTAATTATCGCTTGTCCCGTGCCTCGGAGAGCACGTTAAGCCGTCGGTCCCGGTTGTCATGAAGATCTTTGACAATCGTTACAGGGCGTCAGTTCCTTCTAAATAAACTGACACTAGTCTAAACCATGGAATATCGCTATCCCTTCGGGTTGCGGAGGTCAGACAGGCAGTCGCTCCGTGGAAAAGCTAATATTCAGCCAAATCCGGTTAGACTAGAAAGCGGAACCCAGACTGAAACTGGGATAACGCTAAGAGAAAGAAGACTTATATACATACATACATACATACATAGACTCACGCCTGTTTCCCGGAGGGGTAGGCAGAGACTACGGAACGCCATTTGCAACGATCCTGACATATCTCTCTTGCTTCATTCACTCCCATCAGATTATTCATGCATGCTCTTCTGTTCAGGGTACTTCTCACCTGTCCTGTTTTTAGGATGTCTCCAATCTGGTCAGAGAACGTCCGCCTAGGTCTTACCCTTCGTCCTGTCCCTTCCACACTTGCCTTATATATCGTCTTGGTCAATCTTTCGTCATCCATATAATACGAGTTTTCTTGATAGTCGATTTTATCATCGTCCAACCTGTATATAAACTGTCCCAATACTGGGCATGGGCCTCTCCTCACTATAGCTTACTCTTCTCATAGTGAGAAGAGGCCCATGGCCAGTAGTGGGACAGTTTATATACAGGTTGGACGATTATAAAATCCACTATCAAGAAAACTCGTACTATGACTACCACGCTGGCTGAGTGCGATTTACCGGATTTCACATCTCTTGCAAGCACATTATGGCGAACTCTGCAGGTTTTCCTCACGATATATTCCTTTAGCGTTTAGCATACGATACTTAAGAATGTTATACGCACATCAGTTCGGAAAGTCAGTGGTGCGCTCCGAGGATTCGAATCCAATACACTCAACATGGTAGTTTGTTGGTATTTCGACTAGGTTATCACTGCCTTCACCCTATACACGAAAGTATTTTAGTTTTAGCTTACAAAATATTATTGAATAAACTGCCTGTCAGACATTTTCATGAGCAAAATCATTTTCTAAAATAGTTTTACGTTCGTTAAATATGATTGAAACTTTATAATTATTTTAATAGTCGCCTGTCACGACTGCCATTTACAATAAACTAACTTCTACTAATACAAAATCTATTACTATAATAAAACTGTAGAGGTGAAAAAGTCTGTACATTAAACATATTTTGACGAAAATTAGCTAAAAAATCTAGGAAAATGCTAAAAAGCAATACTTGATAATTTTTAGAATTTATGTCTGTCTGTCTGTCCGACGTCTTTCCCTATGTTGCTAAAGATTTCTAAAATGGCGAAATTGATTTCAATAAAACTTACACTCATGTACAAAGGATACTCAAGCCTATAAAATAGTAAATGTTACATCACAATCGGTTGAGTGGTTTTCGGTGTACAGCTTGACCTCTCCTTTGTACATAGTCCCAAACAAAACAGGGATCATCCAAAACTGGTTATATATGTGGTGCCATCTATGATCATTATAAGTTTGTTAGTAAGAGTATAGTTAGTCTAAATAGGTACCTTTAAAGTGTTTTATGGCTATTTACCCGACTTTAAAAAAGGAGGCGATTCTTAATTTCGTCAGTATATTTTTATGTATTTGCGATAAATAAATTACTGGAACCGAACATAATTATAGTTATTCTTCCGGCCGATAGATTTCACTATTTTCAGCAAGCAGCTATTTTCTAGCAAAATAAATGTTTCTTGCAAAAAAGACAATAATTATGTGTCGGGTATCTTTCTGTTATTAAAAAATTAATAGATTATAATATTCGCCTTTTTCATAAACAAAAAGTCTCCGTGTCAAAATTTATTACAATGTCCACTTAATTTAAACGGTCAATCTCATTTATTTTAAATGACAAAAACAATGACTATAGATCCTTTTTAATAAATTGTCAATTAGTCCATATTATTTTCTATCTTGGTCGGTTTGTAAATGTAAACATACATAGATGGCGTCATTTTCTGAATGGCGTTGTTAAGATTCTCCGTGGATTGATGAGGTTCTCGGTTAATTTTTTTTCGGTTTCGTCGGATTGGTGTCTTAGGCGTTCTTTTGAATAATGAATGTGGATGTGTTTCTTTGATTTCTTTCGTTCGTTCGTGTTCTGTACTTATACAGGTGTCTCATTATTCTCAAATTCCCACACCTCACGTACGTGGGAATCCGTGGGTGGGAGACTGAGGCCTGAATTCAGATACCTCTTGAGTAACTCAACGGGGCTATCTTACTTGTGGCAGGGCTGGATATTCATAGCCCTGTGTGTATTTTCTAAATAAATCGCAGGTACAGACTTGAAACAGCTGGAATCGACCCCCGAACATGTTGTTTTTCACATGGTCAGTTATATGTGGCATGTTCACGAGTAAGCGGTAAAAATAATTTACATGTTCTATATGAAGGTGGTGAAACAGTTAGATAATGTTGTGTATAAAGAAAGTCTCTAATGATATACCTACTTCCCTACTAATATTATATATTCGAAAGTGTGTATGTATGTATGTATGTTCCGTTTTCAAGTTAAAACGGCTCAACCGATTTTGTTGAAATTTAATATAGAGATATATTGGACCATGGAGACGGACATAAGCTAATATAAGTTGCAAAAATTAAACTGGCAGGTATTGTAGGGAGGGTAGAAGTTTGTACGGCACAAATTTACTTCTGGGAAATACGAACGCATGCGCTAATAATTGAGTGCTGCGCATGTGCTATATCTGTCAGTACTGTCACATCATACATAATTTAATATTGTGCACGGTAATTAAATTGTTCGTTTAAATAAACTAATAAATTATAAGTATATTGCGGATAAACGGATGAAACGATTTGCCCTACTAATATTATAAATGCGTAAATGTTTATACATATATATGGACATGTATTAGAACATGGCTTTGACATTTGAAGGTGATGTTATTATGTACCTTTCGGTAGATAATGGCATGTATACTGACCGAGTTGCTTTGTACCCTATAGAGTATCTGAAATCTTTAGAATAATCAGGAGTGCCTTCACACAACTTGAGACTGAAAGTAGATTTGTGTTACTCCGAATTTAACGCGCGCGAAGCGGCGGGCAAAAGCTAGTCTATAATATAAAAATGAATCGCAAAATGTGTTGGTAAGCGCATAACTCAACAACGCCTGGACCAATTTGGCCAATTCTTTTTTTTTTATGTTCGTTGTCGTTCAAAGATGGTTTTTACGGCGAGAAAAATTCTAATAATTTCCGGGAAACCCCTAAAAACAGCCCTTTTCTTTCTCCCATACAAACGTTTTCTAACTAAAACTTAGAGTCAATTAATTGTAATTTATTACCGCTGCATAAAGTTCAAATTCGCGTGCGTGTTGATATACTTCTTTGTTTGATGGCAGTTTTGACAGGTTTCCGGACCTTAAGTCTCAGTGCTGCCGCCCAGCGGGCTTCATGTCAGAAGAAACCCATTGATAATCCCTACTTATAATATTATAATTCGAAATTGTGTATGTATGTATGTTCCGTTTTCACGCTTAAACGGCTGAACCAATTTTGTTGAATTTTAATATATTGGACCGTGGAGACGGATATAGGCTACCATAAGTTGTAAAAATTAAACTGGGAGGGATTGTAGGGAGGGTAGAAGTTTGTACGGCACAAATTTACCTCTTGGAAGTAAGAACGCATGCGCTGATAATTGATTGCTGCGCATGTGCTATCGCATATCTGTCAGTACTGTCACGTCATACCTACATAATGTCATATTGTGCACGTTGATTAAATTGTTCGCATATCTATCTATACTAATATAATAAAGCGGAAGAGTTTGTTTGTTTGTTTTTTTGTTTGTTTGTTTGAACGCACTAATCTCAGAAACTACCGGTCGGATCTGAAAAAAATATTTTTGTATACGATAGCCCAGTTATTCCGGAAGGCTATAGGCTATATAACATAACGCATTGACCCTTTGAGGCCGGGCAAAAAGGCTAAAAAATAATGTCAGCTAATCTCAGGAACTAGCAGTCGGATTTAAAAAATTGTCATGCTTATGATAGCCCAAATATTTCGAAAGGCTATATAAAATTACGCCACAACTTTTAGGGGCTGGACAAAAATAATAAAATGGTCAAACGAGAAGGGGGAGGGTTGGGTCAAAGGTAAAAAAAGGCTAAACGAATAGGATACAATCTATATGGGTATCGTTTTCGAGATTTTCGGGACGCTGATTAATAATATGAAATTTATTTAGTGATCCAAGATGGCGGACGGGAAATCAAAGATGGCGGATGTGAAAATTTAAAAAATCAATATGGCTATCGCCTTCGATATTTTAAGGGGTGGGGAATCGAAATACAGCATCTATTTCGTGATCAAAGATGGCGGATGGGAAATCAAAGATGGCGGATGAGAAAATTTAAAAAAACAATATGGGTATCGTCTCTGATGATTTAAGGGATGGAGAATCCAAATACAACATCTATTTCGTGATCAAAGATGGCGGATAGGAAATCAAAGATGGCGGACGGGATTTTTATTAAAGTCGATATGGGTATCGTCTCCGATATTTTAAGGAATGGGGAATTCAATAATAGGTATATATAAATCTATGTTTCTTTGTTCATCATTTATAGACTCTGAAATGATAAGAGATTAAGCGCTAAGTCAATCGTAACTTTGGAAAAGGGGCTTGGAAAAAGGAATTAAATAAAAACTCTTAATAAGGCGATACGAAGTTCGCTGGGTCAGCTATCTATGTTTGTTTGTTCATCATTTATAGACTCTGAAATGATAAGAGATTAAGCGCTAAGTCAATTGTAACTTTGGAAAAGGTGCTTGGAAAAAAGGTAATTAAATAAAAACTCTTAAAAAGGCGATACGAAGTTCGCTGGGTCAGCTAGTGTAATATAAAATCGACTAATTGTCACAAATTCTATTGAATCCTATAAAAATTATTTACATTTTTTAAGTTTCGTGATATTTCTTCACTTCATTGGAATGTTGATAATAAACTATCCTTGGTCGTTTTCATAATGATTACCTAACGTTAAATTAGCACATACTACTAATACTATGATGTCAACCCACATTTTCAGTCCTGAAATAAAAATATTTTGTCTTTGGATGAAGCGATGCAACTGCGCTAATGCACCTTTGATTTGGTGAAATCGACAAAGCTAAGCACTGCTCTAATCGAATTTAAACAACGCGATTTGTATACATCACACTAGTGGTTTTCACGCAGACAGCGATAGTCTAGTGAAGATACCAACAGACTGCCATGCAGAGGGTATCCCTATACCCTCTGCATGGCAGTCAGTTGGTATCTTCAAAGGCTTAAAGTGCTCGTTGTTGCAATACGCACATAACTACGAACAGTGAGTAGTGCGCGCCGTGGATTAATACCCTATTAATCCACGGCGCGCACTACTCACTGTTCGTAGTTATGTGCGTATTGCAACAACGAGCACTTTAAGCCTTTGGTCCCGGATGTCATGATCTTCATCCTTGACACTCGTTACACGGAGTCAGTGCTTCTCAATAAACTGACACTATCCATATTATATCGCTATCCTTTGGGATTGCGGAGGTCCGACAGGCAGTCGCTTTGTAAATAAGCTAATATTCAGCCAAATCCGGTTAAACTAGTAAGCGGACCCCAAGTTGTAACTGGGATAATACAAGGAGGAGGATGATGATATAAAAAATCCAACGTGTCTTGAATATCTCAGCGAGTGATTATATCAAGACACAAATTGTGAAGTCTTGTATTCCATATAGTTTATTTGTATTATATTGAAACAAACAAGGTAAAATGAAAACTAGTATTTACAAAGTGAATAAGAACGAAACATATATGTAAAACTGGATTATGCAAATGACAGCATAATGAAGTGCGTGCTGTCCATTATCCATCATTCATAGAGCTCGTTTTAAATATCCAATTTTATATCAGCAGTTATCGCGGACATTTTGTACAAATATAATGGAATCCCATGATGGAATCACTCACATTAATGAATTGGAATATTTCTGTCATGTACTGTCAGAAGTCTGGCGTATTTGTATTCTCTCTCTGTTGTATGGGTTTAAGCTTGACCAACTTGACATACAGTTGGATGGGTAGAAGTCATCATTGACATATACTCTAACGTTAGACGGAGCATTCCTTATAAATATTTTGTTGAAATTGTCTAATGTATGACGTCTAATCATACTAGCGCAACACGCAGGCGCAAGCAGTGCCAATGACTTACAGTGTCTAGTTATTATTATAGCCCGTTATAGCCAATCGACAAAAGCCAGTCCTGGCATCTTACCAATGAGTATCCAATAGTTCTCTGATGCTACTGGCTGCTTAATGCAATTTGCAAAGACTATTTACATCACAGAAGAGATGTTTTCTGCCTACAATATTTCTTCAACATAATAAGAATAGTTTATTTATGAAAATTAAAGAAAATAATTTCTGGGGGTTTATTTAAGTAAAATAATAGAATCTATAAACATATTCAGATGTTTTTATTATAAAATAGAAAAATATATTCGTGGGCGTAAGTTCAAGACTTGCCTTAGTTGCCTCACAAATAATTCTAATGTTTAATCTTTAAATTTATCTTACTATGAGAATTGCTTAAACATATCCTAATATATACCTACGGCAGGATTGATTGTCATTCTGTAAAGATGCCCTTGCTGGCCACAGAGTTCTAAACCTACACATGTAGCAGATGGCACTATGTGCCACCATAAGGAAACCAACTATTAAAAAAAAAAATCTATGACGAAGTGGCCTGAGTAGCTTAGTCGGTACGGTATTCTAAACGGTTTGTCGTGGTCGCGGGTTCTGCCTCAAAAATTTATTTTTATAGCTTTATATAAATTGCAATTAAATTTACTCTAGCAAGAAATGCTCAAATATGTATTTTAATAACTATTCAATTGCCACAAAACACAACTAATTTTGTGTTTTTTTTGTCTATTGGTCAGATAATGGAAATCAGGATCTGTTTTGGCCTCATGTTTCAATATTATTTTTGCGTATTTTTCTATAACTGCAAATGTGTACTATGATGAAGTGTTAAAATATTCGTTAATATAGTTATTACGATCAATATACCAAACAATAAAAAGAACACAGAATTAGTTTTATAGGATATCAAATTGGTTTTATAACATTAATCAAACTAAAAAAACTCTTAAAACCAATGCCTTCACGCAGTCTAGTCTTAGTCATATATTTTTACCTACAATCACATGCAATTTATTTCTGCAAAGTAGTTAGTCTATGATCGTAAATGACGTCACATAAAAATAAAGAAATACATTTTAATGTGGTATTATGATATATTTAACTCTTTTATTTACATAAATAATAAAAAATATTGACTAACGCTACTACAGATACAAGGTCTGATTCAAATTAATCGATATAGTCGCCACATAGTCAATAAACGAAGCAAACCCACACCGCAGGAAAGTCAAAGTGACACTAGATTGCTTTGCCGGGATATTCATGCAAAGCATTTGAACAAAGTAAATGTTCTGAATGCTACATCTAGTACTTTAGTACATATATATATCAATGGAAATCATGGATATAAGACGCCATCTTAATGCAACCTTCTATTACCCAATCCCTTAAATTTTGGCAACGGTCGCTGTGCGAAACATGTCTTTACTGTACATTGTAAATGAAAATGAAACTACTGATATGACTATCGTTTAACGTTTTGACCGAGGTGTTAGTCTAAATTCAGCAGCATTCAGCAAGTCGTTAAAAGTTTACGGAATGCCCTACCTTATAAATAACCACCCTGTATAAATTAACTTATGTAATACATACGTTAGAAAAATGAACACATTTTTCTTTCAAAATAAAATATTTGTTATTTTCTTTATACAATAGGTATCGTTAATATTTCGGGTTATACCTAATTGAATTCAGATAAAGAAACGACTGAAATGGGGAAGATGGCATCACCTAAAGTTATATTAGTCAACGTCACGTCGAATTAGCCTATGTTTGATAAAGTTTGTGATAGCTTATGTTCAGCTACAAGTTAAGTGCGGACGCGGGACGATCGTTAGTGTAGCGACACATCTGCTAAAAGTCGAGCGCCGATACTTCAAAATCACAAGCACTATGTAAGGCACAAAACTTGGAACGAACGCGCGATGCCTAGCTTTAGGACGCGTAACGCTAAACGCGATGTACGGAAGAAGATTAGAAAAGGGGAATTATAAGACGAGCGAATAAAAAGAAACTAAGCGACTGATAATGAGATATTGTTTTAATTACTTGAACGGCATGAATTTGAGTAAGCGAAAAATTAACTAAACTAACGATTAATATTGATTAATAATAAAATCTAGAACGAGCGTACTAAAAGTCAGAAATTAAAATTCTAACCGTGCGACTAAATTACTAGGTGCGCGACTAGAAATACAGAATCTCGTTCACTCGGGAAACTTAATAGGTTATGTTAGGTTTTCTTGTGATCCTGTACCCAAAAGTAGGAGCCCTGCAAAGCAGGGCTCCGTCAACTTGGCCTCAAAGACTGAAGCGTCTTATTTCATTTTGTTTTTTTGTCATTTGATTTAAGTTAATGCATATTGCTTTGTTTTTTCGGAATACATTGTTTCATTCATGAACCTACCCTTAACTAATTAAATTTCTTTTCTCGGATAACAAACCATAAAACCATACTCTTTGCAGACGATAGTACAGTCGTGCTTACTGACAATAACAAATCTCAGCTTGAATATGACATAAACAAAACCTTACAAAATACTGTTCAATGGTTAACAATAAATAATTTAAAATTAAATGTTTATAAAACTAGCATAATGGTGTTTCGAAATAGAGCAAACAAATTGACTGACTTAGATATAAGTTATAATGATAAACCTATAGAAAAGGTAAAGACAACAAAATTCTTATTAATTAACATTGACGAAGCTCTGAACTGAAAATCTCATGTAGAATCATTATGTTCAAAAATAAATCAGCATTCCTATGCTCTGTATAAGCTCTCTAAATCTGCCAGTAGATCAACAGTTATTACGGCCTATCATGGTTATGCATCGCCGATTCTTAGTTATGGTGTCATATTCTGGGGCAATTCCACAGTGGTGGTCTAGCGGGAAGTTGTTCGACTGTACATGGCAGCGAAAAGTTAGTGTGTTAGGTGCGCGCCGTGAGTGAGATCCTGATACCCTCATCATAACTGTCTTTTGGTATCTCCACAGTTAAAAAAGAAGTGTAGATATGAATGAAAACAATTTTTTACAGTCACGCGAATAATAAGACTACCAGTACAACCGTGACCATTGCGTTTGCAACAGTGCCGAAACATCGGACACTCAAAACAAAAGTACGTGGTATATCATCCCGAAACACAATGTAAAACTAATATGACTATCGCTTATATCTTGCAGTATCCGCATCGCTTCTTCCGACGTATCGTGATTTCTGCTAAGTTTACCAAGTGCCTCTGTGAATAAGTAATACTTGAATGATAGCGCTATGTAAGACGTGAACTCTAGCCTAATGTATTAACTTAGCTAATAATTATTAACTTCCAAACTAACTTACGTGCCAGGGAACTATTTTTGTGCAAACTAGATGATTCATCATATCTGTTGTTGCTATATCATGTATAATTTTGGCTATAAATGAATGTTATGTTATGAATTTAGTGAAATTAAATTATTTGTTACGAAAACCTGGATAAATGCCCTAGATTGTTTAATGAAATGGATTTTAAAATGTAGTAACATAGTGCGTTATGTGTAAAATTATTTTAATGCTAATCACCGTCACTTTTTAAACAGTATCAGCAGTTTCTATTTTAGAAATAGCAGTGGGAAATTATAAACACCTTTAATCTACATGGCAATTTTGATATCTCTTACACTTTGGATACTGTAGATACGCAGACACTACTTAGAGTAATTAATGAACTTCAAGTTTGAAGGGTCTGTCAAAATAGTAGCTAGTAATGTACCTGTTAAGCCTTAGAACGCAGATTGGATTCCCACCAGTGCAGATCTTGTGTGATGAGCACGATGATTTTTTCTGCCTTTATATGAATTATCGTAGGATCTTCTTCTTCCTTCTCTCTGCACCATTCTTTGGTAGATTGGATGATAAAGCCCATGACATTAAGACCGCCTTCATATTTTGTGTTTATGAAACATTCATAAATAAATATTTATTTTAATTAAATTAAAGTATCCTAACATTTTATAATACTTGTTGTTACTAATATACAAGAATGTTCAAAGTATTTTGATGCAAGTTCAGTTCATTTTTATTATTTGTAGGTAAAAGTGAATAAATTATAGAATCCATAGCTGTTGAAATATTTTAACCGCCTTCTTAATCTAAATGGAAAGTCCCTTAATTTCAGTAGGCTCACTAAAAGGTTCGTTTTCGAATCAGTTTGGGACTTTCATAAAGTGAAAACTCAATAACCTCTAAAAACTATTTTCTTTAAAAACATTCAGGCTTTTACGCGTGTTTGATATAATAATAGAAGATAAGTAGTCACAATGTTCGTCCCAGTTTTCAATAAAATCGGGAATATTCCTCTTTGGAACAAAAAATAACTAGGTATGTAAACAAAATGTGTGCTCTGTGCCGTGCCGCCGCGCCGGTAAGTAAATAACGTTAGTCAAAAACTTTTAAAATTTTGCCAATGCTACGCTCTATGGCATTTATAGAATTTGTAGAACAATAGCTGCTAGTTCAATTCTGTTATATTTGTTTGTTACGTACCATGATTCTTTAAGCCTTTGTTTGTAGTATTTGGAATATTTTGTATGGTTTTATGTAGTTAAGTTGGACTTTGTATCGGTTTTTTATATCCAATCATATCTAATATTCATTGATATATATTTACAGCGATGTAGTTGCTAGTTGCAAATTTAAGGCCCTTACTACATTGACTTTTTCATTGAAAGGCAGCGTTGAACACGTTACCTTTCATGTTTAAGGTCTTTTCGGGCGGAAGCCCGTGCACCTCATTTCATCTTAACTCCATTGAACTGCACTGACTTCCACTCTCTGCATTTGCGTCCGTTGCAGAGTTTGGCGAATGGCCTTAGGGGAGAGCGCAAGTCGTGAAGATCCCTAAGGCAAGGCTGGTTGACTATCCTTCCCGAGGTTGCCGCCCGTTCTTGGTCTGGTTCCCTATGAAACAGACGTAACGAAAACCTCCAGCCGCCCTCACCCAGACACATGCACAAGCACGCACACACATACATTCACCACACTTATACAATCATTCATACGGACGCACACACATACACATACACACACCACACCTACATGAAAACAAATACACACACGCCCACGCACACGCTCATACGAAGCCGAAAAAATTATGGAAGTGGAACAAAATAAGGAACTACCCCAGGAGGGTACCAGCGTCCGCGACGCTGGAGAATCCCTCCCTGCACCCTCGGGTTCAGGCTGCCCCACGTATTCTGGGGGGGGGCAATGTTTCACTCAGTCGCAACAGTAGGAGTAGCTTAGACCTGCACGACCTGGCAAGTGCCGTGCCTCGTGCAGAACACATTACCACCACCTCCTGGACGGTTGTACCGCGTCGAGCAGACGAACGCCGCGAGGCGAACGTTAGCTCCGCGACAACCGTAACCGGTAGAGGTAAACACCGCGGAAAGCGCTCACGTCATCATCGACGCCAGCGTGAGTACGCAGCACACACGGGAGGTAGCGAACCGACAACATCGGCGAACGCACCCTCCGCGGGAGGTAGCGAACCGACAACGTCGGCGAACGCACCCCCCGCGGTTGGTAGCGAACCGACAACATCGGCGAACGCACCCCCCGCAAGACAAACAGCTGGTACAACGCACCAGCGTGGACAACCGGCCCCAGCCAGTGCAATGAGGGAACCGCCCAGGACGAAGCAACCGGCCGGACGTGGAGCGATTGGTGGACGCAGCGGCTTAGGCACGCAAGCGGAAGCCACGCGGACGGCGAAGGGTGAGCCTTCGGGCTCGCTCCCGCCGGCTGCACGCACCGCTCCGGCCGGTGCAGCGCCGGGCACCCCCCGTCACGCCCCTCCGACGGCAGTCGGAGATGCGGAGTCGGCAGCCTCATGGGGCACCACCGGGCCACGCCGCAAACGCGGCCCTAGAAAAGGCGGACAATGACACGCACCGACCACCCCGGCGCTCTCGGGACGGCCCACTTCGGCGACACCGTCGAAGAGGAACCGTCACGACGACACACCACCAAGCGCCACGTCGAAGCGTGCAAGAGTGGACGCAACACCAAAAAGGGCAGCGATGAGCTACGCTGATGCGACGAACTCGCATCTGATGGTGGCCGTCGCTGCCACTCCACCCACAGACCTGACGGTGGAGCAAGCACGGCAGCTCGAACTCTCCATAGAGGAGCGTATCATGGAAGCAGCCTTTGCTCCACCGTCAAACAACGAGCCTGCTCTCGCGCCATCCTTTAGAGGCAAACCCCTCGCAGCAGGAGGAGTCCTAAAGCTATAGTGCGAGGACGAGAAATCACTGGCGTGGCTCAGACAAACGGTAGCGGGACTGAAGTCACCGATCGAAGGACCGGACCAGGCTGACCGTCATCAGGCAGACGGATCTTGCGAAGCGCGTACGCGCATCGCTCTGGCTGCCGAGGTCGACCAGCCTGGAACTCATGAAGATCCACCAACTCCTAGCTGCCCAAAACCCGTGGTACGCTGTCCAAACATGGCAACTGTACAGCGCTACCATGCAGGAGCACGGCCTATACCTGTCCTTGGGCATCCCCGAATCGGAGGTCCCGAGAGTCGAGGCGCGCGACCGCCGAGTCTCCTTCTTCACCGGCAGCGTGTACGTACTGTTCCACGCTGCCGGGGCAGGGGCTGGCAGGACGGTTGCCGCGCCCAGAGAGATGCCGCCCGCCACCAGACACACACAGGGACGAGTGGCAACACCGGCCGTTCCCAGCACGTCGGGCACAGCCCATGCATAAACAACGCCCGCAGCGACAAACATCGCTATGACGGGAGTTGACGACGAGCACGACTCGTCTGACGGGGAGTCCGTGGACATTAATGTTCTCGGATCTTCGTCAGACTAGAGTCGTACAAACAAACCTCCAGCACAAGCAGATTGCAACGGCTACCCTACGCAGGCTGCTGGAGGTTAACCACCACACCATAATCCAGGAGCCGTGGATTAGAGGCGACACCATATGTGGACTCAACAACATCGGAGGTAAGATATTGCACAAAAGCTCGGCTCCTAAGCCAAGAACATGCATATATATTCCCCGAACAATATCAGCACTGCTGCTGACTAACTTCTGTTCTAGAGACCTCACCGCCGTGGGGATACGAACAGGGCCCGGCGATCAGATGCTAGTACTAGCCTCGGTTTATATGCCTGGAGATGAGGAGATCCCATTGAAAGAGCTGGCCGAGCTAGTGCAGCACTGTGAGGACCACGGCTGGCAAATAATACTGTCGGCAGATGTCAACGCCCACCACCCACTGTGGGGAAGCCCTGAGGCAAATAGACGAGGTGAGACCCTGACAGAATACATTTTCACAACAACCCTATCTGTAGTCAACAACGGCTCAGAGCCCACCTTTGTTAGCTCCAGATATCAAACCATAGTAGACGTTACACTGGCATCGGATGGGGCCGCGGAACTCGTCACGAACTGGCATGTGTCCGCCGAACCATCCTTTGCCGATCACAGGCGTATCTGCTATGACATACTAGTGCAAGAGAGGGTCCAACAACCAAAGCGCAACCCACGCAATACCAACATTGCGAGATACAAGACCCTGCTCGAACAAGAAATAGCCATGTCAAATTTCAATGACATGACCGACAGCACTGCACACATAGAACACAACACTAACTTATTAACGAAATGCATACAACGTAGCTACCAACAAGCCTGCCCCACCACACTACCGAAAACTGGTAGTAAAACTCAATGGTGGGGATCAGAACTGGAGAAACTCAGACGCAATCTGAGAAAACTCTTCAACCGGGCCAAAAACACAAGGAAAGACACGGACTGGGACAAATATAAAGAAGCCCAGTCGCACTACAAGAAACGCATACGATTCCGCAGGGGAGAGTCCTGGCGTAATTTCTGCACGAACATTAACTCCACATGCGAGGCAGCCAGGGTAAAAAAGATCCTATCCCAGGACAGCAACAAGACCCTAGGCTCCATCAGAAAGTCTGATGGCACCTACGCAATCACAGATACAGAAATTAGCCAAGTGCTAATTGAAACACACTTCCCAGGTTGCACTGTGACCGACGACTGTGATTGGGAAGAATCTGAACACAGACCACCGACCCAAACAGACTGGACGATAGCCAACAACATGGTTACCGTGGACCGGCTGAAATGGGCAATTGACAGCTTCCAGCCGTACAAATCTGCAGGTCTGGACGAAATAACACCAGCACTTCTACAATGGGGCTGCACAACGATTGTGCCACAGCTACTCAGCATATATAGAGCATCTATAGCGCACAATTACATACCACAAAGGTGGAGGGAAGTAAAAGTCATATTTCTCCCAAAACCGGGCAAAACCGATTACACTCAAGCAAAATCGTTCAGACCTATCAGTTTAACCTCCTTCTTGCTGAAAACGCTGGAGAGGCTCGCTGACAGATACCTGCGGGAAGGCGCACTGCTACGCAGACCACTACACCCGCAACAACACGCCTACAGAAGTGGCAGATCAACGGAATCAGCGCTTCACTCTGTAGTGGGGACCATAGAGACAGCGCTATCTGACAAACTAATGACCTTAGGCGCCTTCATTGACATAGAAGGCGCTTTCGACAAAACTAAATTCACCAGCATTAGCCGAGCCCTCGACAAGTTCGGAGTTGAACAAACCGTCAGTGGCTGGATTGATCAACTCCTGAAACAAAGGGCTATTCAATTCACGGTTAACACCACCACAAGGGGCATAGTAGCAAAAGGCTGCCCACAGGGAGGAGTCCTATCACCCCTGCTCTGGAACATAGTGGTAGACGATCTGTTGAGAAGCCTAAATGACAAATGCTTCTACACGGTCGGCTACGCAGATGACATAACCATCCTAATCAAAGGAAACTCGGAAGACATGATCCAGTATCGGATGCAAGCAGCCATCAGGATCATGGAACAATGGTGCAACCGCCACGAACTGACGGTCAACCCAAATAAAACGGAGCTAGTACTTTTCACCAACAAAAGGAACATCCGTATGACCAGAAAACCAAAACTTTTTGGCACGGAGCTTAACATATCGAGTGAAGTCAAGTACCTGGGCGTAACACTCGACCACAAGCTCAACTGGAATAAACACATCACCACTAAAACCACAAAAGCATGTACAATCTTCTGGCAGTGCAGGAGAATAATAGGCAAGAAATGGGGTCTCAAACCATTCATCACCCTATGGATCTACACTGCCATAATACGCCCCATGCTCACATACGGTGCAGTAGTGTGGTGGCCACGCACTCAACTAAGCACAGTAAAGAACAAGCTGCAGAGCATACAACGCCTCGCCTGTCTGGCCACAACAGGCTGCACGAAAACAACTCCAACGGCGGCATTGGAGGTGCTCCTCGACTTGCGACCACTGCACCTCATCATCCAGCAGGAAGCAGGTGCCACAGCGATCCGACTCGACAAGTTCGGGCTTTGGAGAAGAGACGACAGAATAACCCATGCACGCCTGAAAACGACACTAACTAACGAGATCCCGATGCTAGATGCAACGTGCGACCTCATACCTAAAACCTTTGTCTTTGACAAAAAATACCGCATACAACTGCAAGAAGAGCACAAGGATAGTTCTGGTATACACGAAGTTAGAGTATACACAGACGGCTCAAAAACAAAGTATGGGACAGGTGCCGGAGTATTCTCCCACGACTTGAACATCAATCTCTCAACATCGCTTGGTAAACTCAACACCATCTTCCAAGCTGAATGCGTTGGGATTATAAGGGCGGCGACGGCGATTGCGGCCAGAAACGTGAGTAACCTGTCGGTACGCATCATCACAGACAGTGCCTCAGTACTACAAGCTCTCGACGGCAACTGCTTTAACAGCGGCCTAATTATGGAGTGCCACCAAGAGCTGCAGAAAACTGCAGCGAGGAATCGGGTCACGCTCCAGTGGATACGAGGACACAGTGACTCCACGGGCAATGACGCAGCAGACCAACTGGCAAGGAAAGGATCGGACACAACTACCCTGGGACCCGAACCAATTGTTCCGATACCTTTCAACCAACTAAAAATGGTTACGCGAGAGAACCCTACATCAACACGCAAAAGAGTGGGCAGAGTTAAAAGAGTGTAGGCAATCTAAAGATGCCTTTCCCGTATTAGA
Organism: Euclidia mi; assembly: GCA_944739405.2. Lineage (NCBI taxonomy): Eukaryota > Metazoa > Arthropoda > Insecta > Lepidoptera > Erebidae > Euclidia > Euclidia mi. The sequence continues at coordinate 2,082,730 of OX123191.2, read as the reverse complement.
CAAACGACTCTCGCATAAACTGTTGCACGCCAACAGGAAAACACTCAAACATCTGACTGGCATAATAACTGGCCACTGTCCACTAAACAAGCATCTCTACAATATCGGCGTCACGGACAGCCCACTATGTAGGGGCTGCATGGAGACCGAAGAAACACCTGCTCATGTGATCCTACAGTGTACCAGCGTGAGCGACCAACGGACGAGGTTCCTGAACAATCCCAGAACCATGAGCGAAGCCATACGCAACACTGGTCAACTCATGGCCTTCTGGAAGGAGCTTGCATGGTATGAGTAGCAGTCGACAACCGTGTCACTGCTCACGCACAATGGCCCAATTCAATGGCTAAGTGCGGAAAACACCTGTCCAACTAACTAACTAACTAACTAAGGTCTTTTCGACCCGACTTATGCTTTTCAACTGATTTACTAAATGAACACTCAGTTTTAGTGATTAATTATTACAACTGGTACAACATCCACATTAGTGTAAAATGAATCTCTCTGAATTATATACAATTCATTAGTATGAAGTCTATATTTGGCTTCAGCATACATTTTGGAAGATAAAGGTTATCACGCATATTCGTGCAGGTTCTCTTCAATATAAATAGATAGAAGGCAAATCAAATCAAATGACTGCCTCCGTGGTCCAGTGGATAGCGTATGCGACTGCTAATCGGAGGTCCCGGGTTCGATTTCCGGGTCGGGCAAAAGTGTTACAGGGTTTTTCCGAATACTTAGTAGCAGCCCGGAGTCTGGTGATGTCCCCGGTAACGGTGATAGGCTCGCCCCTATTACGTGGGACCTCAAAATTCATGGCAAAATGTGGGTGTAATATTTACACCTCTGCCTACCCCTTCGTGACCCCCCCCCCCCACACACGGGTACATGAGGAAAAAACACATATTGAGATAGTGTGTTTGTTAGTCTAACCCACTACCAGGCACAGAACAAAATTAAATAACCCTGTTCATAACACAGCAACTTGAACAACAATGGAATCGATCTCACGATTGGCGATCGTTAGTTTGATAATTGAAGATTGATAAAACTGGAGTTTAGCTGACAACATCGTGATAAACGATTCTTGCATGTATTTAAAAAAGGACTCGAAAGTAAATCTCACCAAATGCTTAAACTGCAGACTCTGCAGTCTCTATATTAGGTATCACAGCTGACTCTATATTAGGTAATATATTTTTAATCCATCAAAGTTTCCCTTCCGATACATCATCGTAAGCTGGCAGGTAAATTAAACGTCGATCACATGCATGGACCGCGGACATCACGTTACATACAGACCGCTGCACTTTCTAAACACTTTTAAAACAATATATTGGTTTTATGTTTAAAATGTTTGGCACACCTGCTTTAGACATGGCTTTGTTGTAGAATAACACTATGAAACGTAGCAAATAATAATGGTTTTGACATTCTATTTCTTACTAAAATCCCTTGCGATTTATGTACTTGCGTAATGTCCTGTTAAGCGCCACATATAAAGGACAACACCGCCACCGATCGAGTCCAATTGAGAATCTAATCTATTCCAGGATTTACTATAATCAAACACACAATCGATGAGTAAGTTTAGAACGGCTTCAGTCACTTACGCGCATAGGTGTGCGATAAACGTTTTTTTTAATTAGGATGCGTTCCGTTGCGACGTCAAATAGAGACAATCAAACATTGAACAGACAAACACACTGTCAAAATTATAATATTACCTACTATGAATAAATATTATTAACAAGTAGAATTATTTTACATACATACGTACATAGACTCACGCCTGTTTCCCCGAGAGGATAAGCAGAGGCATATTAAACGCCCACTTTTCGCCAGTGTTTTGATCCCACGTAATAGGTGGCGAGCCTATTGCCGCTTATCGGGATATTTTGTTTGACAGAGCCTCGTCCGTTGTTCAGCAGGTGCACCACTTGCAGGTGAGGTTGGCTTGGGACCCTAAGTTCTTGGTGGGAACCCTATGCACCCCAGAATTATTTTAAAAACGAATAAAACGTCTTAATTTAATTAGACGACGCGACGTTCGTCTAATAAAATCTGATAGAAATTTCTCTGCGAATTCTTTCATCATCCTCTTAGCGTTATCCCAGTTTCAATCTGGGGTCCGCCTACTAGTCTAACCGGCAGGCCGATTCAGGATGTCACGACAAGTAATCGTACGATATGTCAAATTATTGTCCTCGTCTTTTAGCCGCCTGTCAGAGATATTTTGAACAAATATTCATTGAATTCGGTTCCTTTATTAATTTACTTCATACTGAATGCATAAAATTGATAGGAAATGCGATAGTTTTGACAAAAAATGAGGTAGCCCGTTTGATAATTAACGAAATCGAATGTCAAATGAGATATCGAAGGATTCTGAATCGCCCCCCGGATTTGGCTGAATATTAGCTTTTCCACGGAGCGACTACCTGTCTGACCTCCGCAACCCGAAGGGATAGCGATAATAATAATAATAATTCTTTATTGATTCCAAAAGTACAGATACATGGTTATAGGTAAAGGCTAAAAGAGTTACATTAAGTTAGGTAAGAATTAGGCGATATTCCATGGTTAAGACTAGTACGTGTCAGTTTATTAGAAGGTACTGACGCCCTGTAACGATTGTCAAAGATCTTCATGACAACCGGGACCGACGGCTTAACGTGCTCTCCGAGGCACGGGACAAGCGATAATTAACAATTCAATACGCACATAACTCCGAACAGTCATTGGTGCGTGCCGTGGATTCGAACCCGATACCCTCTGCATGGCAGTCTGTTGGTATTCTCCGCGAATTCTTTATTCGTTTATTTTCTATCACATTTTCTTTGAAATGCTATTGAATCAACGTTTAACTTCATCGCCCAAGTGCATAGAATAGGCAGAATATTAAGAAAGAGTTCAACTTCTAATCATGCCTATTTATATTTTCAACAACAAAAACGTTTATTTCTAAGAAGATTACTTATAACTATTAAATAAAATACGGTAAATATAATGTATTCTGATATATGTTGCTCCCGGCTGTGTAATATTTACTTACATAAAAATACAGTTAAAATTAAATGTTGTTAATACATAAAGAAGGTACAAATTATGAAAAAATGGTTGCTCTCACACATAGGTCGTTCTAATGAATTAATCAACTGGTTTAGATAGGATTTAGTACAGCAACGCACTGTTACACCCTCAAATTATGTATTGTACAATATTACTTCACTTCACTTCTGTAATAAAGTGTAGTAAATAAATACATTTTATTACAGAAATATGGCATAAAATAAATCTTTCAATTTATAAATGAGACTGAACAAATAAACGATAAGTAGGCGTTGTCACCCTGAAAATTGTAGCAGGACCATCGGACCCTTTGTCACATTACCAGTTCTTTGATTACAAAGAAAGTACACACGTATTTTGAACAGATAAAATTTACGAGCTGTCCCATCTCTGAGGCTTATTATTACGTAGACGCCAAGAATAAAAAAGAATGTCAAAAAAGGATTTGTTTGAAGCCCTTTTGGTGGCAAATGAGGTGGAACGTGATGTCAGCATTATATCGTCTGAATTTAACGAAGGCATCGAATTGAGGCGGACGCGCCGAAGATTGTTGAAAGAACATTTCGATAGGGCGGTGTACTGCGGCTGAGTGACGATTCTACCAAATGGAACTATGATCGAGTGCTTCATTGGGCTTTTATATTTGCATTGCACTGTTTTTCTTCCTTGTATTCGTAAAGTACGCTGGCAATGTAGCCACGGAATCTTTGCTGTCTGAAAGTGATGGGTGGCGTTTATTTTAGGTCGACTGCGTTCGGCTAAGTGAGTATAATGTTTTATGATATGGCCCAAAATTATTGACCACTACGTAAGTTCAACAGCCTTCAGATTTTAAGGTCGATCTTGGCACGTTCGCTTGAGATTGATTAAATGTAACGTCTGACAAAGACAATGTTCATATATTTTTGTTGTAATTCAATGCTTTTATAACAAACTTAACTGCAGCTCTATGATCTACAATTTGTTTTTGTATATCTAACTTTTACCGTTTTACCGACTTTTACCGACTCACTACCGTTGCTACTAACTTATGCAAGATTGCCAATACCGTATTTATTTTCAAACTTTTTACTCGGTCCAAGAAATCACAATTTAAAAATATACTATACTTTTAGTGAAATTACAACAGACAGCCAACTTAGTTATATAATACTTCAGACTTAGTAATATTTTTTGTTTTGTAATTAGTCCGCGTTCAAGTTGACTGTCAACTGTCTGGTGGGAGGTTTTTAACCGCTTGGCTGCCCGCGCGATGTCGTAAATCAGTCGCCACTTGCCCGCGGCATCACGCGCTTTATAACTCGATTGCCCGCTAAAGAGAACGTACAATATCCCTCGCTTGCCCCGCCGATTTTCGTTCCTGCGACCGCCCGGCGCGGAGTCGTAAATCGTTTCTTAGACCTACATTGCTATTGTAACATTACCAATTGTTATGTTTTTTATCTTAACTATGAGTTAAGCTATAAGATGTTATATTTTGTTTGTCAGATAATGACTTTTGTGTTGAGTTAAGATGCGCTGAACTTTGTGATGGCGCGATTTGAACTTTGTGATGAATTTAAAGGATCATAACTCAAAAATGAAATCGATGACATAGGGTTTTTAATTTAAAATTACGTTACTTATATAATACGTAATAAGATGAGGAATAGAAACATACACTCGTCCAAACAAAAATATTTATTTCAGAACCCTTGATTATGAACAATAATCTGGCGCTACGCGGTGTAATTTCTGTTAAATTCCACAAGGCTAAGATGCACAAATACCACTTTTAGGCTTGACATAAAAATATAACAACATAAACAGTCTAATATTCTCTTAAAATAAAAAAATCATAGCGATATCATTCACCACGACTGAGAAATATGAAAATTAGTACAACTATTCCCAATCCCACAGTGATATCAGTGGCCGTGGCACACTGTAGCCGTTCTGATTTTTTTGTTCTACATATTATATAATACAAAAATAGCAATTAGTGTGGCACAAAAGGCTAGTAATGTTCTTTCTAAAAAGGTATCACACTTGTATATTGTAACACACACACAGTGTACAAAATATGTTCAAACGTAAACAAAAAACAAATGCGACACCACAGACGCAATACTCAAGCAGTCAACTATCAAACGTTTTTTTTATATTTTTCTCCTTGGTTTGGATACTTGGCTTTGTATATTATGGTAGAAAATTTAACGGAGAAGCGAGATAAATAATACACATTGACCTTAGAACGACAGAGACGAATATATTACATGAATTGGAGCGCGGGTGCCATGTCGACCAGTAGTCGACACGGGCAAGCAACGGACTAAAACGCATGTCGACTAGCGGTCAACACGGGCAAAATAGCACCCAAGGCCATTATATCCTGGTCTAAAATTATAGACCGCATCTTAAGTTCAAGAGCATTTGGATTTTGAGGTCGATCTTGGCACGTTGGCTTGAGATTGATTAAATTTAACGTCTGACAAAGACAATGTTCATAAATTTTGTTGAAATTCAATGCTTTTATAGCACACTTAACTGCAGCTCTATGACCTACATTTTTTTTCTATATCTATCTTTAGACTCACTACCGTTACTACTAACTTGTGCATTGCCAATACCGTATTTATTTTCAAACTTTTTACCCGGTCCAAGAAATCACAATTTAAAAATATACTATACTTTTAGTGAAATAAGAACAGAGAGCCTACTTAGTTATATAACACTTCAGACTTAGTAATATTTTTTGTTTTGTAACTAGTCCGCGTTTAAGTTGACTGTCAGCTATCTGGTGGGAGGTTTTTAGGCCCGGACAATATTTGTTGAATTTTATTTCAGTATCCTGTAACAAAGAGTTAAGATTTCAGTTTGCAACTGACCCTATTTTTTATATTAGGTATATCCTAAACCTATCTCTTCAAGTTTAGTAACAAAAATAAGGGACAAATTTCAATAACGTTGACAGCTCTTTGTAATAACATTCTATCTTTCTGGTATACTCAAGCATAAAACTAAGCTAAGTATACTGTTATAAAAATAGTATGTTACGTAAAATGTTTCATACACAACAGCTTGTCGTGAGCGGCTTATTGGCAGACTGGTTTGTCTAAAATATTAAACTCTATAAACTACCCCCACCCCCCAGCTACGCAGCGTTGGATTCAGTCCGGATTATTGGCACCAGAATTAAAGTACGTATTATACGAAGTTTTAATCTGGATTACAGATACAATGTGTGTAGCGCTCAGATGTAAAGGGACCGACAGCTTTACGTGCCCTCCGAAGCACGGTAGCGCTCAGATGTAAATTCCACACACGGTCACCCATCCAAGTGGTAACCTGTGCAAGCGTTGCTTAACTTTGCCGATCTGTTACGAACGGCAAGCCAAGTCTCGCTATGAGCGCTACAGTGTGCTGAAAGTGATATATGTAATGGACAATAGTTTTAAGGCCGTAGTGCCTAGTTTTTTTCTAAATGTAAAGTTTCTTGTTCTTTTTCCTTGCCTCCTGTTTAATAAAACCAAAGCACTTAGTTCTCAATCGAATCATGACTTAATATTGTAATCAAACAATAAACATACTTTCATAAAATACTAAATGAAAACCTAAAGAGCTTCACTATAAACTGTAGCATCATTCATGGCTCGCGAAGGTAGAAATAAAATATCCGCTCTATTTTAAATGGCCTACATTTAAATGTGTTCTAAATTGCAACCGGTTTTAAGCCCATGCAATAATGAAATATGTTTTATGGATCGTAACCAATGGAAGGCCTTTACATTTATTTCGGAATGAAAGAGTAACTTAAATGAAAAATAAATATGTTTCGAGGTATTAATATTTTTAGTGAATAAAATGATATCAATCAAACTGATTATAGCAATATGTTGAAAAAGCTACACTTAGGGTCACGAACAAGAAAATATGTTACTAAGATAACGAAGTTTAGACCGACAAGAGATTAACTACTTTTAAACTTCCACGATTTGTACACATACTAATGATTCTTCAAGAGATTTACTTTATGTCTTTTAAAATTTTGTACTTACAGGGAAGAGATAATGTTATATGATATAATACAAGCAACACTATCGCACATCTAGTCCCAAACAGAGCTTGTATAATAGGTACTAGGCAATGGATAGACATACATACAATGTTTTTTTTTTGTAAATAGCAGTTTGTACATGGAAACATCCATACTAAGAGAAACGTATTCACGCACACAGATGTTTGGACTTGAGCAGAAATTAAAACCGCGACCTTCGGCGTGGCAGTCAGTTTCGCACCCACTACGCCAAAAACACGTCGAAACAACTCATGCAAGCTGATGCCTGGTCCAATTACACTATAAACAAATCAACCATCCCCAGAATATGAAGACATGATACCACGGACGGCGAAGGTCTGCCGCTTTTAAATAAATAGCATGTTACATGTAGCGAATTTCGGAATCACTTAACTAAGTTTGCTATGATTATGTTTTAAAGTCATTGAAGCAGATTGTGTCTCGGTCGATCTGGGGACATAATAATATATAGATGTGTGGACGGATGGATCTTAATCGTAACAATCCTTTGAGAAGTTTTCGTATAAATTAGAAATGAAACACTTACCGGAGGCACTCCAAGCCAGCTGCATCCCAGTGATGACATCCCTATACGGTCAGATCATCAGAGGTTTGTGAAATGAAACTTAAGGACCGTTTTGTCAGTATTTTAACTTAGAAGGAATTACTTTTGGATTATACTATAGTCTCGATAAAGAACATAATATTTTAAATTATTACCTACCCTTTATTGTTTAAATAATAGGGTTAAATTGTGCCATTTATCAAGGAAGGCTATAGGCTATAGATATTACATCACGCTATGAGCCGCGAGAGCAGAGCCTTAAATAACGCGGGTGTAACCGCGGGCTCATCTACATAGTAAAAAATAAAATAGGTTTTTTTTTTACCTTGAGGTTTCGGTATGTGTAAACCAGCCTTAATGTCAGGATTATAAATATGATTTTTACTTTGTAATGCAAGTATAATTTATTTAAAATATTTAAAGTACAATGTATTTACAGCTGAAAGCGATGTAAAAAAGAAATAAGCATAATTTTAGGTGTTAGGTGATTTTGGACATCCCTGTGTCACTTTGTCTCACTAGTAAATCTTCTGTAATCTAACCTAATGGAAGGAAAGAGGAACCCACCATGCACCCTCGAATTGACCACCCCAACTATTGCAATAGAAAAAGGTTGACAATATCGAACTCCTCTAAAAGGATAAGGGATATAGGAATGTTATGGGTTCCAGGAAGATACCTGACTTGCAGTATCCCGCTGTATGCGCCGACTATTCTTCGACACGTTTTTCGCCTCTGCACGAGGCATCCTCAGGAACGATGGGCAACGACTGAGCGCTTTCCAACCGTGGGCATGTATTATAAACGATTGTACTTTCTAATCCCCTCCCTCCGTTGCTCGACTGATGTGAGTCATTATGACGGTGTGCGAATATATTCAGCAATGGGGACCCGTTAAAGTTGGTTTGATCGTTCAGTAATGTATGCTTGTCCCGCTTTAAAATCTCTAATTGTTCCAATACGCACATTCTAATACCCTTTTGACAAGTGTGTATGACGTCAAATGAATGTCCGCTATTTAAGGTATGACCCGATTCAAGTAAATGTTCGGCAAAATGAGACTTTTCCGGCTGGTTGTTTCTAAACGCCGCTAAATATTGTTTATGCAGAGGCGAAACACGTGTCGAAGAATAGTCGGCGCATACAGCGGGATACTGCAAGTCAGGTATCTTCCTGGAACCCATACCATTCCTATATCCCTTATCCTTTTAGAGGAGTTCGATATTGTCAACCTTTTTCTATTGCAATAGTTGGGGTGGTCAATTCGAGGGTGCGTGGTGGGTTCCTCTTTCCTTCCATTAGGTTACAATGGAGTTCCGCCAAGTAACGCCTGATTCAATCAACTATACTTCTGTAATCTTTTTTTGCATACTAAAGGCACTTTTATAATGTCTTCGAAAAGGTTTATCAAATTTATTTCGGATTACATAAGTACCAAAAACAAGATGTAAAGACCTATAGCTTAAAATTACTGCCTATCTAGGTAAAATTTTGCCTGAATAGATATTTGAAAATAGCCGAGATTTAACACATCGTTTGTGCCTTGTAGGTTCTATTAGACATCGCGTAGCATGAACGATGTACCTACATATATATGTAGGTAAGTTGTTGAAGTGCAGCTCAAAATAAGTACGCGAGCACTCTTAGTAATTATAATAAGCCAAGATAGATAATAACGTGAATGTATGAAATAAATAACACTGTATCAATTGGCACACAAACAGATTTTGCTCTGAAACCCAGTTTATTATCAATAGAAACTCAAACGGATTGTTTATTTTGAGACTAAAAATACATTTACCATATTACATAATAATATACAGGGTATTAGATTAAAAGTGTGTGATATAGAATTATTGTTAGAGTCTAGACATGTAGATGTTCTATGCTTATGTGAAACATTTCAAAAAGTTAATCATGCTGAAATATTACAATTGTCAAACTATAAAACGGCAACATACTTTTCCAGGAAAAACAATCTCGTGGTGGTGTGGCAATCTATGTTAAAGACAATATAACATTTAAAAAGATTGACTGGATATCTGAATTGTCAGTGGAAATCCACTTTGAATGTTGTGGTATTATAATTCCTGAGACAAATTGGTATATAGTATGTCTATACAGAACACCTAATAGTAATATAAGCTTGTTTATTGAAAAATTAGAACTATTATTATACAAATTAACCATCAGATTGAGAGCTGTTAACAAAAAAAATATTTATCTTGGGTGACTTTAATATTGATACCCTAATATGCAATAGTAAAAGTATTATATTCAAAAACACACTTAAAGCATTTAATTTGCATTTAACATTTAGCCAACCAACTAGAATAACGTCACACTCGGCCACATGCATTGATAATATTATTACGAATCACAAGAAGTACAACGCTAAAATATGGGACCTAGGTATATCAGATCACACGTGTCAAGTAATAAAAATTCCATGTAGCACAAGTTATAGAGAAAAGTACTGGTACAAAATGCGTCGTAATATAAATTATTATATTGACATTTTTGTAAAATACATCTCACAAATAAGCTTTATTGAAGTATATCAATATACAGATGTTAATAACGCATATGATGCATCCATAAATTTGTTTAACTTAATTTTTAATCTTACCATACCAATAGAAAAAGTTATAATATACCATAAAAAAGATTCGTCGTGGAAAATCAAGGGCATTACAATATCTAGCAAAAATAAAAGAAAAATGTATCTTGAATCAAAAAGTAATCTAGAAATTAAAATAAATTTTGTACGATTTTGTAAGGTCCTAAAACGTGTGGTAAAAGCGTCAAAGAAAATGTCTAATATAAAATTCATCTCACAAAGTTCTAATAAAACAAAAGCCACTTGGGCACTAATTAGAAAGCAAAGACAAGCAACAAATGTTCTCAAGCCTACTATAGACCATATTACACATAAAAATAAAATAATTTAATCACCAGAACAAATAGTAAGCACTTTTAATAATTTTTATGTTAACCAAAACCACAGTATAAACATAGTCAACCAGAAAAAATCAATAAACCAATTTAATAACCCAAATAGCATCTTTCTGTATCCTGTTGACAGAAACGAAGTAATAAAAATAGTTAAAATCTTGAAAAATAAACCCAGTTTTGGCTATGATAATATACCCATTCAAATTATTAAAGAAAGTATAAATTTTATTGCAGATCCGCTAGTACACGGATCATCTTAAGAAGGCTCAAATAAAGCCACTGTTTAAAAAAAGTACGCGGGATGATATAAATAACTATAGACCCATAGCTTTATTTCCGACTATTTCAAAACTATTCGAGAAAGTCATATACAATAGAATCACAAAATTTCTAGAACATTATAACATCATTAACATTAATCAATTTGGATTTCAGAAGAAAAGAACCACTTCTTTGGCTATATAATTATAAATTATTTAATACAATTTGGGACAAAATTAATAATAAAATACCTTCTGTTGCGCTTTTTATAGATATGTTAAAAGCTTTTGACTGTGTGAAATATGACATTTTGCTGAATAAATTGGAATACATAGGAATAAGAAGTGTCGTTTTAAAGTTAATAGGTAATTACTTAAATAATAGAAAGCAAGCAACTACTATTGAAGTATTTAATGAGCATACAAAAACAGTAGAAGCAGTTACATCTGATTTCGATAATGTTATACTTGGTGTGCCCCAAGGCAGCATATTGGGTCCCCTTTTATTCCTTGTATACATTAGTGAACTTCCAAACATAATCAACCACCTATTCGTTATGTATGCTGATGATGCAACAATATTTATTTCCAATGATGATAATAATACTAACTTTCAAGACGAAATAAATAAAACACTAACAACAGTAACTGATTGGTTAGAGTCAATAAACTTGAAAGTAAATCTCTCTAAGACAAAAATAATACAATTTAGGAATTATAAATTAAACACACTCCAATAAATATATCTGTTTCCAATACAAAAATTGAACAAGTAAGTCATTTAAAATTTTTAGGAGTTGTAATCGATCAATATCTAAATTGAAAAGCACACATTGAAATTGTAAACAAAAAAATATCCAGCGCCTGTTATGCACTATCAGTTCTGTCAGAAACTACCAATATAAATGTCACCAGAAATGCATATTTTGGAAATGTAAACTTCCAAAATATGTGTACGGTATAATATACTGGGGCAACTCTACAAATGTTCAGTCTACATTTTATTCTCCAGAAAAAATGTTTGAGGACATTGTATAATATGCATAGCACTGAATCACTGAGAAATATTTTTAAAACTATGGGATTTCTCACACTTACTTGTATTAACATTTTTGAATTATGCTTATTTGTGAAAAATAATAAAGAATATTTTGATTTTAAATCTGCTTCAAAACGAAACATACGAAATAAATATAAGTATAATATTAACTTACCTATAATTAATAATACAATTTACTATAAAAGCACTTACATTTCTGCAATTCGTGTTTTTAACAATTTTCCTACCGCCTTAAAAGAATTAGATGGCCGTAAATTTAAAATAAATTTGAAAAAGTGGCTGATTGAGCATGCTTTCTATAGTCTTAACGAGTTTTTTGGTCAATTGTATTAGTGCATATATTTAAGTTTCTTTTTTGTTTTGTTTTGTTTAATTGTTATTTCATTTTTAAAAAATTATGTTGCATGTCCGGTATTGGCAAACTGTTGTGTCCAAAAACTTTATTACTAAGACCTATGTAATGTACACAGTTACGCAATAAATAGATTTTTATCTTTATCGCCGAGCTGCTACGGAGTATTCGGAAAAACCCAGTAACACTTTTGCCCGACCCGGAAATCGAAGACGGGACCTTCGATCAGCAGTCGCAAACGCTATTCACTGGACCACGGAGGCAGTCATGTGTCAGCGCTGGGTCATGAGGCGCGAGTAAGTAACATTGCTGGATTTCATGCACTAGATGACTATAAGTATTTATAGTCTTGTTAGCGACGACACATGATTATCGCCGGAAACTCGATCACAGCTTGGTCGGTGCTTCAGCAATAGTAGATAGTAAGGCAAGGGCCTGGCCGCAACCTTGCTTGTTGCGGCCAGGCCCTTGCCTTACTATCTACCACGATCTTAACATATTATAAACGAGTGTGTAACGTCAGTTGGGGAAGCACCTGTTACAAATTACTAAATAGAATCCCAGGTGGTTAGATTTTTTTTGTTTCTCTTAAATTTACTCGTTAACATCAGCTTGATAATTTGCGCTGAATGTCGAGCACGTTCACAGCGACAAATGAGAGCTTATCAACGAAGCACTCAATATACGCTTTAAGGGCCATGATCGACGGGCGCGTAAAACCGCCGTTTTGTGGCTCTTCGGTAAAGCTCGCCCGTGGATCATTGCAATACTGCGGTGTTAAAAACCAACGAGCCCGGCTCGCGGCTCGTTAGTTATGTTTTATTTTTTGCTCGGCACGCTGCGGAAGACCGCGTGTCGATCACCACTGACGAGCCGAGCCTACAGTTTTCCACGAAAGCGCTAGCGAACAGACGTACCTACGTGCACACTTTTTTAATAATGGATTTGCGAACCTGTAGTCACTAATGAAATCGTGGCTACAGGTTAAAAATAGAATTTATAAACGCCTTCAGAGACTACCCTTGCTTATGGCAATGTATATTGAATAAGTCAAAAACAAAGGGACCTGTCTTAATGCCTACAATAAACTGTTGGAGATTTAAAAAAAACGAGCCAAACTCAAATATAACTGAAGTAGAAAAAAATCAGTCATTGCGAGCTTCATACAGAAAAGAACGAAATAAAGTTACGAGTACTGCAAGCATGAGGACGCGGTTGCGGTTCACACTCGACAGTTTTGCTCGCTAGTCGATCAGCACCTACGAGCCGCGACTCCGTCAGTAAAAACCGTCATTTCCAAAACCACGGTATACGGCTCGCCCGTCGTTCACCCACTTAAGTCGCCGTGGCCGAACACGGCCTGGATGATACTCGTTAACATTATGAGCATTTGAGATCAGTAATAAGGTTCTATTTTTATATTAAAAAACGTCGTCGTCCTCAAACTAAAAATAATAAGCGTGTAATCCTGTTTTTGTAAGCGTACATAGATCCCTTTATTTTGATCATTTAGCTTAATCAAATAAGTATCAAAACGTGATTTACTTTTCTCTTAGCTTTTACACATAATTTTACTGCTGCCCATCTATCAAACTATGCTAGAAAAGCTTACCATCTCGATCAGTTGAGACAAATAAACAACATTTGGTAATCAAGTTATTTTATGAGTCTGTCTACTTCAAACTCCAATTACTATTCTGTGTATGTAATCGAGATCGTAGTCTGTTAATGAAACATCTGTCTCGCACGTGACAAGTCTTTTAACACTACGTATACATCAAAACGAAGATGTAAGGGTTGAGAACACATGTTACTTTGAGCGTTTGTGACCGGCGATTGCTTCTAGATTTGATATGTTATTCGGTACATGCATCCAAAATAGTCAGAATATTGCCATAACTTAGGTTGCTCTCTGGCTAGGTAGAGTGCTGATATAGACAAAGCAGCTGGAAACGATGAGCTAAAAATTGAGCTCAGTGGCGTGTCATCGGAGAGGTCTGTATTTGGCAGTGGAGTACAGGACAGTAATAAGGATACTTATTAAAACATCGACTGGCGTTAAAAGAAGCGTTGCATTAAATTTAAAAAACACGTCTACATGGTTTTTTTAATTTAATAACGACTTTACAAACAATCTAGCAACGATAAAAAATAACACGTGACAATTTTTTGTGGAACACAAATAGAAGATATTGAACCTACAACACTCACTCAACCTTTACTCATGAACCAATAAGCCATACGTGCAGTAGACGTGGCACTCAGTTTCCAAAAAATCTACTATACCTACCGCCTATTACTAAATATATCGCGTGTGCTTGTCTCAAAACATAATCTTAATAAGCTTTTCAATTAAAATAACGAAAGTACTATCCGCTCATTTCAAAGCCCAAGCTTAAAATTCATTAAATCACCAAAGAATTTCTAGATAACTCAAAACTATCTGGAGTGGCAATTCCATTCTTTTAAGTGTCAAATAATAGGTAATTATTTCAGTGAGAATACTTTAAAGCATAAGTATCTTGGAGAATATATGGGAGTTCGGTGCTGCAAGATTATTAGATTCTTAATTGGTTTAGAGTAGGTTTAATGCCCCAACCTTTCACGTTGAGAGCGGTGGTGCCGTTAAAAAGGGTTTTATATTTCTGCTAAATGAAAGTAGATCGCCTTGCGAGCTATTTTCGCGTTTAGTATTGGAGAAGAATACTGAATTATGTATCAGTTTAGAGTAGTACTGAGAAAACCCTCGGTTATATTGGAAAATAATTTTCGATCCAAAAGCTGTATCAGCTCATTTTGTGATAATTTAGCCAAATTTATAAATGTGGGTGTGGTACGTGGGGAAGGTGTTGTACCTATGGACGGTTTTACCTCTGGACACCACTGATATCTAAAAAAATAAATACAGAAATTGAACGAATTAAACGCATCCGTAAAGTATTTTTGATGTGTGGCAACACTGACTAGCTGTCATTTTGTGTTAGTTCTTGTGTAGCCGGTGACAGACTGTAAAAGGTTTTCTCGCGAAAAAGTAAGTATATAACTCTTTTTCATTATATTTTTTTGTGAATATATGCAGAGCATAAATCATTATTTTTGGTCAGAATGTAGTTTATATTGTTAAACATCTATTTGCAGCGGTATAACAGTGTAAATATGTGCCTATCATGCCGGTAATATGTTTTTAGGTTATACTGTCAAATTTGTACCTGTGGACATCAACATATGTGTACCTATGGACTGTCCACAGGTACAAACTTTAGTTTTAATTTCTTACTTGATTTGCAAATTCCGATTTTGAACTATTTTTTCCTTTTTTTCAGTGCCTCGTAGTAAGGATGGAAAAACGCGACGTAAATTGTGTTCAGAAACATTATCTGAAGCAATTTAAGAGGCTAGAAATGGATGTTCTTTGCGAAAAGTTGCAGAAAAATATCAAGTACCAAAATCGACTATATTTAAATACCTCCACATGAATAAGGACAGAGATCTGGACGATAACAATGTACATATTTTGAGAAATGACGTAAAGAAAGCGTTTAATGAGGAAGAAGAGAAAAAGCTTGAAGAATATTTAGAAAAAGCAGCTTACCTGCATACGGGATTAAATGTTAAGCAAGTCAGAGAACTGGCATACCAGTTTGCGGTGTCGAAGCAAAAACAAAACATCCCAAATAGCTGGCACCAACACAAAATGGCTGGGATAGGATGGCTAAGATGCTATCGTCAACGTCATTCTCATTTGTCTCTACGAAAGCCCGAAGCAACCAGTTTGGCACGAGCAAGTACATAGTTTTAACAGAGCTAATATTTCTAAATTCTTTGAAAACCTCCAAAAAGTACTTGAAAAACATCACTTCATCCCTGAAAATATTTATAATCTAGATGAGACTGGAATATCCACAGTTCACAATCCAAGAAAAGTGCTGGCCCCGAAAAAAATGAAACAGCTTGGTAAGTTCACATCAGGAGAAAGAGGAGTAAATAACACCATGATTGCCTGCATAAATGCTGTTGGAAATTCAGTCCCTCCTTTAATAATCTTTCCTAGAGCTTTCTTTAAAGACAACATGCTAAAAGGTGCTCCTCCAGGTTCGACTGGTGCAGCCAACCAATCCGGATGGTCAACGGAATTGATTTTCAGAACATTTTATAAAATTTGCCAAACCTACAAAAGAAGACCCAGTTCTCTTAATAATGGACAACCATGAAACACATATCTCAATAGATATCATTGAAAAAGCCGTCGATAATGGTATAGTTCTACTCACGTTGCCACCACACACATCAGATAATCTTCAGCCCTTAGACCGTTGCGTGTTTGGGCCTTTTAAGACGCATTACAACAAGAATGCCGACAATTGGATGCTCAATCATCCCGGGAAGCCTATTACTATTTATGATATTTGAGAAATTGTAGGTGAAGCTTATCCGCTTGCATTCACACCCAAAAATATTATCAAAAGTTTCGAAGTAACAGGCATTTGCCCGTTTAATCGAGATGTTTTCAGTGACGACGACATTTTATGCTCATTCGTCACTGATCGACCAGAGCCATTGACCACAGTGTCTAATACTTCAACGATGACGACAATCAATATCAACTACCCGGAGACACAACAGCCTAATGTCAGTGTAGATGAAGATATGCCTATTGCTGGACGATCTGGCATTCATCAGGCAAATCTGGATACAGAAACTCAGTCTACTGTAAGCAGCTCTGTTGGTCAGTTGGACATATCCACTCATGATGGGACTGAACAAGACAAGGAAAGCTTATTTCACAAATAATGCCAGAATCTGTACGCCCATTCCTAAAAGCAGACCCTCGAAAAGCAACTCGACGAGGAAGGAAACCTGGAAAGAGTAGAATATTAACTGATACACCTGAAAAAAATGAAATAAAGAACGAAGCAATTAAAAAAGCTGAAAAAAAAGAAAAATACAAGAAAAAAACAAAAATAAGGAAAAAGACTTACCGAAAAAGACAAAACATTCGTCTAAAGAGCTACCAAAGGCTGGCGTTAGCCAGATAAACATCCAATCTTCAGAAAAAAAGGTCACAATTCTTGACGACCAGGTGCTACCCTATACAATGTATATGGGATGTAAAAGACATGAAAATGTTAACAAAATGCTCAATTGTTCTCAATGTGATTTAAATTATCACAAGAAATGTGTATCTAGATCACATATCGATAGTTTTGGATCAGATGATGAATCAGACTTTTTATGTCAGAAGTGTTATATTTTAAATGATGATGATTCAGATGCCTCCGATGCTTCTGCCTTAGAATTATATGAAAAGTATTGCGAAACCAAAAAATTTGGTAAATTGATTATTTTATGTTACCTACAAGTTGTTTTATAAAGAGTTTCTATTTATTTTTGTTGATTTTACAGGATTAATATGTAAGGAAAAGTGATCTGTCCATAGGTACATTGCCGTCCATAAGTACAATGTAGCTGTCCATAGGTACAATCATAAGATGTACCTGTGGACAAATTAAGTGTTTTTAAAAAAAGTGATTTATTTTAATAATTATAATTCGTACAAAACTAAAGACTGCTAATTGTTAAGCGTTAACTATTATTGTAATAATATTTGAGATATTTTTTGGCTATTAAATTATAATTAAGTCATTAAACCTTATTTTCATTCAAAATCCGGCGAATGTCCACAGGTAAAACACCTTCCTATTGATCTTTCAAATGGAATGTAATTGGTTATTGTATTGTACATAGAGGATTCGATCCCGGTCGATTTTTCTAGTCCCGGTATTTCAGGATTATCAACAGTTAATACCGAGATCCCAGGATAGTCCCGGGATTGTATTGGTAATGGAAAGTGGTAGCAAAAAGAAAGTAAAACATATCAAAATAAACCTTTTATATTAAAACTTTACTTAAATCTTCAAAAACAAAACAAAATTATAATTTCTTCTAATAAAATTAACAAACTAGGCCCTTATAAAATAGTTTAAAAATTATTGCTTAGTTTGTTTATTTTATTTTACAATAAACTTAAAAAAATCATCTTCTTAAAATTTGTCAAAAGAGATCAATGTTAATAGGACTCATATTTAAATCAAATAGACCAGAAACTATAATTTACCTACTTATTTAAGCCACGAAAATAAAATCTAAGAAATAACAAAGCATCCAACGCCTCATCCGAAAGCATACTTCTCAATTTGTTGCACAAATATGAAGCAGCGGAAAACGCGCGTTCAGGCTCGATGGAAGTTGGAGGAATCGTCAAACGCAATCAGCTGTGTAAACAAGATGGCCAGCAAATTTTGAAGTTTCACGTCAAATTAAAGTAGGTAAGTGCGTTTCGTTTCACGCACATTTTTATTCACTTATATAAAAAATATATTAGTCCCGAAAATCCCGGGATTCATTGAATTTAATCCCAAAAATTTCGGGACTAAAATATGATCGGGATCCCGGGATCCCAGTCTTCCGGATCCCGGGACATAATCAATATTTAATATTTGGCAGAATATATATCAAAATTATTCTTTAAGGTGTAGCCTTATTTTAAGCTCTTAAAGCAATAGCGTGTCGTGAGTTGCTAATCAATGCCAAAATAAGTAATACTTGAGGAAGAAAACAGAAAAGACAGGCTGGTGAGTAAGTGGAATTAGTTGGAACTTAAAAATGTTTTAAACGAAAGCTTTTTCAAACAACTCGCTACTGCAGAGTAGCCATTACATTACGTAAATGCTCTGTAAATGTGTCTTTCTAAGCGCGATTCGATATTGATTTTTGATTCAAATTCTGTATACACTATAGGTACTGATCTAAACCAATTTATTTGACGGTACATTCTGCAACAGCAATATCGTATATCCTGGTCGTAGTAAGGGGTCGGTCCCCTCGACAGCGTAATGCAACATGCGTCTAACTGCGGCTAATCATAGCAAGCAGTCATTGACAATAATGAGTTTAGGTGAAGCAGGCGTCTTGAAGAACCAATAACTAACAGCGCTTTATAAATCAGCATTATGAGTCAGATCAATACATTCGCTACATTATTTTTAAATGAGGGCTCTCTGTTGAAATTGAATACACCCGTGCTTCTATTTGCAACACAAGTGTGTAGTTCCAGCAATATTTTGGTTTAATTTTTAAAGGAAACATTGTCGAAAGAATCTGGCACAAGTTGGCAGCTGCATAGAAATCGCCAGCTAATATTCATTTTGTATCGCGCACGGCAAACGCAAGGACACAGGTGTTTTGGAAACGCCGAAATTGGAATTTTTCATAATCCTATTTGCGGATTCTTGTTTATCTGGTTTTTGTTTCCGAGTATTGCAAGAGTAATGGATTTTAGTTTCAGATTTGATCGTAAATATTCTGTGGTTGATTCGTAGGACTATGCGTTACTTTTAGATTTTGAGAGAAAGGATCTGGTAAAATAAAATATTACGGCTTGCTTGCAATTTCAGACTTGGGTGGGACAAATGCAATAACGGCTAAAACACATCTGGGTTCTACAAATGTACGACTATTTCAAATTAATTGTGTCGGCTCACTCATCATTCTATAATAAATAAATAAGTAAGACTATTCAAAAATTATTGTGACATTTTCTCGTCAACTTCGTCATTTTTCCCTTTAGTATCAATATTATATAGTTGTACACGTATGCGTGATTACACTATCATAGATTTATTACGACATATGATGAAGAATATTGAACATCGTCCATAAAATGAAGAACTACAATAATCATCATCTTGATCATCAACCTGCCATAGCCCATTGTTAGATATAGGCCTCTCCAATAGCTTACCATTGCATCCGATTTTTGGCTTTTCATGCCCAGCCGCTGCCGGCCACGTAACTACAATAATACTTTCAAAAATATTATAGAAATCAAATATAACCAAAATTGCGGCAAGTTCTCTCATAAGCTTACACAGCACTGAATATACAGGTAACTACATGTTGTGACAGAACGTATTAATAGACCCAGTCGCCGACTGTTGGGGGCAATGTTTTTTGGTAAATATTAATAAGAGGGTGTAGTAAAACGCATCAAAGTCAAATCGGTTCCGTTGCGAATTTCTTTCTATTTTTTTTTATTGACGTTTATTATTTTAAGCGCCTTCTAACTTATTAGATACATAAAGTACTTGAACATGCAATTTCTTTATAGAATTCTTTGCCGCATAAGTTTTTTGCTAACATGATAATTTGAAAATTATATTAATAAGTAATATTTTAAAAAGTAAAAAAATCACGGAAGTTAAAGTTGTAGATTCAATCAATACTCAAGTACAGCACAAATGTTATACCTTAATAATTTTAATCGGCGAACACCCTTAATGCCTAGATTATTTACTTCTAAATACCTACCCCTGAACAGGCTCATGGTTTTCTTCCTCGTCTTCAAAACTTACTTAATTACCTTTTTACTGACATTAAATTAATATTGTATTAGTATTCAGGTAGATATAAAGAGGTAGAAATATATTTCTAAAAAATATACCTATCTCTAAGAAATGTAGGTACATTAACATGTCAATTACAACATGATTGGATGAGCAGAATTTAATTGAATAATTAACAAGTAAATATATACACGTAAATTATGAATTACTGTAAAATTCCTAACACTTTGTCCCGCCATGTAGTTTAGTAAACCAATAAAGTCTTAATCCCCAGTAATATCAAGACATTTACTAAACCCCGACGTGCTCAGAATACCGTGAATACCCGTTACAGAATATGATTCACCGCTAATACTCCGCGATAATACAAGTGCATACAAAAATGCACCCTCACGCAACATTAGGCGTCTCCCATTATGGTATTATCATCCCCACACATCCCTCTGCCATTATACACGTGATAGAGGACATACGGCAAAGTATTGTTACGAGCTGGGGTTCGACGATAAATTAAAACTGACTATGCCACTAAACTGTACTTTATTTTAACACACAAACACTAGATACACACACTTAATTTTCACTTCACTAATAAAACACACTATTCACACCACTAGAACAACACTAAACACTTCCGACTTATTTCCTTCGCTTCTTGTTGATCGCTTTCCGTGTTACGAATTGAAAATAACGCCATCTATCTATATAGGTGTAAATAGAACATTTACACCTACGCCATCTATTAGAGGATAGATGAAACAGCCTTAAACAAGTGATACATCTAACCTCATGTAGTTCTCCCATTCACTGATAGATGGCGTTATTTTCAATTCGTAACACGGCCTCCCTCTTAAACGTGTTCGTCTCGAACATCGTTAGACCCATAGTAACGAGCCAACCGGTCCACATGAACTATCTTCGGTGCACCTCGCGATCCCTTCTGGATTCGATAGGTGACATCGTTCATCCTGGTAATTATGCGATATGGCCCGTCCCATCTGGCTTGTAACTTAGGCGATTTTCCTTTGCTTCGTACTGGGTTATGAAGCCACACCAATGATCCCTCATCGAAGCCTTTGTTGTTTGCCTTCCGGTCGTAGCGAGTCTTCATCTTCTCAGACATCTGTTGTCCAGATTCCCTGATGTGCTCGTATACGTCGTTCATCCTGTTGCGTAGCTCGATTGCGTAATCCGTTATATTGTGTGGAGATTCTGGTGGAATACCGGTGATAAGGTCTGCAGGTAAACGGAGCTCTCTCCCGAAATTGGCAAAAGCTGGTGTTACTCCTGTAGTTTCGTGGACCGCACTGCGATATGACAGGAGAAATGGTTGGATGTGCTTGTCCCAATCTCTTTGTTTGCTCTCCACGACCTTCGCCAGGTACCTTTCCAGTGATTGGTTAAACCGTTCAACCATGCCATCTGATTGCGGATGATAAGCCGTGGTCCTGGTTTTATGTGCACCCATTACGCGACAAGTCTCCTTGAACACCTCAGATTCGAAGTTCCGGCCTTGATCGCTGTGGATTTCCAAGGGTACCCCGAATCGACAAAAGACTTCATGCACCAGCTTATCGGCCACTGTGGTAGCTTCTTGATTTGGGATTGCAAACACTTCAGGCCACTTCGTGAAGTAATCCATCACAACCAAGAAGTATTTGTTTCCGTCCTGGCTCTCAGGAAACGGCCCAGCGACATCCAACGCTATGCGCTCCCATGGAGCTCCCACATTGTACACCTTTAATGCACCTCTGCTTCGAGTATGTGGCCCCTTGACAGCCGCACAACTTGTGCATTTGCGGCACCAATCCTCGACGTCATCTCGACAGTGGAGCCAATAAAACCGCTCCCGGATCTTAGTAAGGGTCTTCTTAACTCCCATGTGACCTCCCGAAGCACCATTGTGATAGAGCTGCAAGACTTCCGGCACCTTAGTTTTGGGCACCACCATTTGCAAATGGCACTGGTTACCGCGAGCGTTTTCCCATTTGCGGCACAGAACTCCATCCTGGACGACCAAGCTTTCCCACTGTGCCCAATAACTCTTGGTGATGGGGCTCATTGCTGCGATATCACTCCATTTGGGCCTAGGCGCATCTGATTTCTTCCATTCAAGAATCGGCTGTACATCCTTGTCATCTCGCTGAGCACTCTGCAAAGCTTCTCTCCATTCGTCGCTTAGATCCGTCTTTAACATCCTCACTAGCGCTGCCTGCTTTGCTTCCTGTCGGCTACAGTGCTTGCACTGGTCGGGAAACGGCCTACGCGATAGGGCATCTGCGTTACCATGGGACTTGCCACTGCGATGTTGTATTACAAAATCAAACTCTTGCAGTAGTTCAATCCATCTAGCTACTTGTCCTTCCGGGTCCTTAAATTGAAGTAGCCATTTCAGCGCTGCATGGTCGGTTCGCAGGTGGAATTTACGGCCCAACAAGTATTTGTTGAAATGCTGCAATGTCTTTACTACAGCCAAGAGTTCCCGCCTGGTGACGCAGTAGTTTCTTTCGGGTTTGGATAAGGCCTTGCTGAAGTATGCTATAACAACTTCTTGATCACCCTTCTTCTGTGACAGCACGCCGCCAATTCCGGTGTTACTGGCATCTGTGTCAACTATGAATTCATGCTCATTGTCAGGGTAGCCTAGAATAGGTGCAGTACACAGATGTTCCTTAAGCTTCTGGAATGCAACGTCACAGCTCTCATTCCAACAGAACTGCACTCTGTCTTCGGTGAGCTTATGAAGAGGTCGAGCAATGTCAGCAAAGTTCTTCACAAACCGTCGATAGTAGGAGCATAATCCGAGGAATGCTCTGACCTGCGTTTTGTTCTCTGGAACTGGCCATTCCTTCACGGCAATGATCTTATCCGGGTCAGTTTGAATACCGTTCTCCGAGACCACATGTCCTAGAAAGTTCACTTGCCGTCTGAATAACGCGCATTTCTTCGGACTCAGCTTCAAATTAGCTCCTCGTATCTTTGACAGCACTTGCTCCAAGTTTCGAAGATGATCCTGGAAGGTGCGCCCCACGATGATGATGTCATCCAGGTAGACCAAGCAGGCGTCTCCAATCAGTCCCATAAGCACTCGCTCCATCAGTCTCTCAAAAGTAGCCGGAGCGTTGCATAATCCAAAGGGCATGACGTTAAATTGCCATAATCCTTTCCCTGTGGAGAATGCCGTCTTCTCCTTGTCTCGAGGATCTATTTCCACCTGCCAGTAGCCACTTTTTAGGTCTAAGGTAGAAAACCACTTCATCCCCGTCAGCGTATCCAGTGTGTCATCGATCCTTGGCAGCGGGTAGCTGTCCTTCTTTGTGATGTCGTTTAATCGGCGGTAGTCTACACAGAAGCGCATGCTGCCATCTTTCTTCTTAACTAGCACCACCGGAGAACACCACGGGCTGGATGAAGGCTCGATTACGCCTTCCTTCACCATACCGTCGATCATAGCTTCCACTTCACGTTCCCGTGCCACTGGCACACGTCTTGGTCGCTGGCGAATTGGAGCTTCACTTCCCGTGTTTATTTTGTGCTGGACTAGTGCTGTCTTCCCTATGTCGGCATCACTGGTCGAGAAAATATCCGCGAACCGGTTCAACATCTTCAGAGCCTCGGTCTTCTCTTCCTCCGACAGGGTACTTTCGCAGTCCTCTAAAAGAGTAGACACGTCGAATCGTGCACCATGAACCTTGGCGCTGGTAGGTTGCTCTTGACATCTACGCATCCAAGCCGCTCCTTCATAGGTGCCCAATTCCGTCCCTTTCTTGAGCGACACTTCCTTGTCACTTGCATTCAGTGCGCGTACTGATGAAACTTTAGTACCCCTTACCAAGGTTCGTGCAATCTTCCAGTAGGCCTCTTTCTCTAGACCTTCGATTAGTACGCAGCGGTTCCCTCGACCAGAATTCCCTGGTAAACAAACTGGTACAACAGTTTCCGACCGCGGGTGAAGAATGACATTCTTCAGGCAGTACACTTTTCCTGAAGTTGCACCTTCCATGAAGACTTCTTCCGAGCCACACTTCAACACTCCCTGGTTAACATCGATCTCGCAGCGATACTTCCTCATGAAGTCTAGGCCCAGGATGCAGTCGTCCACTATATCGGCTACGATGACTTTGTGACGGTAAACTTTGTTGCCTAGCTTCAGATCTACCTCCATTTCACCTCGGACGGTTATGTGCTGACCGGTAGCTGTTCTCAGATTCACACTTTCATTGTTCCTGAAGCAGCCCCGAAGAACCCGTCTTGCCAGATGGAAACTGATGACTGTCCGAGAAGCACCCGTGTCCAATGTCAGCTTGCATGGTGTTCTGTTAATTTCGCCTTCGATGATCAGGCTGTTCCCGTCGCATGATTGCGAGATCGAGATACTTGGGGCTCTTCCATTACCAGCCAGCACCCGCCCCGCAGTCCTGGCTTCTACTCGTTTCCCTGCTCTCGCTGCCTGGCAGGCACATCAGGCGACCCCTTTGGTGGAGACAGGGTGTCACCAGGCTGCCTACGCTTTGGGCAGCTCAAGCGGATATGGCCTCTTTCTCCGCAATTGTAGCACCGAGGTGACGACACAACTTCCCTGATGCGGTGACCTCTATCGTCGCGTCGCACTGCTTCCACCTCCAGAGCGTGGGCTAAAGCGTCCTTGAGGTCCTTGAAGTGCCCAAGCCTCACTGCTGCTCTTACCTCCAGGTCCCGGATCCCATCCGTAAACGCCTGTACGAGGTTCCCGTCAATAAGCGCAGGCGACGACTGGTATGCCTTCCTGACCAGCTTTTCCACCTCTAGAGCCCACTGCTGCAGAGTTTCTCCGGTGCGTTGTGTCCTGTCCTTCAGCTGAGCACGATAAACGTGTTCAAGGTGCGCGTCACCGTATCTCGCCTCCAGCGCCTCCAGGAGCTTGTCGTAGGTGACGTCTTGCCCGAGTGCCTCCAACACTGTCAAGGCCCGGTCGCGAAGGCCCAAGGTTAGGGCGGTTAAGGCCTGTTCTTTGGTCCACCCATTCGATCGCATCACAGCCTCGAACTGGATCTTGTATGCAGACCATGATGACGAGCCATCAAATGGTGGAACCTTAAATCCACGAGGTGAGGGCGCTACAGCCGCTGGTGTTACTTCGAGCCCACGCAATTTTTTCTCCACTTCAGCAACACAGGTCTCGTGCTGGTCATGTACACGCTTCTCTATGGAGGCGACGCGAGTCTCAAGCTTGTCGTGCACGAGCATCTCTACGTCGCTGATACGGGCCTCGTGCTGCTGAAGTTCCTCCTTGACCGCCTTCAGGTCCTTCCCTACAGTGGCGCTGAGGTCCTTCATAAGCACCACCTGCTCTTCTAGGCGGCGCGCGTGCTCCTCCTTGTCGCGCTGAAGCTGTTCCTCCAGGCGGCGCGCGTGCTCCTCTTGACGGCGAGCCTGCTCCTCCTGACGGCGAGCCTGCTCCTCCTTATCGCGCTGAAGCTGTTCCTCTAGGCGGCGCGCGTGCTCCTCTTGACGGCGAGCCTGCTCCTCCTTGTCGCGCTGAAGCTGTTCCTCCAGGCGGCGCGCGTGCTCCTCTTGACGGCGAGCCTGCTCCTCTTGACGGCGAGCCTGCTCCTCCTGACGGCGGGCCTGCTCCTCCTTGTCGCGCTGCCGCTGTTCTTCCATGCGGCGCGCGTGCTCCTCCTGACGGCGGGCCTGCTCCTCCTGACGGCGGGCCTGCTCCTGCATGAACGCCATCAGAGCCGCGATGTCGGGCACCGCCATGGAGTGTGCGCTGGCAGGCTCCACTGCAGCCGCGGAGTCGCCTGATCCACCAGACGATGGAGAAGGAACGTCTCCGAAGCGTCTCTGGTCCAGGTCTTGCTGGCGCTGGTTCCTGGTACGCACTCCGTCAGTTTCTTCCTTCGGCATAACCGGCATAATTTATCCCTTTCTTCTGACACCAATTTGTTACGAGCTGGGGTTCGACGATAAATTAAAACTGACTATGCCACTAAACTGTACTTTATTTTAACACACAAACACTAGATACACACACTTAATTTTCACTTCACTAATAAAACACACTATTCACACCACTAGAACAACACTAAACACTTCCGACTTATTTCCTTCGCTTCTTGTTGATCGCTTTCCGTATTCAATTGAACTGTCCTGTCTCGCGCGCTCTCGCTCTATTTATACTGGCCGGATAACATCACTAGACTTTTCGAGACGACTCACGATATTTCTGGAAACGTGTAAGGTGTTTCTAGAATTGTGTAAATGTTCTATTTACACCTACGCCATCTATTAGAGGATAGATGAAACAGCCTTAAACAAGTGATACATCTAACCTCATGTAGTTCTCCCATTCACTGATAGATGGCGTTATTTTCAATTCGTAACAGTATTATGAAATAAGACGGAGGATTTCAATTTATTTTTCATTTTTTCCTTATGCTTGGATAGAAATTATTCATTATGACATGAATTAGAAGGCGAGGAAAGGCTTGAAGAGATACTATTTGTTTTTTTTTAAAGACATACCTACTAACAGACTGTCTTGCAGAGGGTATCGGTTCCAAACACAAGGCGGCACCACTAGCATTGATCAATGTTGGTCCCGTCTGCCATTAAGATCTTTCACAATAGTATGGGGAGTCAGCATTAAATCAATTGACGCTGTCTAAGCCGTGTAACTTCGCTTCGCTATCGCTTTTATATTAGGTCAGAGGGCTCTGTACAAAAGCAAATATTTTCTTGAATTTTGATAAAACTGTTAGCGGATCCCAGAGGATCCGCTAACAGTTTTAACAAATGATTGAAACTCTGGATGGCAGTCTGTTGATATCTTCACTAGGATATCGCTGACTGTATTCAGCATTCAAGACTACCACTAAAAGATAAATCCCTGACGCGTCTACGTCACCAAAAACAGCCCGTATATTCCAAATGCTAGATTAGAAGGAAATCGTTTATAAATAAACACATTAGTGTAAAAGCCGGATTTTGAGGGTGTTAACAATAACAATAGTATGGGGATTCATCGAACGAATATCAATACGTACTTATGTACTGTTTATTGATGTGTTGTGGATATTTGATTACCTATGCAAGAACGGGTTACTTCGTGTTTATAATATGATTGTTCTTGCATGTGCTAGGTGGCTCTTAGACTGTAAAAACTGTTTAAAAATCTCTCTCGTTGGTCTTAATCGCTGGAAAAAAATATTAAATTTAAATGGATTCAGCTACCAGAATTGCCAAACCAGTGCATTGCGGTCCCAGTCGCCAGAATAACTCACTTTACCAAATGTAATGCTTCAAAACTAATGACGCTAAACTACTATTACAATATTAGTGAGTTTAATCACACGCTATCTTGATTTTGGCTCCATAAAGGCTCTTATAAAGATGTTTGACAGTGGTTATGGGCAGTCAGTATATTAACACTGGTTTAAGCCGAGGCATATCTCTATCTGGGGGAATCCTCCTATCGTTATCCCAGTTTCAATCTGGGGTCCGCTTACTAGTCTAACCGGATTTGGCTGAATATTACCTTTTCCACTGAGCGACTGCCTGTCTGACCTCCGCAACGCGAAGGGATAGCGATATTCCATGGTTAAGACTAGTGTCAGTTTATTTAGAGGTACTGACGAACTCAAACAACTGTCAAAGATCTTCATGACAACCGCGACCGACGACTTAACGTGCTCTCCGAGGCACGGGATAAGCGATAATTAATAATTTAATACGCACATAACTCCGAAAATTCATTGGTGCGCGCCATGGATTCGAACCCGATACCCCCAGCACGGCAGTCTGTTGGTATCTCCACTATGCTATTGCTGCCTATAAAGCTAATATAGTGTGATATCAGGTAAAACTAGGAAGCAGACTCTGGAGATCAAAGCTATAGTCTTGTATGCAAAGGAAATAACGCAAGAAAGATAATGACTTCTACTTGACACTCACAAGTATTTAATTTATAAAAATAATTAGGTTAATGTGTAATAGATGTATTCACAATATAACACCATAGCACTTTTCACAGGGTTTCCCCAAGGGACACCAACGGGACAGTTGAAAAAGTATGCAGCCCGTACGCCTAGCCGACCCCTCGGTTAATCTCCTCGTCCCCTTTTACAACACTTTCTGCATCACATAACGTGAAAAGGTGCAATATATTCTGCGTAATAGTTTCGTTAATGCGTTGGTGTTTATTTTCAAATCACAAGTCAGTATCAAACACTGTCATGGGATAATATGTGGCATTGGAAAATAATTATTTTACAAAAATATGTATCATATTTAGTCTCTCAATTATTTCTCAGAAATATTATTAAAATTTTATTTTGGCAATTACAGAGTAAGACGTACAATTGCCATATCAATCCAGTTTTTTTCATGTTAATATTTTTCAGACATACTGTAAATATTTTCATAGTACATAGACTCACGCCTGTTTCCTCGAAGGGGTAGGCAGAGGCATATTAAACGCCCACTTTTCGCCAGTGTTTTGATCCCACGTAATAGGTGGCGAGCCTATTGCCGCTTATTGGGACATTTTGTTTGCCAGAGCCTCGTCCGTTGGTCGGCAGGTGCACCACTTGCAGGTGAGGTTGGCTTGGGACCCTAAGTTCTTGGTGGGAACCCTATGCACATTTCTTTTTATTTCGACAAATAAGGTATACTACAAATTTATATGGGCAATGATAGATTTCTCTCAATAATTTAGTTATTGAACTCGTTCTTTTAATAAATAAATTACTCATTAAACAAATAATGTCTAATTACCTACTCCCATTGAATCTATTCCTTCCTGTTCGATTATTTACTTTAAAAATTGTGCCAACTGTTATATATTCTTACCAGAAAGACCCCAGAAGATTTTACAGTCAAAGTTTACAAGGGGTCAAATAGCATTAGTTTAAGCTGCGACGCAAATAAGTCAATAAACCATGTCCTAATTATTAAGACAAAATGGCTGACCTCAAAAGCGACCCCATCTTAATTACCATTGTTTTACACAATTGTTTATTTGATCTTCACCATTAATATTCATAGTAAAGACAGTAACATCAGGTGATAATACTTAAAGACCCAATTCTAAATAACCGGAAGGCGTCCATATTGTTTGGTTTTAATTTCCTCAGATAAATTCAACTTCCGGAATAAATGTTTACTGTTTAATTTCTACCGTGGTGCTTAGCCGCTCTTAATTACGGGAGAGAATTTTTATATTTTTTCGTTTTAGAACCAAATGCCACAGACTTGCAATGTGAATTATTGGATAAATTTCGTCACGAAATTAAATAAATTTCCATGAAATTGTTTTTCCGTAAGAGCTTGTCTACTTTTGGTACAATAGTTACAAATTACCCTGGGAACTACTTTTTAGAGGTGGTCAAGTAACATGCGGTTGCATTTTGTTCGGTGAGTAAACGAGCGAAGTATGCCCAATCAACAATTCCACTCAATTTTATTCACATTCAACTCAAAAAGCACTGATACATACTTACTTTCGATTGGTCGGTCGGTGTACCTGAAAATGCTTAGCAATAATCTATTCAAACCAAAATTAATTCATTCAGACAAAAATCATAGACGTTTGAATACAACGACAAATAGCAATTCCTCCACATCGACTCGGAAGTCCAATAAAACGGCATGAGGTTACAAATTATTCGCCGTCGGCCAGTCTTCAATCACTCGCCGTCGACGGCGACGTTACACCGACACTCTGATTGATGCACACACTCGTGTAAGAATCCCATCAATCATGGTACTGTGTGTACGTTTGTCCGAAAAACTGTTTGTGGTTGACGTTCATTCATAAGAACTTGATCCGTTGTATGAAATGATTTTCGTATGCGGTAAGTGTGCTTTCATAAAATGCTGTGCCAATAAAAGCGATTTCTGACGTTTTTAACAAATTTATGGAAGCAACGGATTTGTTGCAAAATATTGATTTATTCAGTACATAAGGTAGGCAACAGAGCAAAGATAAAGATAAAGATAAAGATGATTTATTTGTCTCAACATGTGTAGGTAAAGTTATTACAGGTCTTATAGTATTACAATAATTATGGTCTCAACATGTTCTGTCAGTGTTCATGACATGCAAATATATAATAAGACATAGTGGCAAAAAAAAGACACAAATTAATTAATTAGAATGAGGATTACTCTCAATAATATAATCATTGGTAAAATTAATTTATTAATCTAAAATATGTCATGCATGTTTGCAAATCATTAAAGTAGTAATGTCAATTAAGAGAATAAATCATAAGTAAAATAGAAATGTCAATATTAAGTGTAGTGTCAGTCTAATTAATGTCAAGTATAAAAATATTCACAGAATTTCAATTAGAATATATGTCATAAAGTTTTATTCAATTACAATATAAGTCCATCATTTAGAAATTCATTAACTGTATAATAACATTTCGAGATTAAAAGATTTTTTAGATGGCGTTTAAATATATTATTGCTAAGTGTTTTATATGAATTAGGAACCTTATAGATTTTTGGGGCCATGCAAAATATGCTCTTGCCCAAAAGCGCTGTTTTTGCTGTGTGCATACACAACCTATGACAATCTCTTCGATTGCGGACGGAGATATCTGACATTTTAAGGAAAAGATGTGGGTTAGTTTTTACAAATACAGCTGTTTCGTAAATATATAGCGATGGTAATGTCAAAATTTTATATTTTTCAAAGTATGGTTTACAAGTATCTGTAACTTCCAGACCAAACATAGATCTTATGCAACGCATTTGTAGTTTAAAAACAATTTTCTTATCGAGTGAATTACCCCAGAAGATCACCCCATATCGTAATAAAGATTCTATAAGGCCATGGTACGCAGTGAGCAGTGCTGATGTATTTACTGTCGGCGCAAGCTTATACAGAGCATAAGAACGGCTACAGATCTTACTAGCTAGCTCTTCTGTGTGACCTTTCCAATTTAATTGTTTGTCAATGACTAGGCCGAGGAATTTAGCATTATCTACCTTATTTATTTCTGACTCTTCATATTTAAGGCTAAGTTGATTATTTTGAGGTCTTTGGCAAAAGTGCATGACCTGGGTCTTTTTCAAATTAATTTTTAGGTTGTTACTGGTCATCCAAGAAATAATCAAAGATACAGCATTGTTAATGTAATTTTCGTACTGGATCATATTTTTACATGGTACTGTGAGTGTACTGTCATCAGCGAAAAGAGTTATAGGATGGTCAACTGACATAGGGAGGTCATTACTGTAGATAATGAACAGTAAAGGGCCCAAAACGCTCCCTTGTGGGACACCAAATGATACAATTCGTTCATTTGAGGCAGTTGCTACTTCTTTCTTAGTATTAAAATCAACTCCAGTAACCACAGTGAATTGTTTTCGGTTAGTTATGTATGACTCCATTAAGTTTAAAACGTTTCCTCGGATACCGTAACGTTCAAGTTTATTTTTTAATATGTTGTGATCTACATAATCAAATGCTTGCGTCATATCGCAAAACACTGCACAAACGGGATTTCTTTGATCAATATTTACTACAACCTCATGAAGAAAATCATAAACAGCCATGTTAATCGACATATCTTTTCTAAATCCTTTCTGCTCTTTACGAATTACGTTCCTATTCTCTAAATATCCGTACAGCTCATTATGTATATACTTTTCAAATATTTTTGACAAACTGGTACAAGGGCGATAGGCCTATACTATGATATTAAGTCCTTACTCTCTTTCTTATAAATAGGTTTTACTAGGGAGATTTTAAATTTTTCTGGAAACACGCCTTGATAAATGCACAAATTTAATATATAACTTAGATGGCAACAGATTAAATGACCAACAGATTTTATAATTTTCGTGGAAATGCCATCATAGCCCACACTGTTGGTATTTCTAAGGTTTTTTATAATTGTTATAATTTGTTGAGGCACACTAGGGGCCATGAACATAGAATTATTACTATTCTCTACATTATATGCAGCCCTTGTGTCTAAATTAGAAGGTTTAATTTTATCAACATAATGATCATTAAAACTCTTTGCTATTTGTTTTGGATCAGTTATAGTTTTGTTATTCACTATAATTTTTTGTATACTTTCTTTTGGTTTATTGCACTTCGTATTGTTTATTATTTGCCAAGTCGCCTTCATTTTATTTTCTGATGTCTTAATTTTATGAACATTTTGGGCACGCTTAGTTAATAAGATAATTTTTTTAAAAGGCTTGGAATATTTTTTGTAACTCTCCTTATTATAGAGAGATGGTTTTATTCGTGAAGCCCATAGTAGATGCCTTTTTCTTCTACTACAAATTTTGATACCCTGCGAAATCCATTTTGGTCTTTTGTTGGCACATATAGTAACTATTTTTAAAGGAAAGCAAAGTTTATAAAATAAATTAAATTGGTCAAAAAATAAATTAAATGCAATGTTGGGGTCATCAGTATTATAAATGTCAGAAAATGTCAAATTACTTATATAGGTTTTAAATTTATGTACATATTCAGGTGAATAGTCAGCGATAGCCAAGTGGATAAACCAGCAGACTGCCATGCAGAGGGTATCGGGTTCGAATTCACGGCGCGCACCAATGACTTTTCGGAGTTATGTGCGTATTGAATTGTTAATTATCGCTTGTCCCGTGCCTCGGAGAGCACGTTAAGCCGTCGGTCCCGGTTGTCATGAAGATCTTTGACAATCGTTACAGGGCGTCAGTACCTTCTAATATAAACTGACCTTTTTTCTCGTCTTTGCCTTTGATCTCGGGTCAATTCGGGATCATT
Organism: Euclidia mi; assembly: GCA_944739405.2. NCBI lineage: Eukaryota > Metazoa > Arthropoda > Insecta > Lepidoptera > Erebidae > Euclidia > Euclidia mi. The sequence goes on along the minus strand of OX123191.2, from coordinate 2,049,241 downwards.
AACCCGGCTCCGGGACACCTGTTTCTTTCGTTAGGTGTCATCGGAGTAACTCTTGTCCGGCGCGTCCACGTCGCGGGGGTGGGCGCCCCCGCGACAAAACGATAGACAACAAAACAAAAGACAACAAAACGATATTATCTAACAAGTCAACATAACAAATCATAAATACATTCTAACAAGAAATATGTATCCTTTGAAAAATGTTGGTAGAGAACAAAAGGTAACTTTGTTAATATCTCGTAAATCTTGTTCGGTGTCGGCGCCATTAAAAATCTGTCGAAGCGACGTGAAAGCGGGATGCAGCGAGCAATTACTGTCACTCACTCAACTGTACTGACTTACCGTAACTGGATATATCTATTCTTTCGAATTAGCTTTTTAAATAAGAACGTGATAGAGGTGTCTTTTTAAATATCGATGGTTAACGGTTGATCTTTGCTCACTTCAATTTTGGAATTTACGTTCAAATTGAATAAGGTTAGTCAGTTAGGTAGGTAGATTTTGAATTTAGTTTTGTATTTTATCTGTAAATTCACTTTTATTATTATCAATTCTAGAATATCATTTATCTAGAGTAAGATCTCAATCGAAGTGACAGGTTGACCTTTTACACTGTTAGCATTATTTATTTTTCTTATTATTTGTTAATCAATTTGTTAAAAAATTTTCAATTCTTTTTAAAATATTACGTTATTACTTCCAATTTTCGATGTGTCTATAGATGTTATAACACGTATTTTCTACAAATTTAGACAAATAACACACCTTACCATTCCGCTCCAACAGCTGTCATTCCCAACCACCAAGGCCGTCCTTCCTTTTATCTCCGCCTGTAAAAATGATACACGAATACAATCAGCCGCGGCACGAGTGCGAATGTCTCCCGTAACCATTATCAGACTACAACTAGTTATTATAATTGCATATTTACCAACACTTTATTGGCTACAGTCCGACTCTGATAACGTACATAAAGCTAAATGGCCCGTCATTTATATAAACTGATGGAAAAACAGTGTGATTGAGGCAGTTGAGAGCACTCTGAAAAGCAATTTGGGTGTCGGATGGAGAATTTGTCGAGGTCTTACATAAAAACAAATTGAAGTTGACTTGGTGGAAGCTGTAGTTTTATTTGATCATTATTAAATAATTAGCATCCGTATTCTTGGAGAGCTTGGTGTGAATTAATAATAAAAAGTAATTTGAAAATGATGTCTAAAAATATCTACACTATCAATCTAACTGATACATATACCGAAAACTATTATGTTTTCGGTATTATTTTGTTACATTTGTTATTTATAGCAACTATGTAGTATCCAACCTGACTAGGCTCCCTAGACTCCAAAGCAAAAATATTGGATGTAACCGGAATAACGCTAGAATATTTCATGATGACTTACTACTTTGAGTTCAAATATGGTAAGCCTAAAATTGAGCACACATTTTTACATTGTCTTAGGTTATTTTTAAAGAATGATTTACAAACAAACTTAATAAACGGCTAACTTAATATGGGTCTGCGGCAATATACAGCGAACCCTGATATTATTATATCAGAGATCCTGGTTAAAGCAGATATCATAGTTAATTTCAGACTAAAATAAAATAAAAACGATTTATTTAACGGCAGTTCCCAAACACAACAAAAATGTGTAAGGTAAAACATTGTGTAAGTATAAGGCGTTTGGTTTTCATTAACTTTATTATTATCTTTTATTTTTGCTAGAATACGGTTATACGTCATAATAATTTGTTTTTGATTTCTCGGTAATGTATTTAATCTACTAATAACATGGCAGTATTAATCGCAATGATCGTTAATAAAAAATTTTATTCAATACTTTTGGTGTAATGTAAGCTAGTATCACTATATTATGTTGGCTATGAATATCAAAACATGCGCGATTCAAAAGTGATGATTGATGAGGAAATTTGATATTATATTGCACAGAGGCCCAATTCTCATAAATAAAGGAGAAGTTGCAACTTCTATATAAAATTACCCCACGTCCGACAGCTGAGAAAAATATCTCAAAAGAATATGAGTATTAATAAATTGCATACCTCCGATTGTCATCCTTACTGGCTATCATACTTAGAACTTGCTCCAAATATTCTTTCAGGCGCAGTATTACTTATCTTAAAAATATTTTACTTTTAATCATGCAATACCTACTACTCTAACAACTAAAAAAAAGTGGAATAAAGATGACATAAAGATTAAACAAATGAACATCTGTGAATTTTAAATACATTTTTACGGTTCTTATTATTTTCCGGTGACATACAGTTTAAGTACTTGTGCGAGTACATAATATCTTGAAATAGTTTTTAAAGTAGTACGTAGTAGGTAAGTAATTTAGTTTGCCAGTTCGGTAAAAAAAATCGAGTCATCTAAAGGCAAACGCCAAGTAAACTATGTATTTACACGTTGCCGAGTAAAGTTATATATCAAGTGGTATTGAGTTGCCTTGTATGATATAATAGTTTCAATATTAAATTTTCATCCCATTTGAATACTGTTTTCTTGTTCGTGTTGGTGTCCAATGTAATATGCTAATTACCTTGAGTCATTATCATTATTACCATGTCAATGTTTACTGATTGGCAGTGTTTGCTTAAACTACCGGAGTCTCTGATATCAACGTTCCGATGGGAACTAGTATTGCTACTGTCTTATTGACTGAACTGACTTACAGTCTGATTCAATCAGTATAAAATCTTGATTATTCTCTCGCCTAATAGGTAATTGTTAGTTGTTATATATACCTACATAGTTGGCTATCTACTTATGTGGCTGCCTGCTTGCTTATCTGCCACATTTTTTTTGGTAAGCAATGTGCGGATAACTGATGATCGATATCGAAGTTAGCGATATCAAATAATTTCAATGTAATGTTAGGCCTTGCTACACAATCAAAATAAATAACGCAGTGTTGCAAAACAGGATGGTTTCTAAGCTAGGGTTTAGCTGTCACTTATCTCTAGTTTATTACAAATACCAAATTGGTCACCTTTTTTACAGCTGAAATAAACTATATAAAGCCGTGTATTTGTACGACAAAATCAATTAATTTTTAAGCTTTTTTGTCTGTATTGTATTTGCTACGCCTCTTTTGAGTAGTAGGTACCTTATTCCCATTTTACGTCCTTTCAGTTGTAACTCCTTTGAAAGGTATTATTCAGTCTGCCGACCTAAGCTTCTGAACGGTAACTCCAACATCGACCGCGTCCGTTGTCCTTCTAAGTCACCACCAAATTATGTCCCTTTGTTGGCTCCATGACAGATTAAGGTAATACCTTAGCAAAATGGGAGAGGACCTGTATTAATTTAGTTTACTAAGAAAATATTTCTTTTCATTTATTTCTTCACGAAAATGTCTCTCTGAGGTATGCTTAAAAGCATTGTCAGTCTATTATGCTAGCGTTTCTTACAGCCAGTGTGAATACCGAAAATTTGTTTGGCGGAATAGGTTTATTTAGTAATGATGTCTTTGTCCTCGTTCCTCGTCCTTCAAACTCGTTTATTTCTACAATTCATTTCACAGCATTGTAGCCAGATGATTTTTTGCAGAAAGAGTTTAGCTATAATATATCTAGGTAAGACTATTTTCAACTCGGCATAAACGGGACAACCCCAAAGGTAAATGTTTGTGATTTTGGCAATTCGCTGCCTCTGTAATCCTTTGTTTTGTTGTGTAAGTTGGATCCCAGGAACATCTTCTCACCAATCACGTCCTTGCTTGCTTTTATAATCTTAAACTAGCTCTGGATAGACCAACAAGACAAGGAAGAGAATCTTCAACGTGCATCGATAATTTTGCACATAACTTTAAAAAATGTTGGCGTGCTGACATTATTGACCTGGCCTTATCCGATCACACAGCACTAATTCTCGCTTGCCCTGTGAAATACACTTGTATTTTAAATAAATGGCAAAAGCAATTAATTGACTATTCACCTGAATCTTCTTCCTCTTAGCGTTATTCCAGTTTTCAATCTGGGGTCCGCTTACTAGTCTAAACGGATTTGGCTGAATATTAGCTTTTCCACAGAGCGACTGCCTGTCTGACCTCCGCAACCCGAAGGGATAGCGATATTCCATGGTTTAGACTAAAGTGTCAGTTTATATATAGTCCTCTTCACCGTGTCCGGTGACAGCGACCCAGACTAATTCTCCCTTCTGTTGTGAGCTCTTAGATGACTAGCAAATCCAAACTTGGTTTTGAAAACCCGGTCACACTGTGGACAGAAGAGTTGACCGGCATCATTGAGAGTGTAGTCATAAGTAGGTTTCGGACGGCTTTTGACTAGGTGACGCTTCCTGTCCAGATCTGCTAGACGACTTTCCTCAAAACGTTCGGTTGCCTTATAGGTTGAAGTTCGCCAGTTTTCGCGATTCTGAGCCAGCACTTGCCATCGATCAACGGGAAGTCCACAGGCAACAAGGTGTCGCTTAAAGACATCCTTGTACCGCAGGTATTGCCCGCCCTGTGTTCGCTTGCCTTGGGCTAGCTCCGCGTAGAAAACGGTTTTAGGCAATCTATCGGATCCCATGCGCTGTACGTGACCACACCATCTCAGCTGGATCTTCATTAGTGTTGCCTCCATACCCATCATACCAGTGCGTCTTAGAACTTCCGTGTTGGGAACATAGTCCTGCCATTTTATGTTCAGTATCGACCGCAGACATCGTAAGTGAAACTTGTCGAGCTTTTTAATATCACCTTTGTAGAGACACCAGGTTTCCGCGGCGTAGGTGAGTATAGGCAGGACCAACGCTTTGTAAACGCATATTTTAGTTTGCAATTTGAGGTCGTGAGATGTCCATACCCTTTGCTTAAGCTTCCCAAATGTAGCAGCTGCCTTAGCGATCCGTGCTGGAATTTCAGCAGTCAGCTTATTGTCTTTGCAGACTTGGCTTCCGAGGTAGTTAAATTTGGCTACCTCTACTAGTGGCTCAGAAAGGAGCTCTATTGAACCGCTGTCAGCCGAACATCCCCTTGGTGGTTGTTTAAGGATTTGGGTCTTTTCCACACTGATAACCAGACCAAATCTGCGACAGGCGCTCTGAAGTGCATTCATGTAATCCTGAAGTGTATCTATACGATCTGCTAATAGGCACACATCGTCGGCATAGAGAACCTCAACTATGGGGACCTTAGACATCCTAGACTTTGCCTTAAAGCGTGATATATCGAAAACACTTTTGTCAGAGCGGACGTTAAGCTCGATTTTTCCCACACTATGCTTGAGCGCATCATTCATTACGGCCGAAAAGTATAGCGCAAATAGCGTCGGAGCCATGACGCAACCCTGCTTCACACCACTGGTTACTTGAATCGGGTCCGAGAAATCATTTTCGTGTTGAACACGCGCCATCATACCGTCGTGAAACTGGCGAATTATGTTGATGAATTTCTCAGGACATCCAACCTTTTTCAATACAAGCCAGAGAGCATCACGTGGCACGCGGTCAAAGGCCTTTTCTAGATCGACAAAGCACATGTACAAGGGCCGGTTTTGTTCGAGGCTTTTCTCCTGGATTTGTTTGACCACGAATATGCTATCAACTGTCCCTCTGCCAGGTCTAAAGCCACATTGCGACTCAGGAAGCATTGTTTCAGCAAGATCCACCAAGCGCCGATTTATAATATGGGCCATTATCTTCCCAGCCGAAGATAGAAGGGAGATACCCCTGTAAGAACTACACCTAGAGACTTCACCTTTACCTTTACAAAGTTTGCAGATGAGGGCATCCTTCCAATCTCCAGAGGTACCATTTCGGTTTCCCATACCCTAAGAACTATACTGAACAGCCTATTTTGTATGTAAGGACCGCCGTATCTGTAGATTTCCGATGCTAAATGATCAGTACCTGGTGTTTTGGCATTCTTTAATCTCTTGATGGCTGATATAAACTCATCAAAAGATGGCGGATCAGCGAGGTCTTTCATAACAGGTCGACTTTCTAGATTTTCAATGTACGCTATGTCAGTTGTCTGCCCGCAGGGATTCAGAACGTCATTGAAATGTTCAGCCCATCTTTCCAGGATCTGTTTATGATCTGTTAGTCTGCAGCTGTCATTACGAGATAATATTGGTGCAGTTATTCTCGTCTTGGGTCCGAAGATGGATTTAAGGCCTTCGAAAAATTTTCCTGTTTGATTTGTGTCAGCTAAAAGCTGTAGATCTTTCGCTTTGTCCAGCCACCATTGATTTTTGAGCCCACGGATTTTGGATTTTAGCTCTCGGTGTATAGATTTCCGTCTATCGGTACTTGTAACAGATCTTAATTCTCTTCTGTAACTTGCCAGTAATGATCGAATTTCGTCGTCCGAATTGTCAAACCAGTCCTGATTTTTCTTCTGCGGCTTTGGTATGGTGCATGAGACGCTGTCCTGAAGGTGTTTTGCATATGAGCGCCATGCTTCGTCTGGGTTGTCACCATCCTGTATGATTTTGGTGCCAAAATGATTGTCTAGGTCACGTCTGAGGTTTTCGGACTGAACAAGTGGAGCAACAAATGCACTTACTGACCTTTTATGTCCTGCACGACGAGTAGGCTTAAATTTTAAGCGCATCCTTGAACGAATGAGACGGTGGTCCGACCAGCACTCTGCACCCCGCATAGCTCTAGTTACTAAAACGTCGCTAAGGTCTTTCTTGCGCACAATTATGTAATCCAAAAGATGCCAATGCTTCGATCGAGGGTGCATCCAGGAGGTCTTATATTTTTCCGGTAAGCGAAAGAAGGTATTGGTCAGACACAGGTCAAACTCTGCACACAGTGTAAGCAGCTCCAAGCCATTTGAATTACAGTTGCCAACTCCATGACGACCAATGACACCACTCCATGCTACGTAGTCAGTACCAACGCGAGCATTGAAGTCACCGAGCAAAATTATTTTGTCTTGTGGAGGAATTCCAGCGAGAACACGAGACAAATCGTGGTAGAATTTGGTTTTGTCGTCATCATTAGCTGTTAAAGTGGGTGCATAGATACTAATAAGGTGTGCATATTTAGTGTCGTTGACAGGGAGACGCAAAGTCATTATGCGGTCATTTATTCCTTTTGGAAGTTCATATAAAGTTGATGCTATTTTGTTACGCACTGCGAAGCCAACACCACTAGCCGCACGCTCCTCTGATGGTTTACCAATCCAGTAATATGTATATCCTCCCATCTGCTCACATAGGCTACCATTATCACTAAGATGAGTTTCGCTCAAAGCAGCTATATCCACGTTGTATCTTAATAACTCTCTTGCTACGATTGCAGTCTTCCTCTCGGGACACAGGTTAGCGTCGTCATCTAAGAGCGTTCGAACATTCCATGCTCCTATTATAAAGTTTTTTGCCATATTCCTTTTTTGTTTCTTGCGACCGCTAAAGGTTGGTGCTCGGTTGACTGCGGTTTGCCAACCGATTGGAATGAGAGACGGACTATGTTTAGGCCACCTTTTCTAGGCCCCTCCCCGGATTGGGGAAAGCAGAGCGATCCTAAATAGGGCTGCTTTGTCGTCAGTCGTGCTGCCGAACCTGTCCCTCCGTCTCAGTCAAGGCCAGGAGCGACCACTCTCGTCTGACCGCCTACGTGCCGAGTCCCAGCTAAGGCCGGTGATCCACCAAGATCCCAACCCCACCACCAGTTCTCGATCGCCGCAGGGCTTTCACAGTTCGCAAGTCAATCAAAAATATAGCCAGGGTCATCCGCGCGTGAATATATTTAAGTGGATAAGCAGTTGCGCTGATGCAAATCCACTCTCTCGTTCTCAAAGTCCAGTTGCCGATGGACCGGGCAGCCGATACGATCAGCAGGAAATTGAGAATGCAGGCGGTTGGCCGCAATTCACTATAAAATATGAATTGCGCACTTTAAGGCACACCACCGTGTGCCTTGCCTCGCCGCCACAAAGGCCGAATTCCTTTGCCTATCGACACTGCTCGCCCTTTGTACCGGTGAAGACTTAATGGTGTCTTTACAAAACCGGTTTGAGAGTCTCTCTCACCGCTTCTGATACGACGTGCCTCATCCGCCTTAATTACCGTACTGATGGACTCCAACTCCGCCAACTAAGCCGTTAAGGTCTTTACCCATGACCCTGGGCAAGGGATCCACATTATACCCCATAGACATAGGGTCCTTATCCGAACTTTGCCACCATCCTGTTCTAGCCTAGACAAGAGGTGCCTCTTGTCTAGGCTAGAACAGGATGGTGACAAGAAACAAGAAAGACCTTAGCGACGTTTTAGTAACTAGAGCTATGCGGGGTGCAGAGTGCTGGTCGGACCACCGTCTCATTCGTTCAAGGATGCGCTTAAAATTTAAGCCTACTCGTCGTGCAGGACATAAAAGGTCAGTAAGTGCATTTGTTGCTCCACTTGTTCAGTCCGAAAACCTCAGACGTGACCTAGACAATCATTTTGGCACCAAAATCATACAGGATGGTGACAACCCAGACGAAGCATGGCGCTCATATGCAAAACACCTTCAGGACAGCGTCTCATGCACCATACCAAAGCCGCAGAAGAAAAATCAGGACTGGTTTGACAATTCGGACGACGAAATTCGATCATTACTGGCAAGTTACAGAAGAGAATTAAGATCTGTTACAAGTACCGATAGACGGAAATCTATACACCGAGAGCTAAAATCCAAAATCCGTGGGCTCAAAAATCAATGGTGGCTGGACAAAGCGAAAGATCTACAGCTTTTAGCTGACACAAATCAAACAGGAAAATTTTTCGAAGGCCTTAAATCCATCTTCGGACCCAAGACGAGAATAACTGCACCAATATTATCTCGTAA